>BCKE01000040.1:5211-311643 GCA_001600495.1 Pilasporangium apinafurcum
CACTTACTAAACGTCGACATTCAGACCGACTCCTACCTTGAGAGGGGCTTGGAGCCTTGCGCTGCGGTTCTGAAGTCGACTTGGGTGTTTAGGGGGAAAAAGTAGACTGATATTAAAATAGTTAGGTTATAATGTAACAATAAACAATCGAGCTGGATCCTTAACTACGTGGCTTGATCTGATTGGCTGAAAATCTGAACTTAGCAAATGCGAACTTTGTTGTTGTCACAAAATCGGATTTAACCATAAATCCAAATAATTCCATTATATCACACTTCTTAGATACAAACACCACTTACCTTCTTGGCACCTCCAGGCGTCGTATGCAATTAGCAATGAAGCAATGCTCACTGTTATCCCATCGACATGGAAGGGGAGATTTAACTGCCTGTGGACTAGCAGGCAAATTTCGCACTGATATTAAATGAGTTAATAAAACTCTATGCAATCTCCTATATATAAATGAATGAAATAGAAACCCTTCACGCCAGTGACTCGACGCTTCATGTTGACGACCTTTCAACCCCAAAAGATCTTAACCGAACCGATATGATAACCGGTTCAGTTGTATATGACCAGATGGGTTAAATATCAAACCCGACCCAATCCAACTACAGAACCCATTTATGGTTTGCTTTATCACAAAAAGTAGACTGACATTAAAGATAGATAAGGTAATGTAAGAAAAGTAAGACTATAAAGCAACAATAGGGGATCGGAACTGGGCCTTCGGCTGTATGGATGGATCTGATTGGTTGAAAAGTTTGATGTTAATATTGAATCTCAAATCTCATGTAAGGTGCGTCTCTGACTGGCTTGAATCGGAACTTTGGTATTGCCACAAAATCGGATTTAATCGCAAATCCGGATAATTCCATGATATCACATCAAGCTGTAATTCACTATGTTTGCAATGGACTTGCAGAGGCAGTGGATATGCAAAAAGAATAAGCAGACAAAAGAGGTCGTAAGAATATTAATGAATTTAAAGTAGATTGATTTGTTTTGTTATCTACTGCCAACCTACCTAACAGGGTAGTTACCAACAACAAGAACAAGTTGTTACCAAGATTCATTGAGCCTTTCAAAGTTCTTGAGAGGCATGGAAATGCATACACATCCCAACTTCCGCCACAAATGAACCTGCATCCAACGTTCTATGTTGGACGCGTCAAATCATATCATCATCACGTGGGCGTTTCTTCGAGCCACGCTCGATCCCGTGATGACGAAGATCCCCAAGAAGGTATTTATAATCCTTCTCGAGCTTGTCGTGACGATGTTTCATCTCAACACAAGTCGACAAAAGCTGCTCATGGCGCAAAGCCAAAGCAGTCAAGTTCTTTTCCAACTCCAGGCGATGAACCTTCTCCTCCAAATAGAGACGTTGGAGGTCGTGATTTACGCGATCACGCACTGGTGCAGGTGTTTCCACCGCCAGCTCCGCCTTTGTTGGATTCGCATGGCGAACAGAGATGGATTGTTGAATGTATTCTCGATCGCCGCGATCAGAAACGGTGTGGTCGAACGAACCGGCAGTATCTAGTTCGTTGGCTTGGGTATCTCCCTGAGTCGGACTCATGGGAGCTAGCCGAAGCGATGAACGCTGACGTTCCTGGCCTCGTACGTGAATACGAGGATCGCCAGAACCGAGCGTAGCCATATACGTTTCAATGGCTTTCAGCAAAGTTGCTGAAATACGGGTATTGTACCCTCGGATGTCTTCCTCCGAGAGTTTGGGGGCACCTTTCTTACAGAGAGGACAACCTCGCTGAACGCCACACGCAATGCCAGCTTCTTGGCATTGCAAGTGAATAAACATCAACTTTCCAATTGGGGAATGTTGATAAAACTTATTGCGATTTGTTCGCAACCGGCTGAAGAATGCTTCAGCACCTTTGTTGAAATTATTAACAAAAGCGTCCCATGATTGAGCTAACGCCCAACGTTCATCGTTTTTATATCGCTTCTTCTTCGACTTGCTATCGAAGAAACGATGTTCATGAAAAAGATCAATGTAAAACATCTCTCTTTCCGCGTGGTTATACCCACGCTGGATGAATTCATCATCATCAACGATGCCATTCGCACAGTAAAGCCCGTGCGTACATCCATGTTTGACGGTGTTGCGAAATTCGCGCACCTGATCAATTGTTGGCCGCCACATATGGCATTGTGGCCATGAATAACCATCAAGAGGACCTCTTGATGCATTTGATGGAGCATCTGCGCTATCATCAGGCACGAAAACTCGTTTTCCGACACTGCACTTTGCTTGGGGCAGCGACCATACTCCTCTTCCAACGGTGAAGTATGAATCAAATGAATTACCTGCGTTTGTTAACGCAAGATTCTCACGAGCCGCTCGGCTCGTTGAGTTCCCGTCGATAATATCGTCACCCGCAAATCTGCGAGGTTTTCTACTCTTCTCCCATTGTTTAGGAGGAGTAGGCGGCATTGGAGATGCCTCCACTGCGAGAATTTGCCTGGCAAGCTCGTCTTTTTGGTTCTGTGACAGCCCACTGTCATCAGTAACCTTACTTTGTCCTCCTGCAGCAATATCTGCAGGAGTAATGGTATCGGATGCATGTTCAGCACCCTTCACCACATTATCGGCGCCATTTCTGGTGCATTCATCCTCTTCGAGCAGCGAAGAGAGTGATTTTTGGCTGCTGATAGGTGTTCCAACCGTATCAGAGGCTTCCTCATAGTCGACGAGTATCTCGTCATACTCCAGGTAGGACATGCTGCGGTGAAAATCCCCGTGCTCGTCCGCAGCGTTGGCATTACCCCTTGACATTGTTCACTTCGCTTGTTCACAAGCGAAAGAAAAGAGAAAATCTTACAGTGATTTAAAACCACTGATTGAAAGAATATCAGAAAAACACCAGTATTCGTTATCTAACTGGAGGGGGGGGGTGATGTAATGGGCCTCCATTACTTTACAGACTCATGCAGGTCTGCAGGTGCAGCTCTTTATTGCTTATGGTTAGTCCATAAGAACATATTTTATCACATAAAATAAATAGTAAAAGTTACTTTTGCATGCCATTTTAAGAGAAAAGGCTTCTTAGATATAGGAATTTGTATAACTAGCTTTATTCGAACTGAGCACTCGAATACTAACCATCCGCCTTTTTAGATAGCTTTATTAAATATGATAATTCAGCTCCTAAAGTTCCTCCAAAGGAGACTTGCTTTTTTGGTCATTCTCTTTTCTCTGTACACTTCCTCGTACGTGTATATAGTATTAGTAAAGAGGGTTACCCCTTTACAAAGATCATGATGAAGAATGGAGTCATCACTGATGATATTCGTGATATATTGAATGACAAAATGCTAATGGATATGTTATCTTGACAATCGGGGTAAAGCGAAGACTTGACTTTGGGTTTAAATCGTTGAAAATTGATTCAAAGCAGTATGATCTTAACAAGTGGCAAGAGAGCACGATTATCAATACATCGATGATTCACGCATTCTTTGATGGTGCTGATGGGTTTCCAAATCAGTATTTTGTTCGTTTTGAAGAGATCATGTTGTGAGAAGAGATCAAGAATCCACTCGGATTGGAGATGCGTGGGAAAGGCGAAATGAATTCGTTTGTGATTGTGGGGTCTCTTCGTGTTGGCAGATCCACGTTTCTGATGCTGGCGGCGTTTTATATCGTGAAGAAGTACAATTGTTCAGTTTTATTGTGCGCAAAATAAAGGATGAGTATAGACCAATCTTGTACATCAGTCTCACATCGGATGGCACTGCAGTGAAAGGAGAGGTATCAGACGCACGTAACCATTTTTTGTCGATAGCAGCTTGACACATCACGATATCTTCATGGCGTTAGATAGGTTTACAGGCGTTGATGTGAATAGATCAGGACCACCACCAGCACGAAGACCGTTCAATTTTCTCGCGACATCGTGCCACTATATAACAAAAGAGGACGATATTTTGGCTGAATTATATGTACTTCCTGGATGGCGATTGGAAAAGTTGAAATTGTATGCGGAGAAGATAGGATGGGCAGAGGTTCGAAAGTCAACATCACCAAATGTTGTTGAGTAGTTTGTTCGCAAATAGTATTTCTACAATGGTGGCAGTTTGCGTGAGTTTTGTCACGAAAGAGAAAATCTTATGATCAACGTATATAATTCTGGTCAGCTATTCCTAGGAGCTTCTATTCGACTTTTATGCAATCGTCGATATGTCTCTTTCACTCTATCAAAAGTGTCCATAGCATGATGAGTAAGCGCCTCTACCTCTGTGAGAGAGAAATTACTGTTGTGTTTTGCTACGTAATGCTTGACATAGGACCAAGCCATCTCAATAGGATTCAGTTCTGGATGACCTATTGAGAGAAATAGAACATCACAGTTCCATTTCTTGACCAAAATTTGCGCTTGATACAAGGATCAGGTTTGTTATTCTTACAATTCAGTGCGAGCTCCGCTCTGGTCAATTTCATCAAGTCTTCCGCATATTTCCTTCCATCAGCTTCAACTTGATGGTCTGAACAATGATGTCAAAGTAGTCCGCCGTTCGGAAGAGAGGCTGGAAAACTTTCTGCCGCCTCACTAATATCCAACATATGCTAAATATTCCAAAAAGATCATATGAGCCGCCGTTTGATAATTCTGGGACAATCTTTGTTGACTTTGAGTTTCTTCCAAATCATTATAATATATGAATTTGCAAGGAGACTCGAAGCAAACAAAGTGATTCTCTTATTGCTATTTTGTTTTAATTTCGTATCTAAGCGTAACGTCGAACCTAGAGCATTGTATTGGATATGATGGCCAGATACATCTCTTGTATGAATGGAAATGAGGATAGTAGTCAACAAAATGACAAAAAAGTAGCATATCGAAATCTTAAATGGCGAACTTGCGGCCGGCTTCCATGCCTTGCAATATACGGTACGTTTGCTTTTACATAACGTTTTTCGAAAAATATCTGCAGTATGCACCTTGTATTAGTATTTTTATTTGACAATTCATTCACTCAGAATGAATTGAAGGGCCAATGATTGGCCCAGACAATCAATCCACCAGTTCGGATTTTGCTCTATAAGCAGCAAGCGGGATCTAATTGCGATGATGAGATGAAACTGCTTAGATATATATGTGTGTAAGAATTGACTGCATGTGATGTGATACTGGTGCCTGTGATGATCAATTCCACAATGTCCAATTACTGTATGAGTGGGCGCGATACGTCGCTGCTTACAGTGCGTCGACCGAACCTTCTGAGGCCAGAAACATGATCCAACTGCGTTTTTATCTTGCGCGTACATAGATAATCATTTTGCTGTAATACAACATAGCTGACGCATCCTTCTCTCATATTTCTTTGGCAATCACTGCGAAGTTGTGCTATCCTCAGTCATATTCTATCGTCCGTTTCGGATTATGCCACATTTAGAGCAAGATGAAGAAAAGCACTACAGGCTGTTGCAGTGTTAGTAACGCATTCATTCCAGCGGTTGCGCTTTTCGGTTTGTTCATTTGTGTCGGGTGCAATCACATTGGCGCCAGCAGTGAAATCCTTTCACTTGAAACAAGAGAAGAAGGAGAGCAAAGACGAAAAGCTCATCGTAAGGACTCGGGAGATTGACTGTGTGACGTGGCATCATGTCGGTCAACTGGTTCTTGATCGTCGTGGTCATTATCATGGCCGTGGTGCTGCTGATCGGCAATTTGTACGTGCTCATCTACTTCCAACACGACGATGACAAGAACACGGCCTATTTTCCAAAGGCATTAGTAGTGAGTGTACAAGAGGAACATCCTGGATGCTGATTACTTTAGAACTTCTTTTTGTTTGACTGACGCGGTGTCTATCATGTAGATCTTTGGTTTGTTCTTCGCTGAAGCGACAGTTTTACTACTACCATTGGATGTGGTAGGTAGTTTCCTTCTAACACAAAGTCGGTCAGCTGTAGCTGATTGCAATACTGTGTGTGTCTTTGGGTCCGTTAGGCGAACAACTCGGCTGCTGTAGGATGTGCAGAAGGCTGGAATACAGCTTGTGGGAATCTTGACATGGAGACGCTCTGGTTGATCGTGTTCATGTCCATCGTCTTCTTCATTGTCGTGCTGTTGCCCTACTCCATCTATTACTACGAAGCCGACGACGGTGAAGATAACGTGGGCAACCACCAGTGGCTTGAGGCACTCAAACTCGAAGTCTGCACGGTCGTCGTGGCCGTAACGTTCATCGTCGTACTCTTCATCACAGTATCCACAAGCCACGTCCCCATGAGGGCATTGGAGGTCAATTCACTCTCTGCAAATAGAGGTTTCCACACGTACACCGACGGTGATACACTGACCAGTGAAGAGGTTGACAACGCCACTGCAATCGACGTGCAAAACATCAAGCTGACACTCGACGTGTCCTTCCCAGTGTACACAACCGGTCTCGTGAGTTTCATCGGGTGGTTTGCGTTCTCCATCTTCTGTGGTATTGGCCTGATCGCTTTGCCTCTGGATTTGATCCTGTACGTGATGCATGTATTCACCAAACAACGAAGAAGCTCGATCTTATTGTTTATTTAATAATTATCCTCTACCTTTGCAGCGCGTTTGTGCACCGACCCAAGTTCATTTCTGCCGATGTTTACGCCCATCAGAAGGTGAGTTTCACAACACTATTGTTTGAGTTGACAGCTAACTAGTCTAAATGCTTTATATTGTTATTCTCATAACAAATAGTTGGCCATTCAAAAGCGTTCGATGGAGCTGTTGGATCTTGGACGAACCATCAAATCGTCTATAGAGCGCCCAGGACAAGGCAGCAAGAGCGCTTGGGAGCGCAAGAAGCAAAAGCGCTTGGATTTCATTACGCTCAACAAGTTTAAGCAGTCAGTGTATCTATTGGAAAGCGACGCGCAGGAGCTCAAGCTTTGCCACGAAGACTACAAGAACTACAATCCACTTGTATCGGTCTTTAAGCTCGTGCTTGGGTGCATTGCGTCGTTGATTAGCTGCATGTGGGTTTTCCACATTGCGCTATACATGCTTCCCCCCGAACCGCTAGTCCCATTTCTCAATACGTACTTCATCTGGTTCGACAACTGGTTCCCATTGTTTGGGACTGTTTCAGTCGGTTTGTTCAGCGCCTATCTACTTACATGCGCAGTGAAAGGCTGCTTCAAGTTTGGTATGCGGTGCTTCTGCTTCTCGGTAGGTTCTTACATGCTACGAACGATATTACTTCTCCATTTTTTTTGCTTGTGCTGATGGTTGTTTGCGGATTGTAGCTCCACCCGATGAAGCTTCATGCCACGTATATGAACTCAATGCTGTTCAACCTTGGGCTCGTGCTGCTTTGTTCTATCCCTACGGTCCAATTCTGCGATCAAGCATTTAAAGACTATGGTCGATTGACTGCTATTCGAACTATGATGGGCGTCCAGATATACTATTTGCAGGGCATGACCTACTTCTGGGAATACGACATCTTTATCTACGCCATCTTGGTCTTCTCTTTGATCACGACTTCAGTTCTGGTACGTTTGCCTATCACTCTGTCCTTTTAGAAACGCAATTTTCGTCACTGATATCACGTTTCCTCTGCAATTGTGGATACAGCTGATAAAACCGAAGGACAATTCCTCTCCAGTGGATGACATTCGGAAGAAAATCGAACGCCAAGTCCGAGAAACTCAGTCGGTTTAGAATGGCGTAGGTGTAATGAGCAATAGCTTTTACTGTTTATGAAAACGATAGAACAACCTTAAACAGTTACGAGTAAAAGCACATGTAGCAAAGAACATCACAAGCTGAGATTATTAATATTTATCAGCCCATTTGTAGCCATTTTAGACAACTTGTGAGCAAAAATATCCTCACCAGCCTTTACCATCGCAGTCCACTGGATGCAAACAGACAAGCGACTTCTTCGGACATTTTTAATCCACACAATAAAGACTACACTCATCCGTTTCTGGAATCATAGCAATGAGGTCGTTTATCACCTCAATTTTTGATTTCGAGTACCAATTCATTCTTTTTCCTCGTGAGCGCCTCGAGTCTCCTCTTTTCCTTCACTTGCTCGATGAATAATCTCAAAATGTTCATTACGGTATTGATGTCACGGTCCCACAATGTGCGATGGCATTCACTCTTTTTGCAGTGTTGCACACCATAAAGACCGTCACTGACAACTTTCCGTCAAGGACGAGCCTCTTCATCTTCTTGTGACAAGCACAACACAGCTTGCTCGTCCTGAACTCGTCCACATCAACAACACGACACCTGGAACCAATTTTTTCCATAGGGTCATTATGAGAGCATTAATGTTGCCTTTAGCTGAGCTTGTGAAACTTGCGTTTCCATATGCGAGCATCTGGCCGAATAAGCTATACTGAGTTTGAGTGCTTGCACGGACTAGCAGTGAAACAACACTCTTGGTTATCTTGCCTTGGTGCTTTTCAAAATAGTCACTGCTGTGAAGACGTATCTGTAGGCACATCCACTTACACAACCGGGAGTAGAATGTCAATCGGCTGCTGACTTGAAATTTCTGCTTTGCTTGTTGAGCGATCATAACCAACATCTGACTCATATAGGATTTTTTTCTGTCGGTTCATAAACTGAAGGGTGCTGGGCCATGTAAATATTTCGGCTAGTTTCCAATTCAGGATTGACGACCTCTCTGTTGTCGATCAAGTTGGCTATTACAGATGAGCATCGATTGAAAAAGTTATTATATAATGGAGAAAGTTCTCCGCCGGCTTCCAATAATCGCAGAACATGGACAGATACTAGCATAGATACCTCACATGCTATTCTTGAACAAACTCGCACAGCCTCATCAATCTTTTTTGCTATTCTTTTGTCTTTGCAAAACTTTCGCCATCCAGTCTTTACAGTGGTGTAGACGCTTTGCTTTTGCCGAATTTTCCGTTCCACAAAACCCGGGCGGGCTCCCCGCTTTTTAGTGGTCTTCTCTTCAATACCGTCGCTCATTGATGCCATTTTATCACAACGTTCAAAAACAAGGACGCCTCGTAGTTGGTTTGATTTTTTCGGCGCCTTTGACTATCCTGTTTCTCAAAGCTGCAGTTCTTTCTATCTTGGCAAATGATGTTGAAGCAACATTCAATAGATGGCTGCTAGGATGTGAGGTGGTAAATACTTGAATTCAATATGCTTCGCTATTGAGAAGCCGGAAACGATTCATTCAAGAGATGCCATCGAAATGAGAAACTCTCAAACTCCTGAGAAGTACCTTGTGGTGTATACTTGGTTTTTCTAACTCCATATATCTTCTTTTTCCCCACCCAAGGTGTATAATTTCATTTTCCTGGAAATGCGATTGATCGTCAACATGCCCTTTCAAGATGATTGCGCACGCAGCAAGAGCCACCAAGGAGTCTCTCCATCCAATCAATCCTAAAGTCTACTCTCAAGGCAATCTTATTTTTAATCTTTATTCCCCACATCAATTGTACAACGCGTTGTACAAGTGGAGAATAAAGGATAAAGCAGCAAAAAATTAATGAAACTACATGTAGGTGATGATCTTGTCACATTTGGCCCCCAGCTTAAAGTGAAAAAGAATTCATTTCAGGGAATCGTCGTGAAGGTGGCCGATCTGTTGGAGCTTCCCAACGTCGTTGGTCGGATTGCTTCTCATCCAAGACTCCGAAAATATCAGCACTTCCCCCGTGCCACACGCATTCGAAAAGCTGGATTGACTGCATCTGAGGAAAACAATCAAGAAAGTCGCGAATACACTGAGAAATTAACCACAAAGGCCAAGTACTTCAGACCAATTGAAGAGACTGGGATCTGTGAGGATTGGGAAGACGATGGAGAAGTGGGTGTGGGCGACCGCTTGCTGCATCTGTTGCAGCGCTGGCAAGTAGAGAACGTACTGCTGCTGGTCGCGCGTCAGGATGACAGTCTTAGTGGTCGGCTCATCGGACCAGAACTTTACAAACTCATGCTCGAAAGTGGTAAACTCGCCTTGGAGCAATATTTTATGGATAGCATGAAGCCATCTGATGCAGCAAAATTGGAGTTATTAGAAGCAGCCGCTGCCAAAGGTGAATCTCCACGTGAACCAGGTCAGACACAGGGACAACATCCTAGTGCCTCCGTTTGCTTAATGACTAGCGACACCATTCCATCGTGGCCAAAACAGCACCAACCCACAGCAGATGGGGGTGGCCGCAAAGGCGTCAAGAAGGGTCGCGTGAATCATTTTATGCATCAGCTGCAACAGCCATCGTCTTCCTCATCCACTGATCTGTCAGTCGACAAGTCCCACGAATTACAACAGCAACAGCTACAACTACAGGACGATATTACCCACGCTACTGGAGGGATCGACTGGCTGGGTATTTCTCGAGACGAATGGTTGAAGCTAAAAAGCATTCGGGTACCTGTCAAGGAACTACATTATCTGTTCATGTGTCTTGTGATTTTACTGGAAAAACCTCCAGAGAAGATCATCAAGGCCAAGCCGACACCAAAACAACAGGAACAATTCACACCGGCGAATTTTTCGTGGATAAAATGCCGTGAGATTCTGCATCACTCGCCTAACTGGAGTGATCGACTGCGTGTATTCCATGGATCAATGCTGACGAAATCGCAGGTTATGGCATTGCGAGCAGTCTTTCAGGAGCCAGGTTTCAATGAAAGTGCGTTCGTGCGTATTTCAGTCGCGAGCGTCAAGATCTTCACATGGCTGCAACATCTGCTGGATGATTATGATGAGATGGAACTTGGTCTGCGTGATCATGACCGACAATTTGCTTTAGAAGAACAAGCAATAGCGACTTCAGTTTCTTCACCACTTCATCAGCCTCAGCAACTGCAGCCACATCCCCCACCTGCTCATGCGGCCGATACTCGGCATCGTCACACTAAGAACGACCAGCATAGCAGCTTTTTTACTCTCAATCAGTCGCCACCGTCACAGACGCTGAAGATTATTGACAAAGGACGTTTATTTACCCACTAACATGTAATAATTTCGAAACAATTGTGTTGTTGCCATTGTGTAGCCATTTTGAAATACCGGTATTACCGGTACAACTGAATTAGCATTACTCTTGGCGCCAATTGGAATTGTGCCGAATAATGGGCAAGAAAACCAAGACGTCGAAACACAAGAAGGTGGAGCAGCCAAGTGTGACGAACACAGCAACTGAACAGTCATGGACACGTGTGCTGGCTGCTGCCAATGCTGTTTCAAACGTTCTGGTCGATTTCCAGCCCTTTACGACGTTTAACCGCAATGGAGTGAACGTGAACATCACGAATGCTCATCCATCAGCGCTTTCTAGTACCACGAGAGGAGCGATTGTGGCGCTCTTTGAGAAGAATATGAAGGCACAATACGAGGCATCCGACTGGGGATACGACGTAGATGCTAAACGAGCAGAACTCTTTGAGTCAGAGGCACGGTATTTACTCGCTTATGCAGATGATGAGGCTCAAACACTGGCTGGGTTTGTGCATTTCCGGTTCGTGGAAGATAACGAGGTGGAAGTGCTTTACATCTACGAGATTCAGATCTCCGAGCCATTTCAAAGAAAAGGTTTGGGCAAGTTCCTCATGCAGCTTCTGCTACTCGTGGCACGGAAACATGGTATGAAACTCGTGGTGCTGACGGTTTTTAAAGCGAATGAGGCGGCTATGCAGTTTTATCAGAAGAAACTAGGCTTCATGGTCGATGAGACTTCTCCGAGCGCATGTGGCGACACCACACAGTCATACGAGATTCTCAGTAAAATAGTGGATCCATCATATTGCTAGAGAGAGGGAGTAAACCACATGAATTGAAGCAAAAAAACTACAGAGTTTCTGTTCATTTGGTTAATGTGCACACACTCTGTCTCAATCTGCCATCCAATTGTTTGTTCGTTCCAAACAACAGCAGAAAGAAGATGATGATCGCGTTTTCTTAAATGCTTAAATACTCGACCATACGCTACACTCACAGAAAAAAATGACACAATTCCACCCGCGCACAAGACAAAGCAGCACCATATCCACACATATTTCCATCGTACACGGGCGCTTTTCCTTCCTTCTTTTTGAGAATCTCATCTTCTGTTCGATAAAAAAAACTCAATGCAAGAACGAGGTGCGCGGAGGAGGCTCTTGGACGCAGACACCAAACATACACCACAAAGAGACAACATACGACCATAGCATTTCATCAACGTGCGTTGATGAACACAAATGCTTACGCCGTGAGAGGAGCCACGACTGTCGCTTCCGCCGTCGAATTCAATGTCAGCGCCTGGTGCTGCGTGCACTCGTCCTCGTCACCACTGCTGGTGGCAGCAGAAGTACTGGCGTTTTCCTGCTTGTCTTCACGGATGTGCATCGTGCACATACCCTGATTGCGTGAGAGTTTCTTACAACCGTCAATCTTGCAGAGACGGCCGCGTCGGTGAACTTCACAGAAACCGCCACCACGATCAGTGCGCACGCAGCCCTCAATCTTGCAGTTGCGGAAGCCACCATGAGTAGCACAAAAATTGCCGCGTTGCGCTCCTTTGGGGCATCCAGCAGCCTGGCAGCGCTTACCACCACCGTGAGCGCGACAGAGTCCTCCACCTTGGCTACTCTTGTTACAGTCGGGAAATTTGCAGCGTGCACCACCACCGTGTGCCTTACAGAGTCCGTGAGACTGTGCGGCCTTGGCGCAACCTTCCTCTTTGCACTTCTTACCACCGCCATGGCCGATGCAAAAGTCGCCGTTCTGACTCGACTTCTTGCAGCCTTCGATACTGCATTTCCGACCACCGCCGTGAGTCTTGCAGAACCCCTTGGAGCGCACACGACGATCGCAACCGCTAATCTTGCAGGTCGCCATGTGTTTCGCGGAGCGAGGTGTCACGCCCAACATCATGGAGGCGGAGGGAGAGGACTTGAGCGTGGGGGAGATGAGAATCGGAAGACTGCCACGGCCACCGACAACACGTGGCGTGATCAACGAAGTAGCTCCAACATTGGTTGACATGTCACCATTGCGGAAGAGGTCTTGGTCCATCTCTGGTAGCAGCCGATCGAGCGACTCGAACGCCGACTCGAGCTGTTGGATATCCTGAGGCATCCCAGTCGCTGGTTTTCCCACAGTCGTTGCTGAGCCTGAGGGCCCAAAGACAGCATACGCCAACGGGTCGAGGTCAAAGCTCTCATCCAGACCCATCTTGGTCTCGTTGCTATTGATCGAAGTAAAGGCAATGGGCTCGACGTTCATGGCAGCAGAGGACGCAGGGTATGTTTCGTGCTTCATCACGGGAGTCGTGGCAGCGATGTGCATACCGTTGGCTGGCGACGCGTGGTGCTGTTGATTCGAAAGACTGAGTTCCAGCATTTGCTGCATCGGGGCAACATGGACTACTGGACGCGTCATGGGCTGGTACACCGTCTGTGGAGGCTGATGGTGATGCATGACACTGATGTACCCGTGGCTGTGGTGACGAGCGAGTGTTGGTGGAATCTGCTGCATCGCGTGGGCGGGTGACACGACAACACCATAGTGAGGAGCGACATGAGGGCGCATAATGGGCACAGGAAGCGACACATGACGCGTCAGGGATGCTGGGGCACTCGTCGTAGTCGTAAAATACCCGCTTGTCGGTGGGGGCTGGTAAAGCTGAAGTGGTCGACTGTTTGGTGTCGAGAGCTGCTGTTGTTGCTGGACATTCCAGGCGTCGACATCACAGCCCATCATGGTAATTTCTTCACCCAGGAGCACGTCGCCCATGGGGTACGTCTGCGGAAGTGTCGACGTCATCTTGCGGGCCTCGCTGCCGTGGCGAGGGGTGGCGTTGCAGGTCGCGTCGCTGCTGGACTGAACACTCTCAATAGACATTCTTTATCCGGATATGCTACCTGCTCTTTTTTCGGTAGTTTCTTTCCCCCGTTTTTTAGCTAACGACTCTCTCTCGGTTTTTAAAAGAAAGAGAAGGAGTTTAGACAATTCTGGTCGGCCGCACGAGTGAAGAAGAAGCTAAAACTCCGCGTTCCTGTGCGCGGTTTCCTGTGGGCGGTGCCTTATAAAACCCCAATTTCGTTATGAGACGTTTGGTGGTGGCGTGTGTGTGTGGCGAGTGATGGACGACGGTGGGTGAGTGTTTTCAAAGAGAGACAGCCTACAAGTGTTTGCATTTTGGGAAACAGACCAACAGATGGACAGGTGACGCAGCCGGAACTGCTCACCATCTGGTGGAAGGTTCCCTACAGCTGGCCCACTCTATCCAATCATCAAGTTAACAAACATGCAACCTCACCCACCAGTAACAAAGCACGGGCAGTGTGGAGAATCAAGTGTGCCAGCACATTGGGTCGCACTGTAACTAGACATCCTCTTACACTGTGTTCGAAGCGAAACTGACCGTGATCTCCCCCAGACACAGTTGTAACGGCTGCTCCTCGGTGTTGTCAAGGGAAGGGAGTCCTGTCTTCAATCGTCGTCATCATCCCGTCCAGTTAGTGGGAATTCAAGCAGTGCACCGAATAGGCATGTAATATCGTCTCGATTACAAGACGCAGGAAGGACTAATGCTACTTACGTGCTTGCTGAGTAGGTGCGAAAAACCTCGTGCAGGTTTCATACAGTATGCATTATAGGACAGTCACCAAAAACCCCACTGCAAAAGGAATGGCGATATGAAAATCTCTTAAGAAAAACACGCGATCCTTTGCAAGGATTTGCGGTTCGGTGCCAAAATTGTTACTTATCATGGAGTTTGAGAAGTATTTAGACTGATATTGCAATACAGAACATCGATGTACTTGGAAATTTAGCTGGGGGTCCTTCAGATAGCAACATAGCGATGTCCAAGCAAAAGATCTTGGTGTTCCGCTCTGTGCATCAGCCAAGACGGCATATGAGGTACCTAAACTACACAAAACGACTGGGTGGAACAGAAAGAGGCAGCATAGCATTATCAGGACATCACAAAGACGCGACGCAACGATGGCAACAGACGGGGCAGCTGTCTGTGAAGAACAGGAACAAGAAACAGTAAATTACCAAATGGTCATGAACATTAAGTTTTGAACCCCACTCTTATATTACGGCACACGCTTGATGGTATCATAAACTTTTCAAGCCGTATGGGGCTTTCTGCAGCTCTAACAGATGGAAGGTTTACCCACTAGGAAGTTACCCATTGCTCAGAATCAAATGGGTACTGCTAACCAATGAAATGTACACCATAAGGTAGAATTTGTGTACAGCTTTGGATTGGGGCTTTCTTCTTCCTAGGTAGTAATTTATAAGTATAAATTTCAGCATTGTATTAAGGCTAACAATTTGCATCGACATTGATAGATGGCATTCTTGCTATAGTTCTTATCGATGTCTTTTTTCATTGCCCTGTATCATATCATTTTCTCAAAAGATCATGTGAGATACCATAAATACCGGTAACTCAGGAGAGATCTTGTGCTTTTTGGTTGGATCCGACTCAACAGCAAAAGCTAGCTAAGACCAGACAACCGCGGAGTTGGCATCTCTGATACCTGGACTCGATTAATAAGTACTCATTCTTGAGAAAGATGTTTCAAGCAGCAGTAACATCTTTGTTAAGGACGAAGTCGAAGTGAAAACACTCCAAGACTTTCTGGTACTTCATTGGGTGGTTGATTCTCCCACACCGAGAAAAAGTCTTTTTTGTATACTATTCCTCACAGTCGTATGTGTGATGTTTGCCTTCCTTTCGTATCAGTAATACCGCGGCACACTCTCTGGACAATCACTTTGACTTAGCCATCAGCTGGATCTCTTCGGGCATGCACTACCATGGATTTGCATCAGCTGTTGAAAAGAAGGATAGCAGCAAAAAGAGCTCGGTACAGAAAATTCGAAACAAGTTTCTGTTTTATCGATAGAGATTGCTTTGCTTTGAAAAACACGTCATAATGTGTTCCACCGATAGGAGAAATGGGGATGGAGGATAAGAAGATTACATACACTTGGTATAGGGAGAGGGGGAAAAATTGTCAAAAATAATTTTTTATTTATTGACCGAAATGGCTACATCTATTTCTGGATGAGCAACACGCTCACGATTTCTTGCATACAATGGGTAGATAAGATGCCTGTACACGCTCTGAGCGGGTCTAAACAAGATGTGGATGAAAACAATGATATTACCTGCATGCAAGAGAAAAACTCACTTTTAAATTATCGGAATCCCGTTTATTCAACCGCCCACATAAAACGCAGAAGATGAAATCGCCCCAGGAACGTCGTGGACCTGTTCCCATCAGTGGCTACTTATATAAAATGAAAGCCACCGAACGAGTCTTGACACCGCAATGGATTAAACGATTTTTCGCACTCGAAGGCATGGAACTTAAATACTACGAGCACGAAAACTCTATCGAACCGTCAAAAGTGATCAATTTGCTCAGCATTGAATCTATTCGCAGATTTGAAAATGGTGACCATGGCGTCTTCAGGTACAAGTCGTCTAGATCCATATACATACTAAACATTGTTCCTAATCCTTTTCGTGCCCTGCAACTGTAGTTTTGTGATCAAAACGCCAACACGAAGCTACTTTCTACGGACAGAAAGTAAGGGTGATATGAAGCGATGGGTGCGAGGACTAACAGAGCAACAAGAACTCTGGCGAATGAAGCAAGAAAAAGGTAGCACTCTCCCTGACCCAGATGTTCGGAAACCCAAACACTATAGCGACATTCCCATCGGAACATTTGTTCCACAATCCAGTGCATCTAATCTCCACGTCCGTTAAGACTAAATTGATTGACGAACAAGCACAAATTTAGCTTCCTATATTATGATTTTGTTTGAGCTGTTCTAAAGAACTTGTCTCGCAAAGGTGGTGTCAGCAGTATCACAAGGATAACGCAGAACCCAGCCATCCTGCGCTTCACTCATTCTATATTGAGAGATGCACTGGATTACAACCCTGAAAACTTCTCCCATCCAGGTGCACTTTCACATAATGCTTGAATCAGCGCGTGACGTTTCTCCGAGTCTTGTAGTAGTCGCGCCAAGTCGGGCACCAATCGGCCAACAAAGTCAGGCTCAAATGATGCCGTTAAATACTGATAAAATTCTCGAGCTGTAATCTGTTCGTTGCCGTATTTCCGAGCATTTGACGTGAACACCTTCATCTTCTTGGGATCACCACCAAATGCGTGTTGAACAGACTCGACAATAGATTTGTGCAGTTGTTGAGCGGCTTCACCAATGACTGGCTCAATATCATCCATTTGAATGGCAGCAACCTTGTTGCGTCTCCTGCCCGAGGATACTGAACGGCCTCTTTCTAGTGATGCAGGTGGTGCAGATGCCGACGACGATTTACGTTTTGCTTCTTTTTCTCTTTTCACTTGCTCGACAAAACGATCAAACGCTGACAATAGATCTTGGCGCTTAGTTTGGTCGGATAATAGTTTGGCACTATTTGGAATAATTTTTGAAGCTGTTTTGGAGCCAACAAGCTTACGTACTTGTTCGCAAAAATCATCAGCTGTGATATCGTCCATACCGAAGCTACGAGACGTCGCTTTGAACTGATCCACCATATTAGCTGGGTCTCCGTTGCCATGCGATTGAGCCCATGTAGTGAGTGTGGAGATAATATGCGCGTAGATAGCTCGAGTACTTTCGGAATTCTGAACACGCTCATCCTCTTTTCGGACTCGTTCTTCTGCTTCCCTCCGCAGTTGCGCCAGTCGCTCGGCTTCTGCAGCTGCAGCAGCTTCAGCACGAGCCTCTGCAGCACTTTCGTAGAGTGCTTGATACTCCTTTGTTTGATTTTGGCGATAAGCTTTCTTGAACTCAGTCACAAATTCGTCCAAAATGGAGAAAAATTCCATGGGACCAAACTTTCTTGGGTCCTCACCAAATGAGCTGACGAGTTCGTTATACGAAGTTTGCAAGGCATTAAAGTCTCGCCCCAACTCTTCCAAAACCTCTTCAGCATCTTTAGCGAACGGAGCCATTTGTTCGTAAAATTTGTCGCTCTCAATTTTATCATTCTTCGAAGCGCGAACCTGACCCTGTAACATTGCCAATTCAGTGTTGTACAATGATAAATCGGCGCGTAATTGGTCCAGCGAAAGTCGCTTCGCTTCAACAATATGAGGTAACTCCCCAGCAAATGCAATGGCATCGGGAGCTTTCTCCTCCAATTGACGCAGAAGAAAATGCATCAATGTTACCCTCGGATCCACTGACTTCAAAGTATGAAGCTTTGTTAGTGTGTCAAATTTGAAACCATATGCACCTCCACGCGGTGTATTCCCATTGAGATAATTACCGATTGCCAAAATATGTTCCAAAACACGACGAAATTTATTGCTTTCAGCGACTTGATCGGTTGCAGCAACCAGTGTGTCTAGTTGTGCTTGTGTTTCCAATATACGGTTTTCGAATTGAAGCTTGTATCGAATACATTTAATTCGCTGCGTGTAACGAGGTATTGTGAGCAGTTCGAGGAAGAACTTCTCAACATTCCCCAGTAGTTGTTCATCACCGTCATAGTTTTTCAGCAGATCTTGCTCTTCAAGAGTTGGAGAAATTGAAATCAGTACATTCAGCACCTCTGAGGTCAGCTTACTCCCATCAAGTGCATAAATCGCATTTTTGATATCAGTTGCAGACATTCTAAATCGTGCAATCGCAATTGAAACATTCTGCTGACGCTTCGGATCGAGAAGTAATACTTGCTGTGGTTGGGTAACTTCTTTTGCACCGTCTTTCTTCTTTTGCTCTTCTTGCTTCTTCGCTGCATCAACCGGATTTTTTCGGAACATCCATTCCATTTCGTCTAAATCGAGTTCTGCATTTGAATCATTTAGTTTCATCCACAGCGTATTGCTCACAACATTGACTGGAACACGATTCCAAAAGAAAGGACGCATCTCTACATTTGGTTTGACTGTTTCCTTCTTCGGAAGCTGAGGTTCTTCTGGCTTTTTGGCTGATGCTGATCGCTGCACTTTCATGGCGAGACTAGCTTGCAGCGCAGAAGAATCTACCTTGACTGCTTCCACAGGAGGCGGAAGACCTGAAAGGACACCTTTAGCTCCAGTTCCACCATTTGCTTTTTGGTTTGGTGATGGTGCGTCAGGAGTTTCAAGGAAATCAGGATTTAGGCCAGCCGCACTCATTTTCATCTTAACTTGTTCCGCTGGCATTCCCATCTTGACAAGCTTAAAGTACTTTTCATAATCTGGATCTTCTTTTACAGTCATCACTTGACTAGAAGATGAAGACTGTCCACCTGTGCCCGGGATGGGAGCATCTGGAGTGTCCAAAAGCGCTGGATCCAGTCCCTCTGCACTCATTTTAAGTTTAATTTGTTCAGCTGGCATACCCATCTTTAACAGCTTGAAGAATTTTGCATATTTTTCATCGTCTTTCACAAGTGTACCACCTGCTGCAGCACCATAACCTAATTGATCTGACGTTGCAGGACTTACTCCACCAATACTTGCATCCGGGTTATCCAATATTGAGGGGTCAACTCCAGCTTGTTGCATTTTCATTTTCACTTGCTCAGCCGGCAGTCCCATAGAAAGAAGTTTAAAAAACTTGGCGTAATCTGGGTGGTCTTTAGCAGCTACGCCTCCTCCGCTCGTTGTACTCGGAGATGACGTTGAAACAGGTGGAGTCGCAGCACTAGATCCGACGGATGCATTCGACTGTGAAACAGGAGGGGATGGTACAGTCGCAGTTGCAAGTGCTTGTTGGTGTTGCACTTCCAGTTCCTCTCGTTTGCGCTCTGACTCCACCATTTTCCGTTTGAGTTTTTCAATTCGGTGCCGTAACTTTTCATTTTCAGCTTGCAGTTGCAACATTATTTCGTCCTTTGCAGCTGTATCTTCATCGAGGGTATCTAGAGTTTCAGATTCCTCTTTTTGATCAGGAACGGCTTCTTCTTCCGATCCATCCATGGGTTCTGTCGGTGTGTCACTATGTTCATCGATAATCTACATGATCATACAGCAAGCCAACTTGTCATATAAACATTCATCAACCCGGGCTCATGCTTATTATGGGGTTAATGTACCATGAGATTAGAGCCAACGGAATTCCTTGTTGAGTTGCTGCGAGCGACACGAGTGGCAAACGTTTGATCCCCTGCGTTATTTCCTCCAACGCCGTCGACACTCACCGGTGACAGCATTTGCTGACGCACAGAAGTACCACATTCGATACAAAATTTCACACGTGGTGGCAGTTCGTAGCCACATTCAACGCAGAATTTCGCACTACTTGACAACTACATTAATCACAGATACCAAAAGAGACAAAAATAAGTCACAACCATGCAATCTTCCATCAAAGACACCAGAAAACACGAGAAAGAGCACTGATAACGTACACTGGGAAGAGGTGGGGTCGCCGGAACAAATGAAGGACCAGAGAAACTTAACCGCTTGTTGAGGTTTGGTCGTGAGCCCACGACTTCGATTGCGTCATCTTCATTTACACAAGACAAACAGTACCATTGTGGTCGCTTTCGCTCAGGATTGTTATGGTCAATAGCTTTCCGACCACAATCCTTGCAGACGGCGATATGACACCGGCGGCAGTGATGTCGTCGACGCAATAAATTGAACGATTTTGAGCATACTCCACAATTCGGCTCTCGTTGGAAGTTGTCAATCGGTGCGACACTGCTGAGGCGGCGACTGATGGGCGCGCGAGTTTTGGAGTGTGGTGGCGATCCGGTCACTGGACTACCGCCGCCTCGTTCGAGGGCGACGTCACTGCGGCGCGTGTCATCCATAGCTTCGTCACTCGTTCCTCTTTCTTCTTCGCTGCGAAAATGGTCCGACCGCGCGTCAACACGAATGAACGTTTCCGCCTACCCTTCCCTGCCGCTATCCGCTTCTTCTTCCTTTTTCTTTTTTCCCCAAGCGGATGACCTTCACTCCTGTCGATGTTTTTGCACACAGGCGCAAGAAAAATCAGGTTTGAGAGGAAATTGGAACCTCACATGAATACTCTCGTATCAGGTTTAAGAGGTTTCTGTAGACATGTCGCAGTAACCCTGTATTGGGTGAAGTACTCGATTAAGTTGTGCTTGGCCTGTTAAGCGCATGCGAAAGAAGGGCTGTCTTAACATTTGTTTAAGTTTACACCATGGACGAATTTCATTGCAATGAAGGAGATGACGGATGAAGCTTGGGCTTGATTACTACAGCATCACTGCATCTTCACGTTCTTCGAGGGGGACTAGTCAGACCGGAGTGGAGAGAGAGAAAGAGAGAGCTGTAGCGAGTATTCGCTTGCTCTGCATCGGATTAATCTTAACCTTTATTTCCCCATTTCTCCCACCGGTGGGACAGAAATTTGTTTTCAATTCTCCACGATGAGATCTTTTCCCCACTATCCTGCTTTTCAAGAAAGGATGCAAGTCGATGATAGTACATGCCCGAGGAGATTGACATTGGTTCCGGTCTCAAGGACAGCAAGCCAAGACTGTCCAGATCGGTAGAAATGGCACGTAAAAAGCAAATCTCGAGGATTGCTGTTATCGTCCGAGATCGATTTGAGTACGGACTCCTCGCATAAATATGTAAAGAGCATACTATCCAAATCGTGGTTCACGCTGATCAAACGATGCAAGATAGATAAACCAATTCCAAACAGCATCTTGAAAGTGAGGTTGTATCCAACAAAGGAACAGAAGCAACTTCTCAACAAGATGTTGGGTATCAGAAAGTCTTGGAGTGTCCTCACTGACAGAGATGTCAACGCTGCTAGAAACATCTTTTTCAAGAATCAACACCTTCAGTAGCATCCCACTAAAGAGAAAGACAGAGACATGATGGTACCTCCTGACAATTACGTTCCCGATACTATTGTTGGGATCGACCCTGGCATGCGGTCGCTCTGCACTGCCATTCGTGTGCGAGAAGTTGATGTGGAAGAGAAGAAAGCGAAATGCAACAGAAGGATACTCAAGTAGAATCAAGTGAAAGAGTCGAAGCAGAAACGACGAAAGAAACAGAAGAAGAAAAGGAAGAGGAGACACATGCACGGT
Source organism: Pilasporangium apinafurcum (assembly GCA_001600495.1). Classification (NCBI taxonomy): domain Eukaryota; phylum Oomycota; class Peronosporomycetes; order Pythiales; family Pythiaceae; genus Pilasporangium; species Pilasporangium apinafurcum. Next base: position 27,230 of record BCKE01000040.1, read on the forward strand.
GTTTGACGTAAGCGAGCCAGTAACCAGCAGTATGACATGCAACAAATATCTACGCGAGAGTACAGGCATCTCGCTGGAATGAACAAATGTACATTCGTTCGGGAGATGTCTTCGTTCAAGACAGCGCCGTATGAGCAGTATATGACAAACGTCAAATACGTGTGGAGACATCTCGACTTTTTGATGAGCTTTTGTGCACCGCATCCATTTCGCAAATGGCGTTTCCTTCAGTCCAGATCTAGTCGGAAGACGTTGGCACATCTGGCGAATCGGTTGGTACTCACGCCAAGTCTTCAGGTTTCCATTGGGCTCGCTGACTGGAGTCAACAGGACTTCGTCAAGGGTCACGTACATGGACCCGTGAAGCGGTTCACACGTGAGCTGGCAAAGTGCGCGACCGTGTTGCAGATTGGTGAGTACTGCACGAGTCAGCGATGCTCCGAGTGCTACCAGCAGCTTGAGGAGACGCCATTTCCGGCGAAAAAGGCTGATGGAAGCGTAAGCGTCAAGTTTTATCGCCAGATTCTCCGCTGTAACAACAGCGAGTACAGAATCACATGGGATTGAGATGTAAATGGGTCAAAGGACATCCTTACACTCGCTATATATCTCCTATATGGACTTCCAAGACCGCCAGAGTTGCAACGAGGAAGAAAGAATGTAGGAAGAGAATAGAGTGTAGGAAAAGTATCCGTTGACAGTGAGGGAGTCAACCAACTTTTCAAACATGTCCACACGGTTAGACCATATTCTGGTAATCGCCAGTAACAATAACTTCTCAAGACAAACTGAATCTATGTGTTAGAATGTTCCTTCCTTCGACTACACGGTTGCATCCTCTTGAGCAACCACTGTCGATTCGGATTGAAGATGGGAGATGTATTCAACGATAGCCCATCCATGGCTGTAGCCTCAATGGAGGTTGATGGACAGTCACTTGACAACTTTCGGTACAGCTTGTTGGCAACAGTCAAACAAAAGACGAACAGCTTAGAAATATAAGCAAATCGCATTGAAACAAACAACGCATACACATCCGTCTCACTTTTTCGCGGTCGTGACATGAACAGATCGGTAATCGAACAATTTTGCAAAAAAAAACGAGATTAATATGAAATATATATCCGTACCGGAGAAGTATATAGAAGTCACACTTATCAATGTAGATCTGGCTCATAGCATGCATATTTCACATGGAACAAAATACGTACGAGAAGGCTTTCATCATAGAGTGATGTACTCGGTGTGTACATGTATCATGGATCGCCCTGACAAATTTCATGCTCGTAGTGACATAACCGATAGTCCATTAGGATACAGTCTGGTATATGACATGCAGACAAAGTATGTCCATAGAACAAATGTTTTAATGACTTACACATGGGGTCATTCATGCATTGATTCCACTCCCACGCGATCTATGTACCACTTGCAAACATTTCCGCCAAGTTGAGCAGTTTGGAGTCTTGTCTCTAATATGCAACCATCGCCACATCAACAGTCAGTGGAATCTGGAGCCCTACAATTGTATAGCAATCATCTTCGATGCCTTTTAGGCTCGATCGGAAAGACAGACATCATTATTACAGAGGACACCGAGAATGTCACCGTAGAATTTACGTCCTGGCAGCAGGGTGACATTCTCGTTGCCCTTTGTAATAAACGCTAACCAGATGATGACAAGCAAAATGGCTACACTGGTAACCTTGCGTTCCGAACCCACGACCTTACATTCGGAACGCATGCATTATCAACCAACACTCAGCTCTTGTAAGGCAATTAAGCATAAATGCCTCCACCACAGCAGCACCCGCTAGGGTCTTCTTCGCGACTGCTGGAAGTGGCCACGTGCGTCTGGAGCCTTTATTTCCCACTGGACCACCACATCGGTATTCTGCTCCCGGGTGACACGCGTGATGCCAGTTACTACAGCCTTGTGAGCGACACTGATGGCCGCTTCAAGGCAGCCATGGCATTTCTTGCTTGTTTTCGCGATTCCACACAATGGGCACCACTCATCCAAAACGTAAGAATAGCAATGTGTTTTATAAACACACTACTGATCTTAATATTTTTCTTCTTCATGGCTGTGTGTATACAGTATGATCTCACAGAAGCAGATGTGACCGTCGTGTGGCTCAACTATACCGAACTCATCCGAACAGCGACAAGTATTCCAGATTTCGATCAGGTGGTGCACGAAAGCATTGAGGAAGTGCTGCCATGTCTGGGGATCGCATTATGCATGCTTCGCTACGAACAGCGTCAAGAGATGGAAGACGCGCCATACCGACAAGGGAATGTACCGTTGGATCGTACGAAGATCTCTGTGCGACTACACGGCGTCACACCGGTAATTCCCATCGCGGCTGTGAAGGCAGAATTCGTGAATCAGTTTGTGAGCGTTATGGGTACATGCGTGCGAGTAAGTGCGATCAAACCACTCGTCACACGCTGCGATTTCGTGTGCACCAAGTGTAATGAAGCAACGTCCCGCGCTTTTCGTGATGGGAAGTACAATCCTCCATCCAAGTGCGAACAAAACTCATGCAGGGGTAAAACACTTTTGCCAAATAGGTCGACAGTAGAGACGGTAGATTACCAAAAGATCAAGTACGTGAAAGCACCTACAAAGGATGAGTGGGCGAATATGCTTGATAATGCATTGTTACGATTGTGATGTTTATGTTGCAGGATTCAAGAAATGGAGAACAATGACGCTGGGCCTGGCCGCATACCAAGAATGGTGAGAATTGCCTTTAGGATTTTTATTGGTTGGAGACATATCGTGGACCTGATGATGCGATAATTTTTGTGAGTATACTAGATTGAAGTGGAATTGTATGAGGATTTGGTCGACTCTTGCATTCCTGGGAATGTTGTGACGGTGTCAGGTATTGTGAAGAGCATCAATTCGGAAATTCATGGTGGACGCTATGGAAAACGCGCGCAGGCAAATAGCCTGTATATTCTTTACATTTGCGCTAATTCGGTGGAAAATTCCGCCAAGGTACGCTCAATCGGTTGCTTTTGATTGCCCATGACGAGTAATCTAAATGCTCGTTGCAATGACTAGATGGACAAAAATAAAGACAAAGCAGCAGATGTCGACTTTACGAAGGAAGATCTGGAACAAATTCGAAATATTATCAATGAGGGTGATGTGTTTGACCGCCTCGTGCATTCCCTTTGCCCCAGTATTTATCGCAATGAAATTGTTAAAGCTGGACTTGTATTGGCATTGTTGGGTGGTACGCGAAATCCCGATGAAAAAGAGACAGCATGTTTTTCCAGAGCAGATTCACATGTGCTAGTGGTAGGGGATCCAGGTTTGGGTAAGAGTCAGATGCTTCGCGCGGTATCCGTGGTGGCACCTCGCGCTGTATACGTGGGAGGCAATACTACAACAACTACAGGGCTCACGGTAACCATGGTCAAAGACTCTTCTGGTGATTATGCCCTCGAAGCTGGCGCACTAGTGTTGGCGGACCAAGGTGTGTGCTGCATCGATGAGTTTGATAAAATGGGAATCGACTATCAGGCGCTGTTGGAAACCATGGAGCAGCAGAGTATCAGTATCGCGAAAGCGGGGATTGTCTGCAACCTTAACGCGCGAACGTCCGTGATAGCTGCTGCAAATCCCAGTGGCGGACACTACAATCGCGGTCGATCTGTGGGCGAGAATCTCAAAATGAAAGCAGCGCTTCTCTCGCGATTCGACTTAGTGTTTATCCTGCTAGATCGACCCGACGAAGAACGCGATCGGTTATTGTCCGAGCATGTGATGAACATCCACGCTCGTCAGAAGCGCAAGAATAAGAGACCGCGAGAGAGCAGCTATAATAATCGCACAAATGCTTTGAATCCCTGGCGCTCAAATTACACCGAAGAAGACGACAAACCATCTGAAGACCATCCGCATCGTTTACTGTCGCATCGGCTGATGCAGAATGCCTACGAGTACACCATGCACCCCATCCCAATCTATTTTATGCGAAAATTTGTGGCATACGTGCGTCGCTACGTGCATCCAAGACTATCGATAGAAGCTGCAGAACTGCTGCAGAAGAAATATTTAGAGCTTCGAACAGCGGGGGAAACCCAACAACATTCATCAGATAGCATTCCAATTACCACGCGACAATTGGAATCGATGATTCGTCTCTCCCAAGCTCGGGCGAAGGCAGATTTCTCCGAAATCGTGACAGCTGAGCACGCTCAAGACGTGGTAGATATCATGCAAGAGTGCCTTCTCGACACGTACATCACCGAAGATGGCAATCTTGACTTCGGTCGCAGTGGAGGCATGAGTTTGTCGAAGAAAGTCAAAGCGTATGTAGCACGACTGATGAAGGCAGCGGAACGCAAAAACACGGCCATGTTTTCGTTTGAGGATTTGCTAGATGTGGCCAACAGTATGGGGCTGCAAGTGGACGATTTCAGAGATTTCGTGGACATTCTGCGAAATGAATGCTATATCCTCAAGAAAGGACCGAAGCAATACAAAGTACAAGTCTCTTCCTATTCTTTAGGGAATGCATAATAGAGCGAGCTTGCATTAAGCAGGAGCAACTAAACCATTACCTCGTGATCATAATCAAAAAAGTTATACATGACAGGGTTTTTGATTAATTGGTGTCCAATTTTTCACGACGGCGTTTGATCTCTGCGTCATACACGTCCTGCGGTTTTTCTGAGGAGAAGAGATCGTGGCCTGCCTTGGTTTCTAATAGCAGCAGTATCATGGAGTGGTTGTGAGTGTGAACGCTGCTTATTCACAAAAAAAAAAATAGATGAACACTAATTCGTACTCTTTCGAAGTGGGATAGCGCAAATGCCTAGGCAGACAAGCGTGCCAAAGACAACCTTCCCTTGTTGGCCAAATGGGAGTTTGTTCAACAGCGCTTCCAGCATGTCGTACACGTTTCCGAGTTGATGATCCTTTACCTCCGTTCAATTGATAGAACAGTGTCTTTGTGACAAGCATGTGGATGAGTGTCCCTGGTCCAAATTACGGTACGGAACCATATATACTTTTAAGTTCGCAGGTAAAACCGCACTTTGCTTGAGCATCCGATGTTGAAGGTGGATGTCGTTTACAAGCAGGAAACGACCGACTGAATCGCTGCAAGTGCTTGTTTGATTTCTAGTTCCCACTAACTTTCGCTTATGGTTTCAGATGCTTATACATTGAGACTGTGATTAGAGGCGACTCTCTGCTTCTTTCGTTGTTCTTAGATCCACTGCTTGTCCAATGGCGTATATAGCCTTGTTATCGTTAGTATGTTGATCAAGAACTCTCCGGTTTGCAACTCGCAAGTCTACGATAAATTGTTGTGCATCTATTAAACATGATCCCAAGTCATCAATGCAAACGATCGCCGGAATTGCTTCATGACAATGATGCCTGAAGGTAACATGTTTATACGTAAACTTAAAAGATTCAGAGATAGCGACTGCCTTCAATGACTTTAACATGAGTATGGTTAGTCGGTTCAAGTGTGATCTCATAGATTCAGCCTTCTCTACGAGCTTCTTGCACTTTTGCACTTTGCTGGCCGCACTAGTTGCATATCCACGAAGCGGAGACGTTTTCTTTAATTTTTATTATTATGTCGTATACAGTACACTCGCTCGACAATTGTTTTTTTTGGCGGGAGTGAACTCGAGCGCTGATTGGTGGAAATAGAAACTCACTCATCCAAATTCAAATGCCTAGTTTTGGCGCGGGCGGTTGTTATTCAGGATCAACAGCTCATCCAATTCCGTGAGGAGCTCACTTGTGCTTTTCTCTCTCTTTTGCTGTACAAGCAACCGTCATCATCATCATCATCACCATCATCTTCCACCAGCAAAAGCCATGGAGCGAAGCACGCTTATGAGCCCCATGCGCACGAAACCAGCGGCTTTGCCAGTGACACCAGCGATGACGCGCGTAACAGAGCGCCGATGTCACCATCCCAGTCCCAATCGTACGGAAGCAGCAGCAGCGATGATGCATTTGTTTACTTCATCCACGTCCACAACTAGTGATACAGCTACGTCAGGTGGACAGGTAACTAGGCCGTTACATGTATTGTGCTTTACTTATCTTGTTCGTCTAACGTCTTATTCTGTTTCGTGCATGCGGCAAACGTTTTTAAATAGACGCCAAAATTAGGCAAAAATGATTCTAGTAGTGCCGCTGCTGCCGAGATAATACATCCATCAAATCTGGCCAAAGTCAAACGCCGTTACGTGCGTAAAGTTCCAAAGAAGTCTGGAACGGTAGTGAAAAAATTAAGTCTTCAAACGACTGCCAACTGTGATCGCCATAATGGAGGGATTGCTTCCGAGAAAAGTGCAGATGGAGTCGTATGCGATGTGAAACAAGAAGAAGGAGAAATCCTTGCAGACAGCAAAAATGTGGCAGATGATCCGCGATTCTTTCCATTCCGCGAATACAATCGGAAAGAGAAGTCACTTGGTTTACTATGTGAAAAGTATGCGCATTTTATAATTGATCTCGCCATGCTTCGCGGTAGGCATTTTTAACACTCACTATCGTATTCTTACGATTGACAGCTTTCTTAAACTCTACCGCAACGACCAAGTCTCCGAGATTTGTTTAGATCGCGCCGCTGCAGAACTAGGTGAGTAAATTTGCGTCAAGAGGTTTATGGTGGCGTGCTATTCTGGCTCTGATTAATCTGAGATGGAATTTTTGTTAGGAGTGGAACGACGACGGATATACGATATTGTCAACATTCTTGAAAGTATTCATCTTGTCAGTCGAAAAAGCAAAAACTTGTACAACTGGCATGGTCTTGGCGCGTTGCCTGTTTCTATCACAGACATGAACGTAAGCTGACCCTTTGAAGTCACCCAAGTCAATAATGTATTTGGCATTTTCTAATTGATATATTTTTGTGATATTAGAAACTCTACATCAACATGGCGAATGAATCGGCCTCGAGATCATCAAACACAGAATATGGACTCAAAGGTAACACCTACCCGCTTCACTTAGACATGGTGAGAAATAGTTTGATTATTAATCCTTTGTTTTGACATTGTAGTCGACCGAAAGAGAGGCAAGTCGCTTTCGAAGCTCAGTCAGATGTTTGTCCAATTATTCCTGGAAAAGGTACATTTTGCTGCTGTAATGATTTCGGTTTGATATTGTGCCAGCTAATGACATTATTCGTGGTTAGGAACAATGCATTATCCCGCTTGATCAAGCTGCGAAGCAGCTCATCCAAATGGAAGAAAGCGAGAACGAAGAGGATCGACAGCTCAAAAGTATGTTTGTGATGCTTCTTAGCTGTCTCTGTGTACCAGATTCCACTGAAATTGATTTATTTTAAACTGCATTTGTTCCTCAGCCAAGATTCGACGTTTATATGATGTGGCGAACGTGCTTGTAAGCGTCGGATTGATTGAGAAATTGCAGCTCTCCAACTCACGCAAGCCTGTATTCCGATGGAAAAATCGAAGTGAACACCATCATGCTGCAATGAAGGCAAAAAATGAATCCAGTCAATCGTTCTACATGATGAAGGAGGATCCAAGTGATGAATGCCACGTGAAATCTGAAACATCTCCTAACAGCAAACCTGAAGACGACAACGACGATGCGATTAAAACATCCCAGTCTTGCGATAGTGACATGTCTGATGAAGGAAGTGATGTATCGTCAGATAGCAGTATCACTTCTGGCTCCAAGCGCAAGGGGCGAAGCGAACCCATCGAAGAGTCAATAGCAAAAGGATCATCGGTCGATGACACCATGTCGAAACGCATGAAGATTGAAGTCACATCACCAATATCATCAATGGAAAAAGTAGAAATGCCATCATCGCAGCAGACTCAAGAGAACGTGAATTTGCTCCGCTTCGACCAATTCGACGTGCCTGTTCACCCACAAACAATTTTGCAAGAGCAGCAAGAGCAAGTGCGCCAGTACATGCAACAATACATCCGCCAATACGTTGACTACATGATCTTACACCAGCAAAACCAAATGGACACGTCCGCATGCGCCACTTCGCCAACCGTATCCGAGAGGGCAAAGACTGCCTTGATGGACTCTGACGTATCAACTTCAAAGCCTGACATTCACAGCACTCCAGTGAGTGGCAGTGTTTCCGTGGCATTGAACCGCGCAGCCGGTGATCGCATTGGCAGCATTCAAGATCTGTTCAATACCACTAGCCCTCAGTCCGTGGCTGATCTGTTTCCAACCGAAAATCGGTTACTAGCTACTAATGTGCCGATTCCTGTGGTCATTTCGTCTCCAGTTTTATTAACAAGTAAAGTGATGACTACCCAACTACCCAAGAAAATATCCGAGTCTACAGTAGAAGCTACAACAGCTCCAGAAGCCCATACCAACGAACAAAGTGATCGCTCTCCTTCAGCACCTTTGTCCTAAATGTCACATTGTCAACAAATCCCTATTTAACGGAAAAGAGTGTTCTGCGTGTCTCACAACCATAGAGGTCTACCAAACTACCCTTTGGAGAACAAATTTACCTAATTGAGAAGCACTCTTCTTGTACATACACAACCATGAATATAATGTCAAAAAAGCATCCTAGTATACTTACTCTTCTTGTGCCACTTTGATATTGTAAATTTCGATCAGCTTAAGTTTTGTATCTCTTGAACAGGATAGTAGAACGCTGTGCATGCACATCGAAGCGATTCGCATAATGATTGCCTCATTAATATCCAACGTATGCTAAATATTCCAAAAAGATCATATGAGCTACCATTTGGTAACTCAGGGGCGATCTTTGTTTACTTTGAGTTTCTTCCAAGCAATCAAAGCGTAGGTCGTTCTCCATACTAGCAAGCTAGTGCAAGTTACAACACCCCAAGAAAAATCATAGCATATAGAAATCTTATATTGCTTAAATGACGAACTCGTGATCAGCAACGCGGAGAAAGCACATACCCCATGGGTGTATAAGCACAAAATGATGTTACTTCATTTGTGTTTGTTTACTGGGTCCAACTTCCTTCTCTCTCCACCTCACTGCGATTCCAACCTCTTTTTTTTTTGCTGTCTTGTTTTACAATTTGTGCATTTTTCTAAACACGCTTGAAGTTGGAAGAACCGCTACCAATGACACTGCAGGATTCCAATTTAATTGCGTGTTGGATCGCTTCGTGGTCATACTCTGCCGACGGAAGGACAATCTGCGAACTCTTTTCAATGGCCGCTAGCGGAGCGAAGGAAATACCGCTTTCTTCGCCCGTCAAGAGGATCTTGTCCGTCGCAGACAATTCAAGCCTGTACAACCACATAAAATTCACATAGTTAGCATTTCTGTCCCATCAACTAAGCTTTCGAATCGAATAGAACTGATACGTACGACTTGGCCAATTCACTAGCACGCTTGAGAAGCTCACCGTGCGTAATGACCTCTCCCTTACTTGGGTTTTGACCCGCCACCTCTGGAATCAAGAACCAACATGACAACTATGAGTAAAAAAAATACTCACCAACCACTTCTACATGATCCGAAAGACGTACTAGAGTAGGTGTAGGCTAGTGGAGTTTGTTCGTTCAACGTCTTCTTGACGGCAGCCATGGCATATGGCTCAGGAGAGTTTACCATCATTTCACTGAACTGAATAACACCTTCCACCGGTTCGAAGCCCGTGGTGATGACGCTGTGCAAGTGGCGGAAGCGTTTGGGGCGGAACACCTCGAACGATTCACGGACTGGCATGAACGGCAAATAAAATAATTAGCCTAAATGAGTAGCAATACAAAAAACATGTAAAGTGGTGTGATCACAGCACATACAAGTCTCCAGTTCAGGGAAGAGGCTCTGAATGATCTCGGTCTGGTTACGGCCGTTGATCTTTGGTTCAAAGAGAATTCCACTAGCCTTGCTGTCCTGGAGAATAAACTCAATTTCTGCCGCTGTTGACACTTCCGGTTCAATCACAGCGAGCGTCAGACCAGCTTTAGCAGCAGCCAGCTGCGTCAGGACCTAATACAACATCACATACATAAGCATAACCCAAGCTTTAGGTTGGTCGACTGGTTTAATTCCCGAACAAATTCGTAGATGACTGTACATTCTCAGCGTTGTTAGGCAGCCAGACTGCCAAAACGTCGCCCTTGGCAAACTTGAGGTCCTGGAACCCGTTCGCGAGTTCGTCGACACGCGATTGGAGCTCCTGGAAACTCCAGCGGATCTCCTGCTTGATACTACGCAGCGCTTCCTTGTGCGGCAACCGCACCACGGCTTCCTCTAGCGCACCACCGACGGTGCTGGCGGCACGCACATGGCTGCGTGTCGCACGCGCGACCGCCCGCGAAAGTCCTGTCGAGCGCGCGAATCCGAGCATTTCCGCTGCTGAGGTCTTCTCGTCACCACAAATACCCCCGGAAAATAGGGGACAGATGGGGGTCAACAAAAAATAGTGTAAATTTACATAAATAGTGTATTATCCTACAAAATTGGGCGAGCAAGATTGAAATTAGGAAAATTCCCTTTTTTAGATCATGGTGAATTGCATGCTTTCCCGCCAAATTGGAGAGCTGCAGACTCGAGGAAGATTGTGATCGTGATGCTGGTGCCTGTGCGCGTGGATAACGCTACAAACGAGTGGTCGCTTATCGAATTCCAAGGCGAATTGGTGTCTGGGATTGACAGTGGCAATAGTGGTGATCATTTGGCAAATGTGGAGATTGGCACGCTACGATATGTAAACGGCGTGCCGACGTTACGAATCGGTAACCACATCTTAGCAGGCAAAGTAGGTAAATTACCCAAACCGTTTGCAATTCTGGAGAAAGTCGAGGATGAAGATGAAGATATGGATGGCGAGAATGTGGATGATGAAGGTGTGTGTGTGATAGCGATTTTTGCTCTGAGAAGCATTATGACTAATGGATGGGCGTTTGTTACAGTGATCGATGTAAAAGAGAAAGCCGCACGCAATGTGCGGTATGAAGTCGTGGGCATCGCACGAACACGTGTGTTGTTTAACTCGCGACCGAAACCGGTACTCTCATAGGAAGAGCAGCATTTTGTACAGTAAATTCGATGGATTAACCTCAAAGAGATCATATGAGATACAAAAGTACCCCAGGAAAGACTTCGCGCTTTTTGGTTGGATCCGACTCAACAGCAAAAGCTAGCTAAGACCAGACAACCGCGGAGTTGGCATCTCTGATACCTGGACTCGATTAATAAGTACTCATTCTTGAGAAAGATGTTTCAAGCAGCAGTAACATCTTTGTTAAGGACGAAGTCGAAGTGAAAACACTCCAAGACTTTCTGGTACTTCATTGGGTGGTTGATTCTCCCACACCGAGAAAAAGTCTTTTTTGTATACTATTCCTCACACTTGATTACATGTCCTCCAGTCCTTTCCATTTTGTACTTCAATGGTATCTTGAACTTGTAATGAGACCACGTGAGCATTGCACTTGACGCCTTGCTTAAAATCCTTTTTTGCTTGGACGTCATCACTTCGTATCCGTTGTTGAAAAGAAGGATAGCAGCAAAAAGAGATCGGTACAGAGAACTCGAAACAAGTTTCTATTTTATCGATAGAGATTGCTTTGCTTTGAAAAACACGTCATAGTGTATCGTAGAGGTAGGAAAAATGGGCAATAGAGGTTAACCTCTATTGATCCCACCGGTGGGATTTTGTCTCGGTCGATAAAGGTTAAGTAAATAGCAGTGCCGCTCGGAATTTTACAGCAAGATGGAGCAGAGGAATATGCGACCACCACCTGTACGCCCACCGCGACCATGGTTGGGTCCGCCTTGGCAGAGTATTCCACCGCTGCCACCTCCTCCATTGCAGTGGACACCACTTCACCACCCACCGCTTCCGCCTCCACGTCTTCCCGTGCCATTCCACACACCTAATTGGCAGTATGGTGCTCCTAGACCTCAACGGCTTCATCCGCCGCTACCCTCAGCAGCTCCCGTTGATCCAGATACTCAATGGTTGGAGACGTTTAAGAGGATGCATTTACCAAGTAACGATAATTTAGTTCAGCTAGCGCAGGGAAAGACGGAATACCAGCAACCCCCATTGCAGTACGTTACTACCCGCTCATCCACTATTGTTCTTACCTCACAAAAATTGCTTTACTGCTGACACTGTTGTTTCTTCCACAGAGAGATCCGCAATCTGATTGCGCTGGCGCAGGAACTTACCACCCAACTGAAGAAAACAGCTATGGAGGTTGTAGCAATCGAAACACGCTTATCATCACCTACTTTAGCTGCAATGGATCCATTGGAGTTGTCTCGATTGAAGCTACAGCGTGATCGCAAACGGGCACATTGTGAAAAGCTTAAAGCGGAACTGGAATCCATGAATGCAGTTAACCTTTTCGTTCCGTCCGATCGAATGATCGCCATAAAGAGTTTTGCAAAACATGTTCAGCGGAAAAAGGTATAAACACTTTAACCGGATCCTTCCTGTTGGCTTCGTTATGGATTGATTACCTTTGTGTCATGGGTACTTTCTGGTGTATTTTAGAACTACAGAAGGAAAGTAAGAGCTCATCGTCGTGCTAGTGTGGCACTTAGACAAGCTATGCTACAGAATAGTGCGCCACAAGAGAAAAACGAGCGAAGAGAGGATAATAATAACAGTAAACTGGGAATGGATCCCATCGACCACAAGGCTGATAATGCAAATGACACAAAGGATAAACAGAAGGAGAGAGCGCGAGCCCGCTTGGAGGCTCAGAAAGTCTTACTGCTGCTTGCAATCAAAGAGCAACGACAAGGTACACATCAACTCCCTAACGAGGATCGAATAATGATGGATCAAATGAAGGAAGAGGCGCTAAAATACCTCGCGCCGACTAAGAAACCCCGGACGCCTAGAAATACCAGCGACGTCAGCCAAGAACCTGACAAACCACTTCACATAGAAGAGAAGAAGACACCAGAAACTTTACTATCGTCAGACGAGCTATTGGACCCGGAAACAATCACAATGAAGACTCTAATTACCGTCCGAAGGGCATGGGATCGGTATATTGTGTTTCCAAGGACACCTGGTGCGTCCGCCATTCCTCCGGTATGTTTTGACAGAGCTTTTTGTGAAAGCAACTTCTTTTTTGCTAGCGCTAATTCTATATGTTCAATTGTGTCTAGCATTATGTGGTCCCACCTGTGAAGCCATCAGGCGCATGGGGTAAATACCTTCATACGCAATAAGCAAATGCATAGCAGTAAAAAAAAAGAGATCAGATACAGCTATTTATCAGTGAGGAGTATCGTTCTGATCATTAAAGGGAATAACGACATGAACAGATACCCTTCACTTCAGAATACAGTCTAAGGAGTGAGAAATCAAGCTGAAACCTACGAGAGCTGGGCGATTTCGTCACGCACACTCTGCTCGCTCGCCAACTTCTGCAGCTGATCCTCGTTCAGGCTGTCTCCTGTGGCCTGCTTCTTCTTGATCGCGTCGATTTGCTTGAGCTTCTTCGATAGCGCCTTGATCTTCTTCTGCTTTTCCTCTTCAGTCAACTCCGTTGGCGCCGGTGGAGGCAAACTAGCAGCATCCGTAGCAGGCTTTTTCGCCTCAGCATGAGAAGCTTTGGTATCAGTACTGCCTCCACCCGATACACGAGCGAGTGCCTTCTCCACCGCGGCTTGAGCCTCTGCAGCCTCTTGTGCCTTCTTCTTTCGCGCACTTTTGCTTGGCTTCTTAGCTGGAGCAGCTGCCATACCAGGAATTGGACGAGGAGCTGACATACCTGGAATCAATGAAGCAGCAGCCTTTGGTGGTGCGTACTTATTTCTATCCAACTTCCGCGCACCACCTTCCTCTTTCCGCATCAGTGCAGCGAGTGCACCCGTGGAATTTGGTGGGCGATAAGCCTGTGGTTTAGCTGGTGCGGGTGGCGCTGCGGTGGTCACTGCTTCATCCGCTTTCCGCCGAGGCGATTGTGGCCGATTCGGATAGTATTCAGGCAAAGCCGGGCGGAACTTCATGTCATAGAGTTCCTGGCGCTCTTCCTGGTGGATTGGACCTGTGCCGTCATATCGAAATACTTTAAAGCCATTGTCGACACGTAAACGAGGGAATGTAGTCGCCGTAAAGAAATAGCGACTGTCAGGCGACCACGCGAAACAGGTCGCTGAGTTAGAGTTTGCAGAGCCCATCTTCTTGAGCTTGTTGCGCTCCCAAAAGTCCATATCGCCACGCAGATTACCAAATCCGGCGATACACAAGAACCGACCGTGCGGGCTCCAGCTGACGTGGTTTCGAGGCGCGGCGCCAAATTCGAAAATCGGGCACGCCTTGTTGTCATACAGCGTTGCATTACAAGGCATCGCACCTGCCAAGACGACAAAGCCTCGGCCAGTAGGGTCCCATTGAACATCATGCACTTGACCCTCCTTGGTAAGTGGTACGATGCAGTCGTACTGACCGTCACTCTGCAAGAAGAAGAGTCCTGTTTCCCCATAGTAGGACTTGCCCGATGTATCAACGTCCGTGCGCGTTTCGATGATGAGCGCATTGCCGTTGGGGGACCACTTCATTTTCACCTCCTGCGCCTTGTAGAAAGACTTGGACGCTGTGACAGTGTCCAACCCTGGAAATTGGTAGACCCGAACGCTTGCTGGTTTGCCTTTCTTCTCCGGCACGAACAGCGCGACCTTATATGGCGCACTACCAGGTGCGACGCTGAAGTTGGACGTATTCTATATCGAAGTAAGAAAGATTAGAATGTAATAAAAAAACAGCAGCTAATAAGATTTTCAAAATGATTGCCATACCGGTAGGTTGACTTGACCAATGCTGCCCGCGCTGATGTCTTTGCCGCTGTAAAGCACGACGCCGTTTGCACTCTGACGCGCACAGATCGTCTCATCCGAAGACCATTGCACCGATGGCCAGTTCTACACGGATGAGAGCGAGCGTTTAGCACGCGAAGAAATGTAAAGGAAATAGAGATGGACTTACGTCTCTGGAGTAAGATTTCTGGTTGAATCGTGCGACTTCATCGCCAGAGGAGGCATCCCACACGATCAAATTTCCCTTTTCAGAATCCTTCACTGGTCGCTGCCACGTCAGCAAGTGACTGCCCAACGGAGACCACGCAATGGCTTGGATGCCAGCATTCGCCACTTCTAGCAGCACTTCCGAACTGATAATACAATCAAGTAGAACAAATAAACGATGGATTCAGTCATAAAAGTACAGTAAGAGAGAGAGAGAGATGGGTGCAGACAGCACAGACACCATGGATGTCATATTTACCTCTCGGTGTCACGGATTGTAAATCCAGTTTGGGCATCAACCAATGCGATCTTGGTGCCATCAGTAGAAAATTCCATTAGATCGGCGTTGGGTGAGCCGAAGGATTCATCGGCCTCAATATTCCCAGTATCTTTGCTATTTGACGGCAGCCCCCACAGCGATTCTACGCCGGTCTTGCCGCGCAAGAAGAACTTGGTGCGAAGCAGTTCACGAGCAGCTACACAAAGAGATAGAGTAGATGGAAAGATACCAAAGTCAGTAACAGCGAGTAATTGAAGACAAAACACTGGACGCACAAATAGCTATAGGCGTTATTTAGTTCTATATCATGACTTCTCCCCTATAGTCGGGAATATACACTCGCAATTCCCATCGACGCACTCACCTGCCATTTTGTTGTCACCTGATGGATGTCACGTCCACTGCTAAAAAACTCCAAAAATGATGCCCTTCCAAAAATGAATAAATTAGTATCATTATAAAAAGGTTACAATTTACAGAAGGTAGGTAATACAATATGAAAATAATTATGTGTCCACATCAAAAACAGGATGAGATCAACTGCAACAAGATCAATTCTGCAGATAGCATCCTATTACGAAGCACGTAGTCCATTAGGCAGCAATGGATTTCTGTAATGGACGCCTACTATTCTTCTTCTTCTTTATGAGTGAGATTCAACAGCGTCAAGATGAATCCAAGGAATATCACACGATTTCAGAACGTTTTCATGAAGAAACAACAGTCCTATAATCTATTTATATAGAAATTTGTATGTGATATCCGATTATAAGAATAAAGAAAGTTTAAGCAAAGTTCAATAGCGACTCATTTTTGTGGCTCGCATGTGTGGACAGTCAGACTCATCAAGCGTTTTGATTAGACGCCCAGAGTGACGTGCAACTCATCAGCTTCGTGGCAGATCAGCAAACGCACGCAAAGCAACACACAGAACAGTAACAACAGCAGACACTCGCAATGTTTGGTCTTTTGCGTCCATGCCGAAGCGCTTTGCGTGCGCAGCCGCTGCGCCGCAGCATCACCAACGAAAGCAAGCAGGTGAGTGAATACCAACTCTTCAAAAGAAAGAAGTATCTTTTTGTTTATCACTTAATGATTGACTGATAGTGGGCGACAGCGTTGAACGCGCATCTGGAAACAACCGACCCCGTGCTGTTCGACATCATCGAGAGAGAGAAGCAGCGACAACGCGATTGCCTCAGCCTCATCGCTTCGGAGGTGAGCGTTGTTGTCATTCTCATTATTTGACCTAAGTGTATGGAACTCATGTTAGCATATTGGCAACTAGAACTTCACCTCTACGTCTGTGCTTGACGCGTTGGGGTCGGCCATGTCGAACAAGTACTCGGAGGGCTACCCTGGCCAACGGTACTATGGCGGGAATAAGTTCATCGATGAAGCTGAGAACCTCTGCCGTGAACGCGCGCTCGAGGCATTCCACCTTGACCCTGAAAAATGGGGGGTCAACGTGCAATCGCTCTCGGGATCTCCTGCCAATTTCCAGGTCTATACGGCGCTACTGCAGCCGCATGACCGACTGATGGCATTGGATCTCCCACACGGTGGCCACTTGTCACACGGCTACCAATTGGGCAACAAGAAAATCTCAGCCACGTCCATTTACTTTGAGAGCATGCCCTACCGTCTAAACGAGGCAACTGGGATTATCGACTACGATAAACTTGAGGAAACGGCAGCACTTTTCCGCCCAAAGCTCATTGTTGCTGGCACGAGTGCGTACTCGCGTAACATCGACTACAAGCGCATGCGTGAGATCTGCGATCAGAACAATGCTATCTTGCTGGCGGATATGGCGCACATCAGTGGATTGGTTGCGGCGGGTGTTGTTCCTTCTCCTTTTGAGTACGCGGACGTTGTGAGCACAACGACTCACAAGTCATTGCGCGGACCACGTGGTGCCATGATCTTCTACCGCAAAGGTGTTAAGAACGTCGACAAGAAAGGAGTGGAAACACATTATGATTTGCAGCAAAAGATTGACTTTACGGTCTTCCCCGGTCTCCAGGGTGGACCTCACAACCACACAATCTCGGCACTGGCGACTGCGTTGCTTCAGGCACAAAGCCCTAGCTTTGTTGCCTACCAGAAGCAGGTTTTGCTCAACGCCAAGGCGCTGGTCAAAGAGCTCGTGTCACTGGGTTATGATATCATCTCAAACGGCACGGACAACCACTTGGCGCTGGTGAACGTCAAGACGTCGCGTGGAGTTGATGGTGCTCGTGTGGAGTACATCTTGGAAAACGCCAACATCGTTTTGAACAAGAATACCGTGCCTGGCGATAAGAGTGCGTTTGTTCCCGGTGGTATTCGAGTGGGAACACCAGCCTTGACGACGCGAGGTTGCACGGAAGAAGACTTTGTGCAGATAGCACGATACATTGACGCAGGCGTGAATCTCACGGCTGATCTGAACAAGCAAGCTGTTGCGAACGGTGCCAAGAAGGTGGCCGACTTTAAGGCGTTTGCCTCGACTGATGCGAACGCCATCGCCCAAATCGAGACGTTGAAGGCAAAGGTGACCCAGTTTGTGCGTCAGTTCCCTACGGTTGGCTTCAACGAAGAAGACATGAAGTACAAGAACTAAATCACTGCTCTTAAGCGTGCAGATATATCAATTGAGCTTCTCGTTTTATCTGTGACGAGCGAAGAGAATTCTTAATCTGCTAGTGCTAGAATTCCACTCGACTCGTAGAAATAGATGAGCTGCAGCTTCTTCATCTCATCAATGGCTTTTTTCCCTTCCTCTGCACTGGGGCAGCTCTGTCAACGTTCATGAGAAAAAAATCAGATGAACATCGAAAGACCTTCTTCGTTAGTAGACGTGAACGGAATAAAATTGAATACATATGAGGCTTTTGTGTACGTACTGAGAGGAAGGCTTGCATCTCGATTGTTTTACGTGACGTTGGGAAAGTGGCGGACACTGGAGATTCATGAGAAAGCTGTTGATGCAGCCTTGTCGTGAGCGTGCCAATACTGGGAGTTGGCGCCAACGTTCTAAGCAACGAATGCAGACGAACGCTGTTCGAATTCAGTTGTGTCGTTGTCTCCATGAGCACATCTTGAATCTACACGCAAACGAACATGCTGGACGTTGAAGGTTGCGTATAAATGACGAAAGGTGCTGTGGTACTTACGTGTTTAATCTCTTCTTCCACCTCTTGCTTTTCTTCTTCGTATTGAGTTTTGAGCGAACTAGACTGTATGACGCATAGGATGCGCAATTGTCATTTTTTTCCGTGTAGATATATAAGGGATAGTTGATCGGACAAAAAACACAAACCTGCTGTTTTTCTTGGATCAATTCCCGTGCTTCTTTGAGCAGTGCATTCTCTTGCCGCAATTCAGCGATTTCGTTCAGCAGTCTCTCTTCTATCAAAGCCTGACGATCTTCATCGCTCTGCTGCTGATTTGCCTGATGATCGCCGTCTTCCTTCTCCAACTGCTGCTCCAAAGAGGTAAATACTCCCTGAAGATGACGTACTTGTGTCGTCAACTCTTCCAATTGCGTCTACGACAAACAAAAGGTTGTTAATTCTGGCTTTATATGGTACCCATTGCCTCTTATATCCTGCATTATAGAAATTGACATACTTTCACTTGAGCATTTTCGATCCATACGGCTGCTCCATCGCGCTTCTTGGTTGGCTGCTTCGGTTGATCTTGACGACGACGTTTGTTGTTTTGCTTAGCGCGTTCGGATGCAATTTCCTGATCACGGCAACATAGAACATGAGACTCCTGAAGCTCAAGATAGATATACATCCACCTGGAGGTGGCCAATTAAAACACACCTTCTTAAGGAGCGCTGTCTGGTCGTCTAGCTCCTTCAGCATGCGTTCATACTCTTCCTACAAAACAGATCGCAGTCAAGTTGTCATGGGTAATGTTCACTTTTTGCATTTCATATGTTGTCTTACTTGAATGCCGGTGTTTCTGCTGGAAACAAGTTCTCGGAACTGGAAAAGGTCAGTTGTAAAGCTCGTCAAAGTACCCAGACAACGATCATAAGTGAGCTCGGTCGTACATTTTCAGAACGTCGTCGTAGTTCTCTTTCAAGCCGCATTTTCGTGACCTCCAAGCGCTCAGCTTCTTCCGTTCCTATCACCACCATTGTCAGGAGTAGCAGTGAGCTTCAATAGCCAGACTCGGGAGGTAAGTATTTTCTTGCGCTATACCTTGTTCAAACGCCTCCTGAAAAAGTTGCTCTGTCGTTCGACTGTCTGCGTCTGCTGGTACGACCGCCAATTTCGATTTCTATTGCATATTCAGATACATATCGTTAGCCAAAGTCATACGTATGCAAGTTTGTATATACACATGCCACTATCCCGAGACATGAACGGTGTTCTTACCAGCACAGGGAGGTCGGAGGCTGGTAGCGCGCGCTCTATGTCGCTTACGTATTTCCCCAGCATCGCATCGGTCACCCGCAACTACATGAGATAAAAACGCACATTATCATAATATTGAACGCTCCAACATGTATATACAGAGATTGTATACTTTGTCGCTACAGGCCGCCAACTGAAGCACGCATTTCAGCAGCCCGCCATGGACATCCGCCATTTTGTTGAGCTGCGCTCGTGCTTCCTATTTTGAATTAGTATCGAGAATGATGGTAAAAATCTACTTCAGTAATTTTCAAAAGTAATACTTTTAATAATGTAAATACTTATGCGGCTTTATTGTTTAGCCTCTATCCCCACGCGTGGTACAGAACATGCAAGGAATAAAGGCTACACTCATCTGTTTCCGGAATCATAGCAATGAGATCGTTTATCACCTCAGTTTTTGATTTCGAGTACCAACTCATTCTTTTTCCTCGTGAACGCCTCGAGCCTCCTCTTTTTCTTCACTTGCTCGATGAATAGTCTCAAAATGTTGATTGCGGCGTTGATGTCACGATCCTACAATATGCGATGGCATTCACTCTTTTTGCAGTGTTGCATACCATAAAGACCGTCACTGACAATTTTCTCGTCAAGGACGAACCCCTTCATCTTCTTACAACAAGCACAACACAGCTTGCTCGTCTTGTACTCGTCCACAGCAACAACACGACATCTGGAACCAATTTTCTTCCGTAGGGTCCTTGTGGGAACAGCAATGTTGCCTTTAGCTGAGTTTGTGAAACTTGCATCTCCATACGCGATAACGGTTCGTTTATTACCACCTGTAAGGTTCTTGACTACCTTCTCGTACGTCTGTTGTCGACGGATGTAGATGGGTCATCGCACCTTCTTCATTTTCTTTGATGAATACATGTCAAGAAGACGATCGAAATACACGAGACAAAATCTCACCCGTTCCAAATAGGAGACAATGTTCGCAACTTTTACCGAAGAAACCTTTTCATTGAAGGTTTTGATGTCAGGCTCAGCATAAATCCACTCTTTGGTCGTCTATGGTAGCTGCACTCTCTGTAGAAACGACCCTTAGACCAGTGGATGACTTCATGCTTGGCGTTCTCTCCTTTCGGTTTTTGCAGCGTAGCCATGCTTTCTTCTTTGTAGACAACAGCAGTGAAGATCTTCTTTCTTCCTGGGTCCAAATCGATGATCCGGTCTTCAAGATAAAATCTCTCTTTTTGCTCTCTCGCGGGAAGCTTTGGACGGGAGATTGTCACACTAACTGACATACCGTCGGTCGAGATGAAGTGCTCAAACTCCTTTCGCTGGTCTTTGGTCACAAGACCTATATTGAAGTACGTGCGCCATAACTCAGCCTTGTCGACATAAAGCTCAATAGGGTCATCCAAAGTCTTAACAAGTTCCTTCAGGACGGTAGTGTTGATCTTGATGAAAATGGGTTTGAACTGTTTCTGTGGAARCAGAGACCAGACTCGGCAACCCTTCATTCCATCATCCACGTGAGCTTGTATGTCTATCAGCATTGTGCGGAGAAAGAGCATGTGACGTTCCGGTGATTTGTTCAAGTCGAGTGGCAGCGGTCCGATCTCGTTTCTCGCTCTATCCAGTAATTCTTGCATCCAAAGAATCTCATCAGTAGGGATGGGATATTTTTTGAACCTGGAGTAGGTTGGATAAGCTATCCTGAGTTTCAGTGCTTGTACGGACCAGCAGTGAAAAAGCACTCTTGATTATCTCGTCTTGGTGCTTTTCAAAATAGTCACTGTCGCGAACGAGAGTTGCAAGCATAGTGCGAGAAGGTAAGTTCCAGAAGCGCAGATTTGGTCAGAACACTATTAACGGTTCAAAAAACGATAGAAACCTCTGGACCATCAAGTTAAATTGGTAGAAGGAATGCTCAGCAATAAGAATACATAGCTGTTTACAAATGGATAATCAGTAGGTAGTTCAAACCAGAAACACGATCACTTTCCAATTGGCCACCTACCTTACAATTTCCACATGTCAATATCGTCAGAACTATTTGCTACCCTGAAGAAAATGAAACAGCGAAAGAATCCTCAGAATCTACTCTTTTATACCGAGTGGAGTGCTCGTTGCTGAATCCAGTAGAAACAAACTTACACTAAAAGAGGATGTACTTCATATAGTACAAGTGTACTTCCACTAGTACACTTGGAGAAAAAAGGTTAAAGCGAACAGATCCGCATCAATAAAAGCAGAAACTTGCTTCCAATTCTCCGCAATAAGCTCTTCTCAGCATCACTCTTCTTTTCAAGAACGGATGCGAGGCAATGACAGTGCATGCTCGAGGAGATCAAGTGCGTGGAAAATCAAAATGATTGGCCAGAAAGTGCGCCGCAGTAGTATCAGTGCGAAAGGAAGCCAATGATCACACTAGGAACATCTTTTTCAAGAATGAGCATCTGCTTTGTGGTTGTCTAGTCTTAGCTTTTGCTGATCAAATTGGACCTAAACAAAAAACAGAGAGCTCTCCCTGAGGTACTTTGATGTCTCATATGATCTTATGAGGTTACCCGCCAAATGATCCACAATAGTGAATGTATGTTGAAAGATTTGAAACAAAATTGACTTCAACATGCTGGTCTACACCACAGTATCGGCCACTGAAATCACGACGCTTAAATCGCTACATTCGTCACTCTAGCCTCCATACACAACCTCTTTCCTGATCTCTGCTGATATCCAACTTGCCACTGGCCTTTATATCATACTCGCTCAATTTCCCAAATATGAATGCGGTCGGTTGAGAACTCTGGGTGGTAATCGTTCGGAGGAATTAATGTTTTCTTTAACTTGTGTACCTCCAGTTCGCGAAAGAGCAATTCGTCAGACGATTTGCTTCGTATCTGATGTGACATGAGAATCTGTGTTTTCACATCAGAATGCTGCAGCAGCACGTCAAATGTGTGCACGAGAGGAGGGATCAGCTCCTCCACCCAAACGACGTCAGACGCCAAGATCCAATCAATCTGCCCCATGTCTATTGGTGGGTGAAACCAATCCAGCACCTCCGTAGAAATCTTGCACTCGATATCTTTGTGTGCTTGCTGCTTGGTCATGGCCACGTTCCTTGCGAGATTTTCCATTGTGTAGGGCAAGTCCGTCAAAACCACTTCACGAGCTCCAAGCAATGCAGCTGATATCCCGACGAGTCCAGTGCCCGACCCAAGTTCCAGTATCCGTTTGCCTCGAATGTCTGCACTTCGTTTGTGCTCTATGTACTTGGCGAGTACCGCAGAGCCATCCCATGTAGTCAAACCTGTCCCAAGACCTGTGTTCCCCACTTCACCCACGTAAACTCTTTCTCCGCGAATACGAAAAGTCGCTGGATCAACGTTAAACAGCTTCGAGGGCAACGCCAAACAGCTGTCTGCAGGATGTACTCCATCGTCATGTAGCACGATGTTGAGACGCGAGCGACGAGAAAGTTGCCCGATTGTCTGTAATGGCACGAACTGCTCGAGCTTCTGGTCGTATATTTCGACGTCCATCACCAACTCGCTCAACTGGGCATTAGTATCAGTATCTCCGCTCTTCAGTATACTCTGCAATTCATTTCGAAGGTTCATGTGTAGTGTTTCCATCGTTTTTGGTGGTTCAATTCGCACGCGCAATGGCAATCGAATGTGATCTGGTAGTAGGTTTTGCACATCGATACGTAATGCCATCGTTTTTTCAAATGATAACGCTGGAGCAGCGTCCATCGCAGTCACCTCTACAGCATAGGAAGCTGAACTGGTACTGATAAATAGGAACACACTCAGCAAAACTTGTAGCGTCCAGAAGAAGAAATGAGATGCTTTGTAGCTCCTCGTTTTCAGCATCCGAGAACTTTACAAGCTCGAAAATGACAAGCACCAAAGACATACTCGATTAAATACGATTAAGCTAAGTACGATGGATCAATACTTCGTTAAGTGCGGAAATTTATGTCGTTTCATGATTGAAGAGGTATACGTACTTGAATCTATTTTCGACCCATTCCTTGCTTCATTCAATGCATGAGGGAGTGCGCTGCTTTCACGCATTGATTCGCATTAGCCACTGTTCAGTGGAAGCAGATTCGAAAAACCTAGGCAACGAAGATGAATAATTTGTTCAACCGCAACAAGACCTTCCGACCAAAGAAGAAACATGGCTACGGCACGAAACGCTACGATCTGCACAAACGTGCACAGGCCACACTCGGCAAGTAAGAGATGCATTGACGAATGCCCAGTTGCGCTTTATCTGCGTCGATCGAGTATTGATCGCAAATGGTGTTGCTATGTCTTGGTATAGTGGAGATATGCGGAATGCTGTAGCAGTACCTGAAGGAGAAGATCCGAACGAATGGCTCGCTGTGCATAGTACGTTTGTCGAAACTCTGTACCAGACATCATCTAATTAGCTTTGTTGCTTATTGTGTTACTTGTGCGTGGTATTAATTTCCCAAGCGGTGGATTTCTTCAACGAGATCAGCATCGTGTATGGCACCATTATTGAATTTTGCACATGCGAGACGTGTCCACAGATGAGTGCCGGACCCAAGTGAGTTTATTATCAATTATTTGAAGTATTCGATTACTCTTACCCATGTTAACCTGCTCCTTGTTCGTGCAGGTTTGAATATTTGTGGAAGGACGGAAAAGAATATAAGACGCCAGTGAAACTACCTGCACCGGAATACATTGACATGCTCATGACGTGGGTGGAAGATTTGCTCAACGATCGATGGCTGTTCCCCACCCGCGAGGGCTCCACGTACTCCCGCGGATTTATCTCCGTCGTCAAGAATATTTTCCGCCGGCTGTTTCGCGTATATGCCCATGTCTACTACTCGCACTTTGATAAGATCGTGAGTTTGGGAGCCGAAGCGCATCTCAATTCGTGCTTTAAGCACTTCATGACCTTTGTGACCGAGTTTGATCTCGTTGACAAGCGAGAACAGGAGCCACTGAAGGATTTGATCAAGAATCTCGTCGGATAAGCAGAACAAACAACCAACATTCGTATTACCAACGAATCAACAACAAAAAAAAATATATAAAGTAAACAATGCCACTTTTGTCTCTTTCACAACCAACTTGTACCGACTAGGACAGTAAATCAACCTGCGGCTGCTGCTGTTGTTGTTGATAATGTTGTTGCTGCTGTTTCTGCTTCTGGTTCGTTTCCATCATTGATGCCTGATAGTTTGCATGAAATGGATCAAATGAATAGTCTGCTGGTTGGTTATTGTTGTTGTGATGGTTTGATTTGGGCGATGCATGGATTGACATTTCCGAGAAATCGATGAGATTCACTTCCTCTTGAATAGGGGCAATTTCATACTCTTGATGGTTCACGCTCGTGCCGTGGAGTTCCTCGACAAAGCCAGCGGTCGGCGATGGGCCGTTCTGACTCAATGTTGTCCGTCCGTCCGGCTCGATCTGTCTATCACCACTGCGTGGTACTATTGGCTTGTCCCACTGCGTATCGCCCGTAACGTCGTTGCGGAAATACGCGACACCTTTCGACCGTGAAAATACCGGATACCAATGCGGCTGTAGCACAAACTCTGTTTCTCCAATCGTATGCCACGGACTACCATCGATAAACAATTCATATTTCTTGCCTTCGTCCACGAGCGTCACGATAAGACTCAGCAAGTGCTGGTTCGAGAGTGAGTACTCATATTCCCACACGTCTTCATCAATGTCGTCGTGATTCACACGCGTCAGCTCCCGACAGTCTAAAATGACGACAAACTCGCCATGCTCTAGGTCCCAGAGCTCCATCTTATGGATGCTTCCACTCACGCCAAATGCAAACGTCCACGTCAGTGCATGGCCATGCTGTGGTTTGCCTGCATTGCTGGTGCAATTTAGTTCGTACTCGGAATCGGTCACCCGCCGCGCATAGAGCGCACTGCTCCACACAGAACTGTTACTTCGTCGCGTGGACGCCGGGAGGTTCCGTTCCGCGAGCTGATCCCAGCGGATACCGTTGACAAACAGCTCGTAGAGTCCATCAAGACTGCGGTGGTCGACGACTGTCGTCTTTACGTCTTTAATTGCGACCGTAAACGTCGTTGACTTGTCTTTGCCAACATGGAAGTCATAGGTCCAATCGCCAGCGCAGTATTGTTCGGAATTGTACAACCGACGACCATCAAGCCGTAGCCGTTTCTTGGCTGTGATGCGTGAGTGCTCCAGCATGACTGTGTGTACCTGTTCTGATCCGACGAACACGAATCGCCACGAGATGCGCTTCTTCGACATGGGCACGCGCTCGCCAATGTTCTCAATCTCGCGCCCAACGCGCAGCACATGCGTCTCAATATTATTGTTATTGTGGTTGTTCATCGATAACTGTCGACTGGGTGAGGGTTCACTGGTGATAGACGGGAATTGGTTGTCGCTGCCGGTGCTGCTTCGGCGTGAGAGAGAGAGCTGCAAGAGCGTCATCCTTTCCTTTCACTTCTTCTGCCGCTGGTCTTCTACTGCTTTTTGCTGTGTATCTGGTAAAGAACTCAGTGACTGTGCCTAAGAAACAAAGGTTAAATTCAAAAAAACTTGTTAAAATGGGTTAAAACCTCGATTTTCTGTGATTTTTTTCGCAAAAATGTGCGACGTGTGGTGGGCAGAGAGAAAACGAAATTTTTTTGATGGGATTTTTTTCTGACAGCATGGCTGATGTCCATGGACTCTTTCGATGAATTTTAAAGAGAAAGCAAGTTGATGAATGAGATACTGCGCTTTCGTGTATTGATTTGTACTTATTTGTATGTGTCTTGATGGTCTTCGCTTGTTTGGCCGGCTAGTTGAACGAGTGATCAGCGATAGCTTGGCGGTATGCCTCAAAATCGAACTGGTCCGGTTGGTGATTGAATTTTTCGACCCACTGAAAGAGCTTTTCGTCGGAATAACTTGCGAGCAATTGGTCAAAGAGCGTTTCTGATTCCTGTAGGTAACATATGAAGTAACTGCATTAGCGATCATTGACGTCATAAAGATCCAATACACCATTCGATTCCTGCCCTAACCTTCTTATCAAGCATATTGATGACGTCCCCACGCAATAGCCCAACATCTTTCTTCTCTAACAAGTCGTCGTAAAGCGAGATGGTCAAGCACGGTGGCGCCAGTGCAGGGTTTTCTTTGAACGCTTCCAAGTACGTGACGAGGAAACAAGTGCCTTGGAATTGGCTCAGCATGTTGAAAAACCCATCTTGACGGTACACCGGTATTATGAAGAATGGTGACGCCGTCGCACGTTGCACTAGCAGATTATAGTCATCTTTAGGCAGCGTCGATGCAAGCGAATCGTCTTTTTCTTTGTGAAATTCGTCCCAGATGCGTTCAATTTGGGCAGTTTGTTCATTCTCCAGTAGGTCAAGCTTGACGATTTGGTCAAGTGAACGTGGCGCCGGATACGAAAACCCGCCCGAAGAGACATTAGGGCCACTGCTGCTACTAAAGTATGCACAGTGACGACGTGGCAGCTGGAGAGTAGGCGTCCATCGTTGCTGTTTTGCGATTGTCTGAAGTACTCGTGCCAGTCGCATCTTTTATTGGTCTTGGATTGGTGAGAATGCGTCACTACTTGATACCAAAGGAACCTAATTTTATAAAAAATGGACAACAAATGAACGCAATTTGGTATTATTTGAAGATTTTAAATGATACAATTACTTTCATAAATCACTAAATCCAATACAATGACCTCTTCGGCGACAGGTATATGTAGCATATTGACATTCATTTTGGATACATCTGCAATATCTGTTGCCACCCCATGTACAATTCGTCACATTCTTCTCTCTCGCTCTTCCCTTTCATTACGCCATAAGTATTCCACCAAGGCCAAAGTTGATTGTCGCCAAGAGCATGCTGCGCATCTTCTCCATAGTCGTATATGGTGGGAGCTCTACTGAGAAAAAGCATGTGTGTGCCACAGGTAAACTCAAGGTACTGTCACGTCCGCCTTTTTTCGTGAGTTTAAATGGCTGTGGCCACTTTCCCCTCGGCAAGCGACTTCTGCCCCATGAGAACCGGACGAAATCCGATCGTTGCTCGTCCGTGAATGAAGCCATGGCATCCCAAAACAGCTTGACTGTCTCATCGTTTTCATTGTATCCATCGTATCGCGTGTGCTGTTTCCAGAGTGCGATGTCAATCTTTGGACTGCCACAGGTGAGCATCTCCATTTCTTGCCATGTGAGCAACGTCAGGACACGCAACGGGAAAATGGTTGCGA
Organism: Pilasporangium apinafurcum; assembly: GCA_001600495.1. Taxonomy (NCBI): domain Eukaryota; phylum Oomycota; class Peronosporomycetes; order Pythiales; family Pythiaceae; genus Pilasporangium; species Pilasporangium apinafurcum. The sequence continues at coordinate 55,138 of BCKE01000040.1, forward strand.
GCCCACGCTCCATCGCGGCAATTTGTGCTGACGCTTCGTACAACCGATATTGTTCTGCGAGACGACAGTACTCGAGTCGATTGTGAAAGTTTACACGCTCGTTTTTGCCACCTTCGATAAGTTCGACCTCTTGCCCATTACAGTCAAATGCGGTGAATCGCAAATCGAGCCCTTCAAATGCAGCGTCAAACTCATCTTCGGTCAAAATGCCGTCCTGCTCACAATTTAAAATTCCATCCAGCATTTGGACAAAGATAGCATCAGTACCCTCGAGATCTGTCCGATCCAGGGGCTGGTGAATCAGTTGCTTCCACACCAGCGACGGGAGTGCAAACGGGAAATCCCCGTGTGTACGCAGTGATATCCCCAGTAATTTACCAACAAACTCAAACATCTGGATTGCCACAGGCGATGTGCACTTTGGATTGGGTAAATACATGCCACGATTGACGCCGGTATTATGCTGTCCATTAGGACATAACACAAACAAGTTGAAATGCGCGGAAAATAAATCATCCACCATCGAATTTGCTCCTTCGCGATAGACACCGCCCCAGTCCACACCTTCTTCGCCGCGGAATTTGACACTGAAAAGCCGCCCTTTGCTGTCAATCTTTCGACGAAAGAGAGCTGGATCCACGTTGCTTAGCTGGCGGAACGCTTGTGCAAAGAAACATTCCGAGACGGAAGGTTCTACCTCACGGTCATCTCGCGACTCTAATGCCTGCAATCGATCAAGAGTAATCCTGGCTGTATTGTTACTATTTGTGGTTGTGTCTCCAGAGACGTCCGTAGCTTCGATGGCCGCATCAACTAATGTGTTCTTGACATCAAAGAATATACAGTGGCTCAACGATCGCAGTCGATGCGCGATTGTCCACGGCGATCGTGTATCTCGCAGATCCAACAAAGGAAGAGACTCTTTCAGGCTCTGATTGAAGTACTTCAAGAGCGCAAATCTCAATTGTATATCCTCTCGAGGCAGATCCATGATTTGAGAACAGCGCAGCCCATCCAATGTATGATGCAAACGAATATCCGATGGTTTAAGATCAACAGAACCAGTACTACCACCTCCTGAGCTTTCTGTATTATTGTTCACCCAGTCCACCAGTTGTGAATCCATTGCAAATGTCCACCGCGTGGTGGCGTGGCTCCCATTGGATGACTCCGATTTTGTGGACTGACCAGCGATAAGTTTAGTTTTCATACGTTCAATCTCTGAAATCGTTGCTCGAGCTAATTGCTTCTCCTTTGACAGACCAAGTGCTGTGACTGTCGCACAGAAACCGTAAAGTCCGTCAACATTTTCATCTCCAGTAAATTTATATTCCAGGTAGTCCCCTGGAAATGCCATACTCATGGTTGGCCATTGATCATTGCCGCTATATTGCTTCATACATTGACTCTCCCTAGTCTCATTTGATTCGTCTTCCTCCGTACATCGTCCGGACTTGCTTACTAGTTCGAGTGTAGCACGATCCGAGGTTGTTGAACAACGAGCATCGAACGTAACAGCAAGCGACTGGGCTCCACTGAAATCAAATGACCCAGTCAAAGTTGATGATGACGTATACGGATGAGGGCTTTCGAAAACTGCAGCAGATCCATAGGTATCTAGCCATATCGTCACGAGCACATGCTCTGGGAGTGTTTCATGTTCGCCTAACAGAAACTTTGCGATGTCAGCCACGTCTTTCAAACAATCACTGACACTTTTTGCTTCAAAAGGAGTTGGTAACGCGAGCGGAAACGTTATTGATTGCTCTAAACTGCTCGTGCGATTTAGTGATCTCTCGAACATCCTTGAGGCAGATGTCGTTACGATAGACAACTCAACAAGCTGAAGTAAATGAGCAGAAATGAATTTCTTCCCGCTTTCTTTCTCCGCTGTTGCGCGTTCCAAGGACTGCTGAACAATATACTCCAGTGTTTCTAAGTCTGGAATCTCCAAGGGTGAAAATAAATTCGGCTTGTGAAGCAATTGAACTAGTAAGCGCACCACACGACCTTTAAAGGGTACCCCAGGTGCTCGCAAATAGCTCACAAGCGCCCCATAAATTTTTCGATTGTGAATCGCTCCACGTGCTACAAGTTCAGTTGCGTCGTTCAACAGGAAATTTAATACCCAACAAGCCCATTCTAGGGACGGATATGCCAGCACTTCATCCTCTCTGGACCAGGAAATACTCGGGACTGGCTTAACTTGGAAGCGGTAACCGTATCCATTGTTCTTCTGGGGATCGTCCTCTGCGGCACTGAAGCGAAACCAAAACTGGTGAGAATGAAGAATAATGTCTGGGATATGATCACGTTTAGATGTTGTAGAGTTATCGATCACTGTAATGCGCGTTTCGCACTCTGGATCAGAGAAAAATATCAGCTTTGTTTTCGGACCGAGTTTACATCGGTGGTCGAATACAATTCGTAGACAACGCCACGAACTTTCAATACGAACTGCTCGAATGTATTCGCATCGTCCGAAGTAAGGATGTAGTGACTGATACTCTTGTATGGCAGATAAATTTTCTGATGACTTGAGTATGTCGTCGCCGGCTAGACGTGTTGACTCCACGAAATGACTCACACACTCGTTGATCAATACACTGGAGAGAAGACCGTCATGATCATCAATACCACCCTCTAGATACGCCTTAGCAACTTCTTGGGCTTCAGTATCTGAGGATTGACGCTTGCGCATAACTATGTGATGTTTTGGTGGAGTTTCATTCGATACTGATTCTCCCTCCTCCTGCTTCTCTTCTCCTAAATCTTGCAAAAAAATCGTTTGATGAGGATCATCCCTCACAATGCCATTGGGTGCTTGTGAGGATGCCAGATTAGATTCTTGGATTGATGGCGCAATTGCGTAAGATGATTCTACGTCTCCTCCAATCGCTTCCAGGAAACGTGCATCTGAGGTTTCGGGCGACCTGTCACTACTATTTGTGTGTTTGATAACCTTCCCAGCCGCATCAACGTCTGCCGACAGGTGTACATCTGTACCAAACCGCAACCAATCAGTCCCAAGGACATTGTTATTGTTGGCTTCCTCATGCAGAATCTCCAAGGCAATTCCTTGAAGGTTTTTTGATAGAGTAATTAACTCATCTTTTGTTCCGAGGTTAATTCGACGCCTTTCGTGCACACTGGATGAGTTTGATGAAATGTTGAGCTCCTTTGCCTTGACTATCTGTTTTGAATCTGGATTTTGAGCAAATACCATTTCTGATGCTGCTACCAGCTTTAGCAAGTTGACGAACTGTCGTGGGCCGCTCACTGCACGAAGTATTTTATCTGAAAACGTTGCTGGTTGACTCGTGCTGTTATCGTTGGCGAATCCGGTGCAATTGTCGTATGTACATAGTAACGCTGTTATTGCACGACGAGCATAATGGGTCGACAAAGCGTTTTCCGTTCTGAATGCGATATTGTGAATGTTTTTCACACTCTCGATTGGTTCGTCATACACCTTGGTGATTCGTCGGACATCTTTTGGCAAATGCCACTCATCCTCATATGCACCGGTCTCAGTGTTGAGGAATGTAATTAGAACTCCTTCGTCAGGTGAAAATCTCTGGTAAATTCCCGTTCGACCGCTTGCGGATAACTGCTGCACTGGTCCGATTTCATCACTAACAGTGAGCAAAATGTGCTGCGGTAGATATTCTGGATCAAAGGGAGCAAATCCATTGGCATTGACATTTGATGATCCATGGTTGAGATTCTTCGAAGGCGGCTTCGCCGGAGCTGTGGCCAATATTGGAGCCAGTGTCATAGCCATAATGTTGGAGTTATCACGTGACTCGGTAACTGGCTGGGACGCTGTCAGGGGCATTGACGGATTTCCGGATTGCAGAGATTCATGACTAGACGAAGTAACCAGAGGGTCAGGCTGATCCACATCTTCCACTTCGAATGACTTTTTTTTGTCTGTCCGAAATGAATCCGTTAACAATGCAAGTACCTCTGGTTTCTCCATATATTTGTCGCCATGCTCCATCAGCCATTCCATTGATCGATTTGGATCGTTATTAGAAAGCTCCAGTGCGCAAAATACTAATGGATATGGCATACCAGAAATGGATTGAAGCTCTCGAGCCCTTGCTTCGAGCGGTAACTCCTCCGTGTTTCCTGGGCCACTGGTGACTCTTGCAGATTTAATGCTTGCAGCTGCCAGCCGCTGGGCTTCTTGTCTTTCTACGTATGCTGCAGCTCCTGCGCCCATGAGCCACTCAACAGCTAAGTTTGGGTCATTGCGTGAATGTTCGAGTGCAGCCATACATAAATCGAATTCAAATCCCATCCCAGCTAATGTAGATGCGAATCCACGGCGCACGCGATGTTCTTCTGTTTCTTCAACCGCAGGGTTTTCTATAACCTCTACAGTTTCATTGCCTGCGGTTGTACTCTCGTCATCTATCAGCTCGCTCGGTAGTTGTGGATCTTCTAATCCTCGAAACATTGCATCTCCTAATGGTGTCGAAGATTCAATTAGTCTGCACAAGATCATACGGCTTCTCTCTTGTAAAAACGGCAGACTAACGAACGAGCTGAGGTTGATTGGTAGTAAAGCTGTTGCGAGGAGACTTTGAGCGATTGAGCTATCAGCACTAAGACTTGAAGCATGGATAGAATGTCGTAATATAGATTCCAAAGCCAATAGTGCACGGGAGCGTATCTGAAGACGCCACAAGTCATCAAAACTGTTCATGATGGTGGATTCTTCTAACGAGGAGAGCTGCAGAATGATGGGCATCATATCTGTTGTGAGAGGGACCACATTAGGTGGCAACGTGATCTCTTCGATAGGAGCAAGGGCTGAAAAATTAACTTCCTGAACATTATGAACAGGATCAAATTCCTTCGACGATGGGTCAAATACCACACGAACTGTTGATGATCTCGAGTTCACTTCAATTAGCGTAGCATGAGATGGTCCTGCGCCAGTATTTGTGAAGTTGTACCCATAGTCCATCATGTCACCACTATCTTTTGCGGTAACCATGACTTTTCCGCCAATGCGTATACAGTCAGAGTGCGAGCCAAGCACACAAAGAGCCCCAACAGCGCGGACAATAGCGGCTCGTACTCGTATATCGGACGGCTCATTATCTGAAACCATGTCGGCCCCTTCTGTTTTTCTTCGTGCTAAAATGGGCGATACTTTTCGAATAGCTGTACACAACAGTTCTGCGACTTGTGCTTGCCAATTCTTTTCTTTTAGGAGCAATCGAAGCAGAGCAACACTTTCTGAGGCCAAAACCAAGTAAATCTGACCTGAGCGAAACCCTAATGGGTTGGATAATGATTCAGTGATGGAAACTGTGGCAGCAGTATCTCCACTCGATCGGTTACCCCGAGAACCACCGATAGCGTGCGTTGCCAGTGGAGCAGCAGTGCTGCATACAGATTCGGCGACTTGATCAAGCAAGAGATCAACCAAAACGGATTCTGAACCAAGAATTCGACTCACATCAGCTGGCTTCACACTTCCATCACAACAAACGTTCCGTAGCAGCAGCTTCACGACACGTTGTGAGCGCGGTGAGGCCAATCGAAGTAGCTCCAATAACTCGCGTAAAATTCGCGGATTTGAAAGGTGCGATAACGCTGCAGAACTTCCGCTCTGAGAAAGCATAAAGGAAAGCAAGCCAAAAAGGGACATTTCAACTTCAAGCGGCTCAAAAACGTCGTCCTTGGGCGTTGAGGCCTCCAATGTTGGATGATAATTCCGTGCAAAGCTCATATTCGGCATTCCAAACGGGATTGGGTGAGTATGAGCGTTTCCACTACGCTTTTGAACTGGTGTAGATATTGACCGAATCATTCGTTGTGCTCGTGTTAACCCTTCTTCTTGAGCTAGAACCTTTCCTTGACGCAATTCCTTTTCCAGTACTTCAAATATTTTTCGATGGAGTTCCATGGAAAACCATAGAGTTTGCAGAACAGGCTCTTCCAACTCCCGATTTGTGGCCGCAGACTTGGCAGCATCACTTGCTGCTTCAGCAGTTCTGGCTGCGACGTCTTCTTCTTCATAGCTCAAATCAGCCGATCTTGCAGCATTTGCTTTTGCTTGAGCATTCACTGGAGACGGTAATGCAGATGAATTATCCACTCTCTGTAATTTTTGCTTTCTTTTTAGTTTGGCTAAAGTTGCTGCCGACTGTGCTTCACCTTCACGACGCTCGTGAATCCCGCTAATCCCGATGGATGATAAGAAACGGAACACTATCCAAGCACATCTCCTTGTTTGCTTTCGCACAAGCGTTTTTTCATCTGTAGACACACTCCAGGCATGAAGTAGAATTCGTTCATTGTTATCTAGTTGTGGGGAAGTGTTCTGAGATACCGAATCATTGCCCAACAAATAACCTTCGGTCTCCGATTCCTCATCGTCGCTCATTTCGTCATCTTCATCCTCGTCGTGACTCCAGTCATGCCGACCTACTTCATTTTCACATATCAATTTCGACGTTTTAATACAAGACTGAAAGTGCATTGAAAATCGCGTTCGAAGTCTCCTTTGAAGCTTAACGATTCCCAATGTAAAAGTCTGCCATTGATCAACATCTATTGTATCTAAACGCGGATTGCTGAAAACAGGAACATTAATTACAACCCACTGGCAAAAGTGAATATCACCGTTACGAGCCATCAAATCACGATCAGCTTTGGTTTGATTATCCTCCCCAGAAGTCACGCGAGAATAAGCGCACACCCCTTCTCCTTCATTTAGATGCCATAAACCCATCAAATTTGATCCTTTCATACCTCCTTTTTCCAGTTGTGGAAGATCTTCTATATCATAGGGAATACTTCTATGGAAGTCGCGTAGAATTTGACATGCATTGCGAGGAACTTTCCATATTCGGACCTCTGTAATCGATCCCCTGAACGAACGCTGTACTGCTGTATTCGTTGATGACACTTCTTCATTGTTTGTCACACTCAACCAACATCCGACTCGTGCTGCACGTAAGTTGACGTTTTCACATACACGAATGTATGACTTTTCTTCCACAAGGGAACCGTTGATGAACAGCCGGATACATTTTTGCGTTTCTTGATATACAAGTGCAATATGTGCCCACTCATGGGTACGAAATTTGTAGGATGAGAAGAACTGTTCACGCGGAAAGTTCCCATTGACGGAGAAATGCAAATGCTGATCGATAAATTCCAAGTAGATGCTTCCACTTTCAAAACCATTATCGCACCTTAGCGCTTGATATCCGTTCAATTCCACAGGATAGACCCACATCTCGATAGAGAAATCCACGACTTTTCCTAGGGCGGGGAATTCAACAAAACTTACTTCTTCCGGCTTGGTGTTCGGTGGAGTAGAGCCATGAGCAGGTGAAGATAACGAACGCATACCGAATTGCAATACCTTTCTGCCGAGCAAATGATTTTGACACCATGAAAGCTTCTTTTGCAAACCTCGAAGTAACTCCGAATAAAGAAGTGACATTGAAGAGGCTGTATGGCGAGTCACTGGAGACGTTGGCAATTCTTTAAACGACTCAACATCCAATTCATTCCTCACCCACCATTCCATAGGACAAGAATACTTTGGAGCCCGCCAAATTAGGCGTAAGACATCGCGTTTGGTTACATAGCCACTATGTAATAGGCTGTGCTGCACAAATTCTTCTGATAGCGGGTGCCAATTTATGCTGGTATATGCCAATGCTCGAGATGAAGCATTTGCCTGTGCACAAATGGCTTCTTTCAATTCGACTGTCTCTGCGATTGCTTCACGTCTAACCGAATTAATGGAAAACATATCGTGTAGGATTGATAGAATGCCTGTCTTGAGGATAAAAGGATGATCTCGAGGCTCGAAGTCCAAACTCCACGTACACAAAATAGCTTGCTTCAGCTGTGAATCGACAACATTTCCTCCAAAGCTTGAGTTTAATAACTGGATCAAAAACGAATACAGATCATAAAACGCCCGTTGTACTCGATCGATTGTTGGCCTGTTACATCCTTCGAGCCCTTTTAAGTAATGATGGCGAACGGTTGCTCGAAATGTCTCTGCCATTACTTGGCCATCGTTTAGTTCCCGAGACTCTTTTTCAGCGTCAGTAAAACCCCTCAAGGCTGGTCGAAGGAAAATGATGGCGTTATGACGAGCAGAATCATATGATAGTGATGACAATATACTTTTCATAGCCTGGAACCCAAACAAACGAGAATCTGATCTCCGTTGTCGTCGTTCCAGAAGAGCCTCTAGCAGCTCTGGCGGCGCTCCAACACCATTTCGAATATACAGATCACACGCCTTCACCACAGCGGTGAAATTATCCATATAACGATATTTGCGATCCTGTCGTGAAGATGACACTTTCCTGGCGAAATTGTCGGAAGAGCCTTTCAGATCACTCTCTTCTTCAGGGACTGCCAATGTTGGATTATGAATTGAGGCCCGTCTTGTCCTCCAACGATCTTGTGCTCTTAGGACATCCACTATGCCACTCCACTTGGAACTGTCTGATTCACTTAGTGCCTTCCACCGTTCTAGCATTGGCTGTAGAGACGGTGGTGTCTTCTGAGAGCTCCATTTCTCAGCTAAGTTGCTTAAAGCCAGTTGTGAATCCATTCTTAATCTGTCTCGTTCTTCTGACGGAGGGTCTAGCATGCATAGAAATGAGGCTCTTTGACAAACTTGATTTTCGAGATCATCAAAGTCTTTTGGTACCGAAAAGCTCTGTTCCAGATCAACGATATCATGCAGCCCTCTTCTCACAAATTGGTTTCTCGTCAGTAGATCCGCAATGCCTGTTTCAGACATTATGTTTCTTACAGCAGCATGCTGCCTTTCTGTGTTCAGATTTTTCGGTGAGCCATCAACAGATTTTGCTCGATACTCCTGACGCATCTTTATCAACCAGTGGCGAAGGGCAACAATCCGTTTCCATACATACAACACATCTTCGGATGGAACCAAATTTGTCTGATCAAGGAATGTCGAGCCGTCTGCACCTCCACTTGAGATTGCACTGGCACCTGCAATGATCGCTTGTACCTCATGAAGGACATGGGCAGGTGCATGCTTAATCAAAGCCGCACATGCAAGGCGCTCACATCGAGGGAACTTCCCAAGTCTACTAAGGAATGATCTATCAGGTGAACTTTTCTCAAGCCACGAAATAATTAGCTGAGCAGGACCTGAATCTGTTAAGTTTTGTGTCCAAAATTTGTAAAAATCACTTTCCTGGATGGTTGCCCCTTCATTCGTAGTCACGGTTTGGTTCTTTGTCACGGCAGCATCCATCTTTCGGACGCTTTGAATGTCACCAGGTTCACGAGATACATTTCCAAGAAAATTAAGCCTAACGTTACGAGACGGATACTTGTCAAATTCACTTCGAAGCGCCTCTGACCAGCTCAACGACGTAGTTCCACGGTCGTCCAAAACACCACCACTGAGGAGAGGGGATTGTAACCAGGGTAGAAGTTCCTCTTCAATGGAATCCACGGGTGGACCTGCGACCAAAGCGCTAGCAATCCTTCCGGCGAGTGAAGCTAATGTGCTAAGTAAGTCGAACAGCCAGTGGATTCGAAGCGTTGATTTTGCAATGCCGGATGAGCGTACCTGAACCACGTCTTGTGTTCCAAGAACAGAAACTCCTGCATGGAGCATGTCTGGTAAACAGTGCCTCTGCAAACCTTCATATTCGAGTTCACATGCCTCGACTCCAACACCCACGTTTCGCCCGTTGTAAGCAAATGTGATTTGCTGAAGGTCGTAATCGACTGTCAAAGTTATAATATCGCCAGCCACTGGTGTTCGCTTGGCACACGCTACTTTCCTTCCTTGGATCCACAGCACACCAATGGACGGCATCCATCCTATACTTGTTGACGTTTCTCCAATAAAAGATTCAGAGTGACTTAAGTAACGAACAGAAAGTTCATTTGTCTTCTCGGCACACATTCCCCAATCAACGCCGACGCAAGTATGGCCTGAAACTACTCCCCCAACACGAACGCTCTTGATAATAAAGTCAATTGAGTGAACACCGTGAAGAAATGCTGTTTGGACGAAACAGTTTCGCCATGTATCATTCTCTCCCACGACATGAACAGAAGTACCAGCGTGACTGACACAAACCGAATTAAGTTTGCGCTTCACATTAAATTTCACGGAAGATAGTCCGTGAGGAGGAATAAATTTCGGGATAGTGGCTAGCATACTCTCACCTTCCACCAAAAACGTTGGGACCCCATATGCAGCCCCACACAGATTCTGCGAATTTGGGAAGCCTGTTGAACCAGAAGCATAGCAGTCCCGCATAATCTTGATATACGAACTATCATATTCTTCTTCAGGCAGATTTTCTCGTTTGTACCATGGATCTCCACCGTTCGCGAACTCTTGGGTTGTCAACCGATAAATCTTCCCTTGTGTCACTTTTACAGGGGACAACAAAGGCTCCAGTGCGTATCCGAGGCTATCTTTTCTAGATGTCCCACTCACAGTGACTTGAGTAACAAGTGACTGGGATACTTCTTCCCATAGGCGAATAGTATGTTGCCGAATCAATTTCCCTCCATGCTTTGATGGATTTACTGCGCGGCCAAGAGCAACAATCCAGAAAGTACTTGTAGCTTCAAACTGAAACCCTATCTGTCCTTCAAAATGGTCTTTGTCACCAGTATATAACTGCTTAAAGACGTTGTACATCTGCTTGGATGCTTGATGGTGTAGGACTAATGATTTATCCATTGCTAGCACACGTTCCATTTCGTGCGACTCCAACGTCCGCGCCATCTGATATTTCTCCAATTTACTAAGGCGCTTCTCGGAGTGACGGACAACGTCCAAGTCAGAGCAATAATGATCAAAAACACTAAGTAACCTTGTTACAGCGGGTAGAATTGGCCGATTCAGCCACGTCTGGCGGCGTAGTAAGCACATGCAAGACACGAACCATGGGAGCAATTCAGACAGAAGAGGGGCGTTACATGCATTTGTTCGAAGCGGAGCCGGTGAGTGCGGCGCGATGAAGGCTTCCTCTGCACGTTTGGTCACAAGTACTTCGAGTAAGTCGCGACATGAATTCAGCAATAGAAACCCAAATTGAACTATTGCATCTTGAACGAGGATTTTCCGCTGATGTGACGTCTCTTGAGTATGCTCCTCTTCGTCTTCTTCTTCTAGGTCCGCACTGGATGAAGATTTCTTTTTTATCATCTCTACTGCTTCAGCTAGAAGGTACATCTGATATGTCTTCAGTAGTCGCAATGCTTGTCTGACAAGATCTTTATCGTCGTTCAACGCTAATCTGGATACTTGTGTTGTCACATTTTTTAAATCCGATATATGATTCTCATGATGCTCAACAACAACCTGAACAAGCTGGCGAAGTGCTTCAAAAGCATTTACTGAAAGTACTTGCTTATCATAATTGTCCACCATGTTCGCTTCAGCGAGATTAGGTAGCAGGTTTAAAATTCCATTTCGTCCAGGCGCTGACAGAATGCGCATCACGGATGACAACAGCGCATACTGCGCTGACGCTGGATTCAAAGGCTTCTCTCTATGTTGCCGAAGAAGAAGCAACAACAGCTGGATTTTCTGATCAGGCGATGGATACAAAACTGGAACACCCTTGATGATTGTGTCGACAGCTGCCATTTCTATAGCGCTAGACTCTTCTTGCTCCTTCCGTTCATGAATGCTTGCAACGCTTTCAAGCACTTCTTGAAGTTCTGAGATCAACTCGGGACTGATGTTCAATTCGGTAATAGGGTCAATCACGTCAAACAAATCAATGCTCTCCAAGTTGGCACATATTATACCAAGGATATGTACACATCTGTCTTTGGAGAGCGCTCTTTCTCTGTCTGTTGGTTTGTAATCGTCATTGTCCATCTTTTTATGCTCATCGCAGAACCGTGTTAGCATGGCTAAGAGCAATGTGAATGTACCCTTACCAGGTTGACGGCAAAATGGTTCCTCAAATTGAATATTGGTTTCCGAGCCGAAACGTGCGACGGATCCATCTTCTACGTTTTCCATAGAACATGGCCGTGATTGTTGAAATAATTTATGCTGGGATAATTCGAAAGTTTCGCGGATAATCAGCGTCCCCAACTCATCTAACGGCTGAGGGCTATCACAAATGTCTTGTAGACAGCAACTTGGCAATTGTAGTTCGGGGCTTGTCACAGCTGTAAGATTTTCAGAAGACTCGGACTTTGGGCATAAATCTCGCTTACCTATTTTGCAAACAAAGCAAGTCTTGTACGAGCCTTTGTTTACAAAAGCACACACTGTACACTCCCACTCTTGAAGTGGATAGATACATGGATCTATCCAAATGGCGTGAGCGCAATGATTTGATCCAGCGCACAGCACTTTTAGCTCTAGCATCCGGATATTTCGAATAGGTATCTCAAACTGTTCTACTTGTCGAACCTCTGAAATTGGTTTTGATTGCCATAGGATTGTGCCATCGCCAATCACTACAAAAATTACTGAGATTCCTCGCTGCTGAAGCACTTCAGTGCGTACATCATCGTTGATTGCAACAGCGCCTACTATGCGATCATAGGCTTCTAATAGATCATAGATCACGTACGACTCTCCACGAGAAGGTGGATGCGTTGAAAGTGAACGTTGTTTGGATTCGCCACAAATTTGGATCGATGAGTTCAAGGAGCCATCTGATGCTTGAAGTTCTGAGTCGCTGGTATAGCCAAGCTGTCCACCTCTTCCAAATACTCCAAACCCTACACAGGAATGATATTCTTTGAGATTCGACAAAAATATGGGATCAACATCGGTAGCACCGCAGCCAGCGTCATCCCATCGTTGTACGCCAAGCAATGTAATAACTTTTCCGGATCCATAGAACGAGACTGCTGGATATACTTCATGTCCAGCAAGGTCTGTAAATACTACGCCGTAGTCGGTATCGTTAATTTTGTACGCAAGAGTTCCTTCTGTCATATCAACATCAATTTGAACGACGTCTCCAGGATGTACTTTTCCAATCGATCGATTCAGCTTGTGCCCGCGAGCGTACAAATTTCCATTGTACCCACGTAGCATCCATAGAGACGGAGAAGAATCATAACCGCTGGCTGTCACCGGTAAAATAGCCGCCCCAAAACAAGTCATTTCGTCATCCACTGTATCATTGTCCAGTCGAAACTTCCATGACGCGCTCCCTGACGATATGCCACAATTCACTGCAGCGTATTGGTAACTTGTCTCTCGAGTCCGTACAGTTGCCCCTCCGTCTTCTACATTTACACCAGAGGAACAAACGGAAGACTCAAACAACGCACGAACCTTTCGAGAGTCGTTGCTTTTCTTAACCACATCTTTTGACGGTCTGCGCTCGATTTCATGGTCACGATATTCTTTAATACCACTATACAAGAGGTAGCCTTGCTCAAGTGCATATCGCGCAATGTTTGCTTTTGGATGAATCTGGAATTTTTTACTCAATTTCAACAGCATCTCCACAAATAACATTGTTACATTTAGTGATGCAGTTGCCAATGCCCACGCTTTCAAAGATCCAATCGCATTGATAATAATGTCTTCGTTGCAATGATCCAACGCACCCAGAAGCCAATGAGCCACATCAGTCAAAGCGTTTGTCGGATCAATAAAGAGCGAATTCGTTGTTGGTACATATAGCCGTAAATGTTCAATGGCGTACGTTCCATTACGATTGACAGAAGGAATGCCCGTGAAAACTAGTCGAATCTCTTCACACGAGAGAGGAAAACTTGTAGGAATGTATTCCCCCGGCATACGCGTTCCCGTTGTGGAGTGCTCAGATAACTGAGCATATCGACTACTTCCCGCCACTCGATATTGAACACCGATAGTCCGCGGAAAGCATTTCAAATGCCACCGAATCGAAATGGAGCTAACATTTGCCAGCTCACACGTCCCTCGTATAACAAAATACACAGTCCCTGGTCGCGCTTGAGACTGCCAGTAAGTGTTGTTAGAACCATCGATTGCACATTCGGTCAGATGAGAGCGAGAGCTGGACGCAATTGAAGACGCTTCCACCATTGTCTTCGTTAATGAAATCGATTTTTCTGGGCTTCGCTTCTTTGGACTCCAGAATGTAAATAATGACAGTGCCGGGAAGCATGTTAATAATTTAGACATTTCTTCAAACGATTGGAACGCATTTGGATTGGCATAATCAAATGAAGTCAAGAGCGCAGATAATGTGTGGATAGCCAAATGATGAAGCTCCATCGTACAGGGTGACGATTCCACTGCACGTACATTTTTCAGAGTACGCCGTTGTGAAAGGAGTTGCGATGCGATTCTGGAACTATGCGAGATCACTGCCAGTCGTCGCTCAAGTACATGCGTAAACACGGGCGTCGGAAGCGCATTCAACAACATTTCCTCAAGAATCCGGACTGAGGCTTTTTCATTCCCTGACGTATCTACCACGCCTGCGCTAGTCATATTTAAATAATCTTGGACACTCTGCCGACATTTGGTCTTGCGGTTCTTCTGCATGCGATGTTCTGTGGGCAAATCCCCTCCCCACGCGTTGTCCCCGCAGATAAGTCCCGAAATAAAACTGTCTTGAAGGAAATTCTCTTGAAGTTGGATCAGATATTCTTCGCTTTGCAAATATTCATCCCAACTGGATGCCAATGTATACTGCAACGGCGCAAAGCACACAGCACAGGACCGGGTCTTCCCGGAATGCAATCGCGCAGGTTTGGGCATCCAGCCGTCTTCGTCGCCATTGGTCGCTGTTCCTTCGTTACCATTTGCATTATTGGAACTCTCCGTCGTTGGTGTGTTTGTAACAGAATTACCGAATGGCGTGTTGCTATTATTTCCCGTTTCTAGAGTATTTGTTCCTCTTTGTTCAAGAGTTTGTTGATTGGATGTATCATTGTTAGTCTCTACCGCCGTCGTTGTCTGCGCCCCTAATAAAACTGACGCAGCGGATGCGGCCGCTGATAGATGCGCGACCGGATCACTCATGGAAATCGATTCTGCATTCGCGAGCGCTAGTTGAACTTGCTTCAAGAAGAATCTTCGCTTCCAAAGAGTAAAAGCGACCGTCCAGCAGGAAAAGATACCGAGTGCAGTGATTGGATAAAAATTAAGAACCTGGTTATTTTGTCCAATAATTGGGATTCATGGCGACTTGGATCCCATTACCAAAGATTTCGTCACACTTGCTCAAGCGACACGCCGTTTGGACTGTAATGGATGCGATCTCCTTGTGCTTATAGCATTGATGGCATGAAAACAAAATAAAGCTCGGGAAAATGAGCAATAGAGGCAGTGACCAACCACATTTTCCACTCTCCTCATCCTTTTATTTCATTTGAACAGCAGGTATATTTCTTTATGGATCCATCTCGCGGTATGTCTTGGTCGATGTGAACATGAGGGAAATAGTAGTTATGCTGTTGCTTGCCAACGGAACTAGCTCGATGTTTCTCACACTAACCACTGCTACCAACAATACGGAATTACGCAAACTATAAGTGGAACCACTCAACGTAAACGAGGATGTGCTTTCGCTTCTCTTGTTTTTGTCACTTGTCTCTACCTGTAATCAACAATGTTCCAATGATTTTATCTTTGGCCATCGAAAGGTCATTCAGTGCCAGTCTCCATCTCCCTTTCATCTTATTTTCGCAAGCTGTCCGTCCGTGCGGAAAACGTATGAGATTCACTATCCATTTTGTCCGTCTGGTCAAACCTGTCACACTGACTAGGAAACCTGACAAACGAATTACCTCGAAATCTTATTTTCAGTATAACCAACTGCAGGTGTGTCTTTGCAACTAGTATGGGAAATTTTTTTACTGGTATGTCATTCGACAATTCACCACCAAATGGTCAACGGCATTCCCGATGGCACAATTGAATCTCGATCCGTTTTGCACTGTGAATCCAGTGAATGCAAGACGTTTTGGGATCGCGACGTGAACGCTTCGCTGAATATTATGCGCGTGACGACAGAACTTTTCAACAATCGAGCAAGACCAGAGTACTTGCAACGAGAATCAAGTGAGTCGTAGAAGCGCAAAAAAAGCGTGAGCTCGGGGTCTTCGGATTTGAACCTACTCACATGGTACAGCCCGTATTCTAGGTGTAGCCACTTGGTAGGCGCAACTCGCGAAGCGAGTTGGAGTAACCCAGTGTGGGACGAATGGAAAAATTCTTTTAACCTTTATTCCCCATTTTTCCCACCGGTGGGATATACTTTGACGTATTTTTTCTTCTCTATCGATAGAAGCAGAAATTTGTTTCCAATTCTCCGCAATGAGCGCCATTCTCCTTTTCAAGAACGGACGCGAAGCGATGACAGTGCATGCTCGAGGAAATCGAGTACGTGGAGAATTAAAGTGACTGTCCAGAAAATGTGGCACGGTAGTATCGGTGCGAAAGGAAGGCAAGCATCATGCATACGACTGTAAGGAACACTTTACAACAAATACTTGTTCTCAGCGTGGGAGAATCAACCACAATATGAAGCACTAAAAATTCTTTCAATGCCCTCACTACAAGTTCGTTCTCAATAGGGATGTCAATGCTGCGAGGAACATCTTTCTTAAGAATGAACACCTACTCTCCTGGACTCATCAAGTCCAGGTATCGGAGACGCCTACTCCGAGGTCGTTTAGTCTTAGCTAGCTTTTGTTAGTTAAGTCGGACCCCAACAATAATGGCTAATGCTGCCAGTAGACTTCAAGGTTTATCCCGCATCTCTGTTGTCCGTTACGTTACTGTATCGACATTCCTTCACCATTTTCTTCCATAGAAATAAGTCATTTAAAGAAAAACTGCTCCTTGCACTTGCACACACTGTCTCTAGTGACCAGCGTTTTTCGACCAACAAATACGTAGCAACCAACTCCTCTCTTCTCGCAACTCACAACCCAAAAGTGCTTGCAAGCGGTAAATATATTCAGCCATGAGCAACACTACCGATGTGGTATCGACATCACCTCCTTCAAGCAATGGCAGTCCACACAACGTCGCCCATGTGACACTCGACTTCATGCTCGTTGCGTACCTAACGCTCTGTGTGCTCTGCCTGCTTTCGATCATATATCTGCGCTACAATCGTGCCGAAGCGTTTAAAGGCGACACAACCGCAGGTCGGAAGGTGCTGTTGCCAGCGTTCGAGTCACTGTTCTGGATCTTGGGCGGTACATCGGGTGTCTACTCACTCTTGATCTGCATTGCACTCATCTGGGATCTCTACCGCGTGGAGATCCCCGAACTTGACCGCGAGTGGTTCTACGCCTGTCGTCAGTTCCTTTTTGTGCTACCGATTGTTTTCATGTATCAGAAGAGCGTCTCATTGCTAGCATTGAGACGATCGATCGTCATCTCCATTGGGTTGTCCGTCTACACAGTCCCAGTGGTCTGGTATCATAGAACCTACGGAAATCCTGCCCATGAGACTGCACATGTGACCGTGGAGACGCTCTTCCGTTCCTTATTGATACTGTTGTTTGTTTACATCTTCCTGTGGCCACCTGGGCGAGCTTCGAAACGTACCATCCGCGAATACTGCATGTTCATCTTTCTCTATCATATCATCAGCATCTTGGCGCAGCACCTGATGCTCGCAAAAGACCCGACTGCCGGTGTTTACTTGACGCACACCAAGCGACTGTGGGCGGCACTGTCACCTATCGTCATCTGGCGCGTGCTCAGGGCCGATACCGAGCACTGGCGCGGTATGGGGCAACGCGCCGTAGCACTCCAAGGAGTTTTCCAGCAGCAGCATCACATGCACGAGCGGATTTCATCCGAGGGGCTGCACTTGCTAATTGAGATGCATCGCAAGTACATCATTGACTTTGCACACTTGGAGTTACGACAGCGGATTGGTGTGGGTGCGACCTCGACTGTATTCAATGGCATTCTCAACTCTCGCGTGCCGGTTGCCATCAAAGTCTACACGCCTTCAGTATTTAACGAAGACGTTGTGGCCAATTTCTCTCAGGAAGCGGCGCTCTGTGGCGCTCTGCATCATCCGAACATTGTGCGTTTTATCGGCATGTGTGTCTCGCCGCCAACGATTTGCTTGGTCTCTGAACTCTGTCAGGGTAATTTGGAAGATTTCATGCGTGTGAATGCAAGGCGATATGGTAATCAAGATCAAAATGGCAATCGCCCGCAGATGCTGATTAGCTTGGGGTATATGCTGGACGCCGCACGTGCGGTCGCGTATCTGCACAGCTTTGCGCCACCGTTCCTGCATCGTGACATCAAACCGTCCAACTTTTTGGTGGATGTGGATTGTAATGTGAAATTAACCGATTTTGGTGAGTCGAGAAGCGTCGTCAAGCATCTGTCACTTAGTGACGACGCAGCGACTGACTTTAGCGCTACTGGTACCGACGAACTGCCGACGATGGCGTCTCCGAAAAGAGCTGCCCACTCGAAGATGACGGTCAAAGGTACAGCTGAATACATGGCACCAGAACTGATCAATGGTAAAGCTGGTATGGCATCCTATGGTGAAGCTGCTGATGTCTATTCACTGGCAATCACGTTTTGGGACATTCTTCACCCCAATCACGAGAAATTTGTAGAACGTCCCACCAAAAACCATTTTCAGGCGTTCCAGGACGTTATGGGTGGCAGACGTCCTACACTTAACCAGACAATCCACCCGAGTTTACGGGAGGTGATTGAGGCTGCGTGGCACCAGGATCCACGGCAACGGCCATCGGCACAGAAGATCGTGCGCGTCTTGGAAAGTGTGCAAGAAGATATAAGCGCTACGTTTGTGTTAGATATGCTCGATGAACTCCAGCCAGTGACACTGGGGGTATCCTGTTCACGGAACGTTGTTGGTGCTCATGTGATCGAACGGCTAAAGGAACTGAAGATTGTGGGCTGCGCTGCCGAGGGTGTTCGTCTGGGCAACGCCTGGATGGATGCAGGACTACTGCACCACGTTAAGCACTCACGTAGCTTTGCGGACGACGACTCGATCTATTATTTTGACGAAGTGCATATGCAGTTGTGCCAACCATTCGCTCAACAAGCGATGAACAGTAATCACAGTCTCTCCGATGCGTTTATGAAACGGTGGGGAAGTGAGATCCGCACATCTGTCTCGATGAGCTCAACAGATTCACGCCGAATTACCGAACAACCCGTAGATCCAAAACAGACTGAAGTTGTGGGAAGCAAATGTGCCTGCCGAAAATTTGGACAGCGGTTGGCGGAGGCGAAAGTGACTCGGCGAAAATTTCGCCGCAAATTCAAAGCGGTCGCCGAAGAGAATGTGCTCACGACTGCGTTGCTGGAGAACTCACCGCGACAGCAATACTTTGATTCGTACGAGTCCGGCTCGTGTAACATCACGATCATGCAGGCGCCGGTTGCATGAGACTAAGACTACCTTGGTTCAAATGTATACTGTAGTGTTGTTTCTGCTGCCTTAACCAAAAATATATTCATGTTGAAACAGCTACATTTTGCTCATTGAGGCTGTTTAGTTTGACACGACGACGACAACGATATCTAAATGGTTCATTTAAACTGGTGCATAGCAGGAATGGAGTATCTAATGAAGCGTGGACATTAGAGAGCGCCAGCCATCGGGTATGAGCGTGATTTATATTTTATTATTGTGTTATAGCATAAATCGAAATAATGAAAGCTGAAAATTAAAATAAAAAAACTCATAAAGTAACGCCCGAAATTACGCGAAAAGATTTGGAGGTATTGTGACATGCGAGAATGATGCTGAACGTGCAGAATTGTCGTACGATGGCCGAGCACGAAGCACGAGATTCTCACGTTCGCGCTTGTATTCGTCTACGAACCCCGCAATGAAGCCGAGTAGTTCGTCCAGTGGCAAATTATCTTCTTCTTCGAAGTAATTTAGAAATTCCTTTTTCTGCAGATATCACAAAGAACCAGTTAGTCGCCTGGTAACATTTGGGGAGTTTACCGGTGATTTATATATCGAACGTACACTATGTTCAAGTTGCTTCATCAATTCTTTCACTCCATCCAGCTCTTTTTGAACTTCCGAAGCATATGTCTTCATGACGGAATGGGCGAGTGTGAGCTGTTCACGTAATTTCTCCTCTGCTGCGTTAATAATTGCAGATTGCTATTGAATATTGCAGATATCAGTATAACCATCGTCAAGAGTAAAAAAGATTGTATACAGGATCTTGCTGACCTGAGTCTCATTCCTCAGCACGATGCAGTCCTTTTCCAGTGCTTTGTATTCCGCAGTTAGATTTTGAACTGATACTTTACTGCATTTCGAGATGAACTTGATGTCGTCGTAGAAATGAGCCAATTGAGGTTCGTCGCGCTAAAATATAGCAACCACAGCGTTAGATTTTATAATGTGGGAAAATGACCATAAAGACAGCTACCACGCACTTCAATCGATTGCACGACATATTGCAGGAATGTAATTCGGCCATCGTACGCTTTTGTGTAGGACAGCTTGGCCAGTGAACCGATAGAGAAGCCTTTGATATGTGTTGTATACTCTACTTCGTCCCCAAAGTTGAGTAAGTTTCCCATGTGAAAAATATATTCCAGTACTTGACCGAAGGTTTCGCTTGAACACACTTGATGTACACCTTGGATTATAATTTCAATGCTTTCACTGCATTTATTGGTGTATTCGTACAAACTATGGTTAGGCAGAGATGAATTGAACGAAAAAACAAGTCACATTAGTCACCTACCGTAGCTCCTGTACCCGAGTCTGGAATTCCAGTTTGAGCAGCAAGCAATGCAACTTCTGCTTCACTCGTGGAACCTTTCGTACCTCTATTAAGAACCGTTCCGCCTAGTCACACAAATAAGGCAGGTTAGACATCCATTCATAGTCCTCGGGGAGTTTGCCAAGTGGTTGTACTCACAGTAGCTAGCGACGTAATATCGCCCATGAACGTGTCAATCGCCATTTCCTCGGTACTATCCGGCCACATGTCAAGCAGTGAATGCAGCGCATTGGCAGACAACGAGACCGGATTCATGAGTAAGATCTCCTTTGTGAGTTCAGGAAAGGTTTTCTTTATACGAGCCAGGATAATGGCAATATTTTGTGATTTTTTGACGTCGAGCAGTGTCACGTAAATTTTTCTCCTCAGGAAGCTGCTTCCTGGTGCTTCTTCTTCAACCTCAACTGGTACAGAGTTGGCTGTTTCCTCGGACTCGATTGCCAAGAGATTGCCACTGCTCCTAACTTCCCCAGAAAATGACAAAGAGTGCCTCCTTTTAGTACCGTTCACAGCTTTGCTGGTCACACCCGACGCTTTAATAGCTTTCACGAAAAGCTTTTCCATCCATTTCTTACTTTCAGTGGAGATCCGGACGCGATCAGCTTGCGCCTTTGCATGGATCCGACTCCACAACGAGTTCTTTTTCGCCCCTGAAGCTGCTGTTGTCTGTGAATGCGTATTCCAGTGAATTTTCTTGCGCATAGAAGTCTTAAAGCTGCGGAGCGCTAACGCTGGAAAGAAAGCACTCGATGCGGTAAGTGCTGTTTGAGTTTGACTACTCTGAGCCACTGGAGTCGTCGGTATTGAGGATGGTGGAGTTGAGGACGTACTCGAGATCGGAGAAGGCAATGGTGTAGTATAATCGCTACCTGGTGGAATGTGGCTATCCAATTCAGCAGGGTCGAGACCAGCCATCCGGATTTTATGTTCCACCACATGTCGTGGCATACCGACCTTGAGCATTCGAAGAAATGGCTCAAAGTTACTTCTCTGCTCAACTACTAGTCCTTCTGTTGATGGGCTCACAGGAGCTTCCGATGCTGGTTCTGCAGCTTGGGTTGTTGTTTGTAAAGCCAAAAGATCATCCAGCACTGCTGGATCTTTGCCCTCCATCCTGATCTTGTGTTCGACCACCGACCGCGGGAGCCCAACCTTGAGCATCTGGATATAGGCAGCATAGCTAGTGCTTTGTCTTCGTTCTTCCTGCAATCCAGCTGCCTTTCTATTTGATGGGACGATTGGTGGAGGGATGGCAATCGCGAGTCGAGCGATGCGGCCTTCCTTTGTCAGCTGCTTTGTTGGCTTCTCCGGTTTCGGTGTAGACACCTACAGTAGGACAGAAAGCAACGTTTAATAGTCTCTACGGTATACTCAGCGCATGCAATACTGCTCTACCTTGGCTACTTCATCCTGTGACACAGTAGAGAGATCGTGAATGCGCGCCAACTTGATCGTTTCCGGTGGAACTTCGGGTGAACTCGTCGTCTTGCCTTGTTTCTTCTCATGTCGAATGATTGGTGTGTAGTGGCCCCACTTGAGCCACGTAACGAGAAGAAGATTTGCCAGGAGGTGCACAAGCACCCATACGCGTTGGTCTGGACAGGCGCATACCGCTTCGTCCAGCGGCATCGGAGACAGGCGCGTCGCGTTACTTACAGAAACAACTACCATGCGACTGATTGCTTGGTGTTAGATTTTTGTTTTGCTTTTTCTCTCTCGACTGACTGGCAGTACGGTAGAGAGGGTAGTGTTCTCTGCCTGTAGTGAACACAGAAGTGTGGTGGTTTGTTCTTAGTGTTTCGTTCGCGTTGTCGCGCATTCTCGCGGAAGACTTGCGGAAGTGCACGTCCGCATCTTGATAAGTGACAAGCAGCAGAAAAATCAGCATCCTCTTAAAACCGAAATTTTCTCTTAAAACTGGATCGCGAAAAAAACAGCTGGTTTGGTGTAATAGTGTACCCATTATACTGATATTTGAAACCGATACAAGTAGAGACCTGTCGAGGATCAGATCTTTACACTTTATTCATTCAGCCAATGCTGCCGGGCAAAAAACTTCTGTGATCTCATTCACCACATCCACCAGCTACACGAATCAATAGTAGAAAAATGTATACGTATGCATGCGCCGTAAGTTTTAAAAGAGACCAATACTGAAGTCAAACATGTTTTTTGGTATATTGATGTAACTTCTCATTATTTCACCAGTTGAAGGTCATGAAATGAAACGTTCGCATCTTCAAGAATCGATTGTAGCTAGAGCAAGTGTCTCATACAACAATGAGAGCACTCTCCTCTTTGTTCCGTCCTTAGCGCTTGATGTATAATCAATTTAAACTGCAGCTGCACCTCCACATGCGTACCTCATCTATTGTTCCCACCGTTAGATGAAATATTCCCTATGCAAGGCTTTAGTAGTCATAGACTAGACGTCTTGTGATGTGGTAGTTTTGGATGACTGCAGTTGCACAAGAGGCAACGAACTGAACCGATCAGTCGATGGGTGCGCTGTTATGATATTATCCAGAGAAAATTGAATCGATAACCAACGTCACATCCTGTAGAAAACAAAAAACTAAAAAATTGGAGGCTTATGCATTACATCTATCTACGTGTCACATCAATAGATGCAGTTGTTCAGCGTGACAACACTGTCAGCTTAGAAAGTGTCGTTCAGTCGATTTCGATGTCATGGTGTACGTCTGGCGAAGACATCCAGTGAATTCGTTCCTTTTTTTTTGCGCTTGATCGCCCTTGTTCCTCATTTAACTCACCAAGAGGAAAACATCCGGATAATTTTTTTATTCGGATATACGTATAATGCAAGATAACAGCCGATCTCGATGATGCTATGCTCCCATAGCATTACCCTTTCCCTCTTCAAAACCTACCCACTCCCATCGACAGCATCACCCTTCGCTGCTATGTACTTAATATATTCTAAAATACGACTTTTCATTCTAAATATTCAAAGAAGCGATATATAATGATTCATGAATAATGGTTATCTTTTACTGAAATTGCGGCGCTTAAACATTTAAATAGAAATAGATACTCTTTAGAAAAACATGCTTCTGACGTTGCGCTTAGCCAATTCAGTTGTTGTTACGCCGTAAAAGTATCTGCAAAAAAGGGGAAGAGTACCCTCTGGGAGGAGGTTACTATCTGTACACTTGGGGGAGGAGGAGGGGGGGGGGGAGTCGGTCCCCTCAAATACTCTGGTTGTTCATTGTGAGGGGAAATTTGACGCAGTTGTTGTGACAGTGACGGCAGTAGAAGAATCGCCACCCCGGGCACACAGCCCAGTTGAAGAAGGAAGAAATCAGCAAGATGAAGGACCTATTGATGGTCGACGTGGTCGACGAGGACCACATCGTGGACAACCTCGTGACGCGCTACCGCCAAGGGTACGTCTACACGTTCCTCGGTCCTGTGCTCATCGCGATGAACCCGTACAAAGTACTCAAACAGGCGGATGGGAAGACGTCGATCTATGCTAAAAACATGATCGATGAGTTCTCTGGAAAGGAACTACACATGAGTGATCCACATCCATTTGCGATCGCAGAGGCCGCGTACACAAACCTCATGCGCTTTGGCTATGACCAGAGTTTGCTGATCACGGGCGAATCCGGTAGTGGAAAGACCGAGACGTCCAAGCATGTAATGCAGTATCTCACGACCATCAGTACGCGCAGCCGCGCCAAGAATTCGGTCATCGCGAATCGCCGCATGTCAGTCGAGCAGCGGAAGGAGGTCGATGAGATGACGTCGCATGTCACGGAAGTGCTCTGGGGATCCAATCCTGTGCTTGAAGCATTTGGCAATGCGCAGACTATCCGTAACAACAACTCGTCGCGATTCGGCAAGTATATTGTGTTGCAGATGAACCGTCTTGGTCAGGTCATTGGTGGGCATATCGACAATTACCTGCTGGAACGTAGTCGTATCATCCACCAAGCCGAGGGGGAACGCAATTTTCACTCATTTTACCAGCTGCTTTCCGGTGCAAATGAGAAAGATCGTGAACGGTGGCACCTGCGGAACGCTGAAGAGTATGATTTCCTCAGCAACTACGATGCCAAGATCGACGGTGTTGATGATGCCGAGAACTACCGGAACGTTCGCGCTAACATGAATGCTGTGGGGATCTCGATCGAGGAACAGGATGCCATTTTTGAACAACTGTCGGCTATTCTCTGGATCGGCAATATCCGTTTCAAGCAGACGACTGATGAGGCGCACAACCCATGCGCAGCCATCGAGAATGACGAGGCGCGTGAGGCGCTTAACATCGCAGCGGGATTGTTGGGCATTGATGCTGCCAAGCTGGAGGCACTGCTGACGTATCGTACGGTCAATATCTACCGTGAAGACCAGAAGGTGCTCTTTGATGCCCGTCAAGCCAAGAAGGTCTCGGATTCGATTGCGCGATCGCTCTACGAGAAAATTTTTCACTGGATCGTTGCACGCATCAATAAGAGCGTGAGCTGCGACCAGCGCCGAATTAGCAATAACATTGGTATCCTCGATATCTACGGCTTTGAAATTTTCGAAGTGAACGCCTTTGAGCAATTATGCATTAACTATGTAAACGAAAAGCTCCAGCAATTGTTCATCATGCAGACGCTGCAAACCGAACAAGAAGAATACCGCCGTGAAGGATTAAGCTGGCAGAACATTTCTTTCTTTAACAACCAAGTCGTGTGTGATTTGATTGAAAACCAGAAAACCCATGGTATTTTCCCGTTGTTGGATGAACAGTGTGCCATTGCACGGTTGTCGGAACTGGAATTAATCGAGCGCTACAACAGCTCGCATGCTAAAAACCCGCACTACATCAAATCCCGCATCCAAGGCCCAAACTTCACGATCGTTCACTATGCCGGCAAGGTCGAGTACGATGTCACATTATTCTTCGAAGCCAACGTCGATACTTTCTTTAACGATTTGCAAGCCGGTATGGAAGAATCTACGAACGCTTTTGTACGTGAAGTGTTTTTGGATAAACGCACGAAGGAGGAAAAGCTCAAACGTCCGCCGTCGACGTCGCAGCAGTTCCGCATACAAGTGCAGTCATTGCTGACGCAATTGGATGGTTGCAATCCACATTACATTCGCTGCATCAAGCCAAATGAGAAGAAGCAGCCATTGGTGATCAACCGTACGATCATCGCGGAGCAGGTCCGGTATTTGGGACTTGTGGAAAACTTGAGTGTGCGTCGTCAGGGCTACTTCTACAGCGAAGCGTACCGACCATTCATCAAGCGGTACAACTTCCTCTCTAAGGCTACGTGGCCCGTGGCTAAATCCCATTCTTCGGTACGTTTTGTTTGTTAGTTTTAATGGAATTGCTTGTAAATTTTCTGACGAGCGTTAATTGCTCATTTGCTACAGCGCCAAGCTGCGGTGGATCTCCTTACGACGCCTGATCTTGGCGTCTACGATCCGGAAACGAAGAAAACAGTTCTTTTCGCTGAAGACTCAGAGACCTTGGGCTGTTTCTCGCTTGGTCGCAACAAGATCTTCTTGCGTCATCCTCAGGCACTTTCTGCGCTTGAGATTTTGCGTGAAGAACGGATTCCCGTGATTGTCAACATTCTCGAAAACGCTTGGCGCCGTTATAAGAATCGCCAATCGTTGAAGGTATTCATTGCTGCTGAAAAGGAGTTGAGCGCAGCGTACGGAGCTATCTCAACGAATTGCGCTGAACGTCGTATGCGACGCCCTGGTGCGAACAACAAAGAGAAAATCGCGGAGCTGTACGCGACGTGGGACAGTATCTCGAAGAAATTGCTGAACTCAGACAACCGCTTGAGTCGCAAACTCGCAAAAGACGAACACGACAACTTGATCATCTTCGCACAGAGCAATGTCCGTGCCGGTATCGCGCGTCGTCGATTTCTGAAGCTCAAACACGCACAGATCGTGTTTAGTAAGCGCTACCGTGGGCTCAAGACCCGCAAGCAGTTGGCATTCGAAATGTGGCGCTCCTGCAAGGTGGCGCTATTGGGCGTACGCACAGAATTCGAGCGTTATCTCGGCAAGAAGAAGCGTCGTCGTGACTCGCTTGATCGTACGTACTTGGGCGATTACATTGGCGTAAACAAGTATCCGGCGTATGCATCCATGCTGCAATCGAAGCGCCACCAGAAACTGCTATTCCTTAGTCAAGTGCAAAAAGTGAATGAGCGCTTCGTGCATCAAGAGCGAGTGCTCATGGTTGGTGAGTACCACCTATACAATCTCAAGGCAGACAAGATTCACCAGCCTAAGGAGCGTCGCATGATTGAGGTCAATAAGATCACGGGTATCACCATGAGCACGTTGCCTGACAACTACTTGCTCATCCAAGTCAAGTCGGAGTTTGACTTGCTCATCCAGGTGGAGCAGAAAACCGAGCTGGTGCAGGCGCTGCGCAGCCGCATGAAGAACGGCTTTGGTCGCGAACTAAAGGTTACCTTCTCCGACTCTTTTGACTACTTTGCGCTCAAGGGCCGTCAACAAACGATCAAGTTTGAGTTTGACCGCAAATTGAAGGACTCGGAATGGAGTAAGCTGGACAAGAAGACGATGCTTGTCAAAATTGGCATTGTTTAACAAATATCGAGCCACTCACACAATCGACGAAAGAGAGGATGAATGAAGGTGAAGATGAATGGATGAATGCAAGAAACAAGAAAAGAGAGCATTTCTATATACGCAGTACTTTTTTTTGAGTGGATATAAAGACCATTTTGTTTTGCTTGTTCATGGAAGCTATCGTTTGCTCTATTAGACCTGTGATTGCACTTCTATGATGAATGCTTTGTAATTTCCAGCAGTGTGAGATTCATCGAGCCGAATCTTTGGGAGGATAGATTCGGTGCAGCAGTCTAAGTGAGGATCAACTTTGGTCGCGACTGTGAAAAACAGTTGCGCGCTGACATCTGAGACTAAGTTCATCTTTAGACAACCAAGTGTTCCTTATGGACTGATTGATTGTCCAACTGGGCATCTAAGTGCTTAACGATGTTACGATAGGAATTGCTAAGTGCTCAACACAAGGTGTTCGATTGAGGCCCATTAAACAACAACAAAACTCGTCTTTGACAGCCAATGATATTCAGAATATGCGACTCTGCATGACGTCGACAATGGAACAAGTGATAAAAAATGTTTGGGGATGATCTGGGATCCTCGCCTCCTCTTACTGCCTATTCACAGCTTGCTCTTCTTTTTTTTTTTGCTAGGACGGAGTTGTGCCAGTAGCTGTTTCGCGGCAGCCTCGGTCTCCCCCGAGACGTAGCGGCGATCAAGTTCTTCCCATTCATGGACCATCGCTTCTCGTACGAGTGAATTATGGTGGCGATGGACCATCTTCTTGTACTCCACGAGATTCTTGGCGGTGAGTTTGTTGTTAACCATGGGTTCCAATTCAGTCAAGACGCGCTGAAGGAAGTCAGCTTGAGGAAATATTTTGTTAACGAGTCTACATGCGAGCGCACGCGTGGCTTCAAATTTTTCCGACCGCAACAACATATCATTCGCAGCTAATGGGCCCTTTTGCATAACCAAATAAATATGTTAGTCATTCAACATTTACACACGGTATTTATTCGATGCTTACCATCACAAACGGAAATGTGAAGGAGGAACCAAACTCGGGCACGACGCCAATACGCATAAATGGCGTCCAGAACGTCGCACTCTCCGCAGCAAATGCGAAATCGCAGTTGCCGGTCAACGTGACGCCGATACCGACTGCTGGTCCGTTAACAGCAGCGACGATCACTTTCTTACATTCAATGAATGCGTTCATGAATTTCTTTGTCAAGCTTTTCGAGGGAATACGATGTTGTACCGCACTTGCGTTCTCAATCAGCATCATAACCTGCTGAATATCGGCACCGCTAGTGAAGTAGTCACCATGACCGGTGATCACAAGTACATGAAGCTCATCGTTCGCCTCGTACTCGTTGAGCGTGTCGATGAGCTGCTGGTACATGGCATCATTGAACGCGTTTTTCACGCGTGGACGACAGAGTTCCGCCACGTAGATGTGCTTTCCATGTATGTAGCGCCGCACGACGGTCGTTTCCGCCTCAGTTGTGGCCATCACTCAAGTTTTCTTCGCTTCCTTTGCTAGAGTGAGGAAGGAAGGATGTCGCCTACCCGCTGCTTCATTTTGATGGAACGTGGTTGAAGCTGGTGGATTCATATAGCTTCACAAGATACCCCTAACCACACTAATAATTGCTAAAAACAATGGTGTGGTTCAAATTACTTATACTAAATAACGTGAAAATTGCTTCTTTTTCTTGTCTTTCAAAAGACACTCACTATAGGTCCATTTCCATACAATTCCAAAGCAAAATCCAACACAATGCTTCTTACACGAGCAAGACCAGCAAACAGAACTCCCAGATACACTTTTCACATGTCCATGTTTTTCCACAACGTGCCGCTTTGCATTTGGCTGTTTTTTACCTTCCACGGCTGTACTGTATAATAGTCCCCATACTACATAAATGCATTTTGACTGCTTACTCGTCCTTCTCGCCGGTTTCGTCGATCTCCACTAGCAGATCACCGCCGAGCATGTTGTCGCCCACGGCGGCGTGAATGGCTACCACCTTACCAGACACAGGTGCAGACACTACAGTCTCCATCTTCATTGCACTCAATACCAATAGAGGAGTACCAGCGGTGATTTGTTGGCCCTTCTTCACGCGCACATCCAAGACCACACCAGGCATCGGTGCACCTACGGAACCAGCAACAGCTGCGTTCGCCTTAGGCTTCGCCGATGAACTCACACCAGCTTGGTCATCCTTGACCTTGATCACACGCTGTCGGCCGTTCAATTCAAAGATCACATCACGTGTGCCGTCCTTCTTGCTCACGCCACCAACAGCAATCAACTTGACAAAGATCGTCTTACCGTGCTCGATCTGGAGCTCCACTTCAGTGTCGACTTCCAAGCCCGTGAGGAATGTGCGGGTGTCCAGGAAGTGCATCGAGCCGTACTGCTCCTTAAACTTCATAAAGTTGTCAAACACATCTGGGTAAATAGCATGCGAGATCACATCGACGTCGCGAATGTTGTTGGCGCCATATTTCTCCTTGAGCGCAGCTTCGGCGGCATCAAAGTCATACGGTTCCATTTCTTCACCTGGTCGGCCATCAAACATTGACTTGCCGTTTGGCAACAACTTACCCTTCAACACACGCGAGCGCAGTGGTTCGGGGAATCCGTGGTGAGGAATACCCAAGTACCCTTGGAAGTACTCCACGACTGATTTCGGGAATGATAACGTCTCCGCTTCATCAATCACTTGCTGTTCCGTCAGGTTGTTCTGCACAATGAATTGCGCAAAGTCACCAACGACCTTGGACGACGGCGTCACCTTGATGATGTCACCAAGGAGACGGTTGGCAGTCGCATAGGCGCGCTTAATGGATGGCCATTGGCCAGCAAGACCCAATTGCGTCGATTGATACAGAAGGTTTGTGTATTGACCACCAGGCATCTCGTGACTGTACACATCTGCCGAACCCGACTTCTGACCGGACTCGAATGGAGCATAGACACCACGCATGGCTTCCCAATAGTCGTTGATTTCCATAATCTCGTTGGAGTCGATGCCAGTGTCGTATTTGGATCCCTTCAAGGCAGCAACAACGGCACCCATTGATGGCTGCGACGTCGTACCAGACATAGCATCCGAAGCGACATCAACAGCATCAGCACCAGCGTAAGCGCATTCCAACATGGAACTCACACCAGTACCAGCAGTGTCGTGCGTGTGCACGTGAATTGGTAGGTCTGGGAATTCGTTGCGAATGCTAGACACTAGCAATTGAGCAGCCTGAGGCTTCAGCAAACCAGCCATATCCTTGATACAGAGCACATGAACGCCGAGGTCCACCAATTTGCGAACAAAGTCCATGTAGTAATCAAGGTTATATGGGCCACGAGTTGGATCCGATACGTCACCAGTGTAGCACATAGTACCTTCAATGATACCGCCAGCAGCGCCGACAGCATCGATACCCAAACGCATATTCTCCAAGTAGTTCAACGAGTCAAAGACACGGAAGACATCCATACCAGTTTGCTGTGCCTTTTCGCAGAACTTGTAGACAACATTATCGGGGTAACTCGTGTATCCGACAGCATTGGCACCACGAAGGAGCATTTGGAACGGAATATCAGGCACTAACTCACGCAACGAGGCAAGACGATCCCATGGGTCTTCACGGAGGAAACGCATGGCCACATCAAAAGTTGCACCACCCCACATTTCCAACGAGTAAGCATTACGCAATGCAATAGCAGTCGCCGGAGCAATCGCTTCCAAATCACGCGTACGCACACGAGTAGCTAGCAGAGATTGATGAGCATCACGCCAGGTAGTATCCATCAAGAGCAACCCCTTCTTGGCGCGAACAGCCTTGGCAAACGCTTCTGGACCCTCTTCCACATAAATTTGTCGAAGTGACTTGGTTCCCGTAGGAGGTGGGGTTGGAAGCGTTGGGATCAATGGATCCACCTTCGATGGTGGTGGGCCAGTCGCTCCCAATGCCTTCTCTGGGCCATTCACAAGCGTGTTACCAATGTACTTGAGCAACTTCTGGCCACGGTTAGTAGACGTCGAGGGGCTTAGAAGCTGTGGATTTTCTGCAATAAAGCTTGTGTCCACAATGCCCTCAATGAAATCTGGGTGGTTCAACACATTCGCCAAGAAACTCTTGTTCGTAGTGACACCACGAACACGGAATTCTGATAAAGCACGCTTGAGTTTCTGGGAACAATCCTTGCGATCGAGTGCCCGGGCAGTCACCTTGACGAGCAAGGAATCGTAGTGAGGTGTGATGTGAGCGCCTACAAAGCCAGGACCGTCATCCAAACGGATACCCATACCACCGGGACTACGGAACACTTCAATAACACCGGAATCTGGTTGGAAACCTGTCGATGGGTTTTCCGTCGTCACACGACATTGCATAGCATGACCACGTGGCACGATCTTGTCTTGGCTCAAGCCAAGATCCTTAAAAGATTCACCACCGGCGAGACGGATTTGACTTTGCACCAAATCGATGCCCGTGATTTCTTCCGTGATCGTGTGTTCCACTTGAATTCGCGGATTCACTTCAATGAAGTAGTGACGACCCTGCTGATCCACCAAAAACTCTACAGTACCAGCATTGAGATAGTTGGCAGCCTTGGTAAGTCGCACGGCATCGTCAATCATAGCTTTCTCCGTTTCAGCTGGCAGACCCACAGCTGGAGCAGTTTCCAACACTTTCTGATGACGACGTTGTACCGAGCAATCACGATGGTACAGATGCACAACATTGCCCTTCCCATCACCAAGGATTTGCACTTCAATATGACGTGGCTTTTTCACGTATCGCTCAATGAACACTGTCCCATCACCAAACGCCGCAAGCGCTTCAGAACTGGCGCGTTCAAAATTTTCAGCCAATTCCTCGGCCGATTCCACGACACGCATACCACGACCACCACCGCCCATACTGGCTTTGATGATCACCGGATACCCGACACCAGAGTCAATGAATGCACGCGCCTCTTCAAGCGTGTGCACAGGTCCATCGGTACCCGGTACGACTGGGACATTGTTTTCAATGGCGATCTCACGTGCCGCGGTCTTGTCACCAAAGCGACGCAAGTTATCTGGCGTGGGGCCGACAAAAGTGATGCCATTCTTGGCGCATTCTTCAGCGAATCCGACATTCTCTGACAAGAATCCGTATCCAGGGTGGATCGCGTCGATGCTATTCTCCTTGGCGATTTTGATGATCGACTCGATGTCCAAGTACGCGCCGACAGGAGTCTTCCCGTGGCCTACAAGGAACGATTCATCGGCCTTGTATCGATGTTGCGTGAAGCGATCTTCCTTGGAAAAGATACCGACCGTACGGATACCCAATTCATTTCCTGCGCGCATGATACGTGTGGCGATTTCACCACGATTTGCAGCCATAAGTTTTTTAATGGTGCTCATATCACGCAGCTGCTGTTGGTGAAGCGCCGAGACGCGCAACGCCCGCGCTCTCTGCAGCCGAAACATTCGTCAAACTTGCACTATTTTCTTTTAATTTCTTTCCAGGCGAGTGCGGGCTTGAGCGCGTTTTCAGAAATGACCGCAAAACGCAAAAAAGATCGACGAACTTCACGTTTCTACCACGTGGTGTTGGTAAAAACCCATTTGTGCAAACATTTACCTCCAGAAATAAATAAAACCTTAAGGTTTTTGATTGGTTCAAGAGAGGTTTTTCAATCGGTACATTGCGGTTTAAAGGCTGATATCGACAACATATTGTCATCCAACTGGGATGATGGATAGATCCTATTATTTCAGTACATTCAACTCTGAGTCAGAAAAGAAAATGTATAGGGATCCGATGCGTTTCACACAATGACAAAATGAAATGTACTGATTTTACAAATAATGATGGTCCCGCCTCGGATAAAAATGGGGCCATAGGTGATGAGAGCACCTGGTCTGCGCTCCAAGCACCAGTCGATCGGAGTCAGCAATTATTTTAACCCTACGCTCCTGTGCATAGCAAGCAAACCCCTCCCGCTCATCGGATTCTTCCCACTGGAACGTCGTGAAGAAATAGAAAAAAAAATTGCAAGTTCACTCTCTTGTCAGGGCTCAGCTGTTAAACCAAACACTCAACCACCGAATGGATGCATTCGAATATCAAAGAATGATGTGTTCCGGTTCTCGTTACAGTATTGCACGTCACCTGGAACGTGCTCACATCTAATCTATTGTTTATCCCCAAAAAGACCAGGTGAAATACCGAAATACCGGTAACTCAGCGGATCTCCTGTTTTTTGTTTGGGTCCAACTTGACTGGCAAAAGCTAATTAAGACTAGACAACTGCAGAGTAGGCATCTCTGCTATCTGGACTTGATGGATACGTGTTCATTCTTGAAAAAGATGTTCCTAGTGTGATCTTTATCTTCCTTTCGCATGGATACTACCGTGCCACGCTCTCTGGACAATCGCTTTGATTTTCTACGCAATCGATCTTCTCGGGTATGTACAGTCATCACCTTGCATCCGCTCTTGAAAAGAAGAATGGCGCTGGAAAGAGCTCATTGGGGAGAACTGGAAGCAAGCTTCTGGTTTTATCGATAGGGATTGCTTCGCTTCAAAAAAATCAGGTCAAAGTGTATCCTACCGATATGAGAAATGGAGGATAGAGATTATGCATTGCACCCACTCGCAAGCTCGACTCGACTCGACTCGGCTCGATTTGCCTTGACAACCATTCTGTTTGTTTCAGGTGTTGAGTCGACCAATCTCCAGCTTCAACTTCGTTCAAATAGAAACGTTAGATTCAATTGTTTTCTCAAGCCAAAATACTAGCAAATATAAAGAAACGTTAGATTGAAAGCATTTCAATGGTTATTTTTGACTTGTGATCCAAGCGTCATTTGAAAAAGTGCATCTGCATATTCAATCAAGAATCAAGATGGTCAAGTCTGAAGCAACGGTGGTGCGGCGGTACGTACATGGAAAGCACATTTACGTGGCGGAACTCTGTCGCCCACGCGTGAAAAACGCGTTCAATGATGCCATGTACCAGCAACTCATCGACACGATCAACGAGTATGAGGCGAACGATGAGCTCCATGCGCTTGTGATCACCGGTCATGGTGACTACTTTACTAGCGGTGCCGACATCGAACAGGCTATGGGTAAGATCGGCGACGGTGATTCGGTTATCCCATCGAAAGGCTGGCCAAAGAAATTCATGCACGCATTCCTGGAATGCAAGAAGGTGATTGTCGCGGCTGTGAATGGTCCGTCGATCGGTATTGGGGTCACGCTATTATTGCACTGCGATTTCGTGTTTGCCGCTGAAAGCGCGACGTTCTGGACGCCATTCATGCGTATTGGTATTGTGCCTGAATTTGCATCGTCTTACACGTTCCCACATGTGTTGGTAGGTGTTTTATGCCTCTGTATTTTTCTTCTTGACGAGAAATACTTTACTAATACTATTGACTTACGCGTACGCAATTATTGACAGGGTCCATTGGCGGCAAACGAACTGCTCATGCGCTCTGAGAAGTTCGATACTACTCGTGCGCTTTCCTGTGGTCTTGTGGGTAAAGTGTTTCCAAACGCCAACTTCCTCCAGCGAGTCTTTACTGAACTAGAGCCAATGACTAACAACAAACTCACGACCAAGAATCTCCCGCAATACAAGAAGATGGTACGCCGCCACCGCGATCCGCTGGTGCGGGAAGCGATCGTAAACGAATATGAAGAACTCGATCGCCGATTCATCAGTGGTGAGACCCACGAGGCGGCGTTCCAATTGTTTGCGCAAATCCGTCCCAACAAGAACAAGAGCAAGCTGTAAATCGTGCGCAGCCAAGCATACAGGCACAACACAAACATGTTTACCATTACGTCTCAAAAAAGCAAAAATGCAGTTCGTTGTTGTTTCCATTACATTCATCATTCTTGTTTTTGTTTCTTGTATCTAAACAATATTCAAAGGGTTTTCTTCTCACCTCGTCCTTAATCCTGCAGCATCTTCGATCCATTCAGCGATCGTCGTTGGCCGCTCATCGAGCGTGACAAGGAGACAGCGCTTGGGGATTCAAACTTCTCGTAATTGCCCTCCTGAGGTGTTCGTGCTGACACATGCGTGGACGAACGACGCACGCGTGAGCGCAGGAACGACTGTGATCGAGATGCACGAGCCACATACGACGAAATGTGACCATTGTTTCTTGCTTCTTCCTCTGCTTTCCTTCGCTTCTTCTCACCCTTGAGCTGAATCGCGCCTTCCTTCGTACTCGCGCAGACGGTGAACATACCGATCGTCAACAATGTACAGAGCGCTGCAAACGCAAAGTGACTAATCTCAAATGACGGTCCAGCGATGTAGATGCCGGCTTGGACAGCGTTGAAGAAGAAGAACGAGAGCCCAATGTACCGACCACTCTGATACGGTGGAAAGATCTCGACGACAGTCAGCCACGTCGCGCTCGTGAGACTCAACGCTGAGCAGGCAAAGAGCAGGAACAGAGCCACATCCGTGAGCGTTGAATTGAATTCCGAGCTTTCCAAAGCACCACATGCGACCGCAAGCACTGCAGAGAGCGGCAAAATATCTTTGAAAATGGTTTTCCGACGAATGTTGTCAACCGTCAGCAAACTCATGAAGACGCCGACAAAGTTCATCAGACCAAAGTAAATCATCCATTTCGACGTCTGTGAGCCTTCTTGACTGGGTGTCGGTTGCACAAGCACACGGCGCAAGAGTGCACTTGACATGTGAATCGCAAATGTAGCCTGCAAAACCAGTACAAGTACCACACGGAATGCAATATTGATCTTGTCTCCTTTGTGCACAAATGACTGCTTTACATCAGAGAATTCCTCGGTGATATCGTGTCGTTGGCGTAATCTGATTAGGGCAGCTTCGGCTGATTTATGATCGCGGCGACGGAAGAGCCAAATCGGACTCTCTGGCAAGAAGAATAGCACAGGAACCAATACAACCAAAGGAACTGCACCGCACACAAACTGCCATTGCCAGTTGTGCAACGGTTCGTTGGACCAGTCCTTCGACATGGCTGTCGCGTTGATATTGTTCAACACAACCGCTTCAATGAGGAAGCCCAGTGTTGCACCAAAGAGGAACATCAGCACACCTTTGCCTTTCCACCCTTCCATGCAGATCTCAAAATTGTAGAGAATGCAAGTGACCGAGAGCATCGAAATACCAGCTGATGCGAGGCAGCAACCAATGAGGATCATCGACGACGATTTCACCCACACCAGTACCACGCCACCAAAGACTACAATACACGAGGCAAGAATGGCAAATCGGCGGCCAATCATGTATACAAGTCCAGCCGCACCAAGAGCAGCAACTGCGGCTGCAAGCGCGGCGTATACTTTCATCATTTCCATTTCGAAATCGCCATTGAGACTCTCATTGACAAAGTAAATGAACGACTCGTTGACAAAATGATCATCGGAGTCATTAACATACCCAAGTGAAAAAATAAGGCATGAGAACCACCCATACGCCCATCCGCCCAAGGTACCGACGATCATGCTGAGAAGTGCTGCAAATTCACTACCGGTGCTCAGCGCCTTTGAGAACCCACCATTATACATCATACGCGTCTGGATAGTGCGCATGAACGGGAATGCAGAGAAGACCAACAGTGGAATAATCAAAAACAGACCAACAACCATGTCAAAGAGGAAGCCGAGCTCAACCACAAGCCCCCAATGCGCAACAGGCAGTCCCATGACGCCGTGTAGTAGCAAGAGATATTGCAAGAGTGTATACAGGCCAGTGTAAATACCCACAACGAGCGACAGCGACTTTTGTGCCGACCATCCTTCCACAGATCCCAGGATAAAAGGTCCAGCTCCAATCCCGCCAACGATGAGAACCAAGTAGAGAATAGCGCGTACAACCACAAGCTTGTTTTGCATGCACAGTCTACCAGCAAAACTGCCAATCCAGAGAAGCAAAGCAATTCCTCCAACGCAGCCCAAGACTAGGCCACAATCGCTGAGATCAAAATTGAACGTGAATATGTAATACATCGTCAACGGATGTCGCAATTCTCGAATCGCATAGCCAACTCGACTAGACCAGACCACATTTCTCATAAGATCTGCTTCATACAGGAAAAAATCGCCCCAAGTGTCCGAGTTTGCATTGGTACCATGACTGCTTGGCAGTTCATCCTTATCTCCACCAGTGGGAGACGACATCATCCAATAGAGCCAATTCGAAATATCGACACGCGTCTTCGCAAAATCCATACCATCTGTATTGAAGAAAAACGGTGCCAGAAGCCAGCACGCACCAAGCAACCACACAGCAAAAGACGCAATGCCATAATCTTGGCCCTTCGATCCATACGCTTGAAGCAGCGTGATGTTACTGGGGATATCGTCAGGATTACTATCGCAATCAAAATCTGCAGTGGCGCAATACTCTTTCTTAGCATTGACACCAATGCTAAAATTGCCGTAGACACCAAAAAGAATCATTACACCCATCAGTTCCATTGCCTTTCGATAATGTGAAGCAGCATATTCCTTAAAAAAGTTGACTAATGTTTCACGAATGATGGCAAACCCACGACCAGTACCTCGATACTTGGACCCGCCACGCATGATTGCAACGTCATAGAAGTGAGCCTTTGTGCCGGTTTCAAAGATGTAAAACATGGGCCCAAGTGTCACCACCATCTCAACCAGGTTGAGAATACCTTGACGCCAGCCATATTCAACAAGTAATGTTGCAATCAATGGAATCGTCATCAGCATACCGAATTGGAAAATGAACTGCGTGTTCAGCACAGATGCAAGATCATCCAAACTGCCAGTCTTCGTGATGGCTGCCACTTGAATTTCGAGATGTAATGCGATGTAAAGTTTGGCATATGCGTACAAGAAAACGCAAAGCACAACCAACGCATTACAAATGTAGAACCCCATGTGACCGTAAAACATGGAGTTCAAGCGGAAGAAGTCCATGCCACTTCCCATACGATGGGATTCACGACTCAAAGAACTTTCAGCAGATCCGTTTGCCAGCTTTGCTTCGAACGCATTGATTTGACTTAATGTCACATCACGTCCCTTACCACATTGCATAAATTCCACATGGGTGACGTTCTCTCCACGAAGAGTCGCATTATACCCACTGAATACATCTTCTGACAAGTTGATACCCTTACTAGCTTTCGACACCCCTCCATTCGTCATGATAAAGGACTTCTCGAATACGTCAGGATGACCATAATGCATGCGCGTTTTCAGCGGATTCGCCATCACTCGCTGCGTCAAACTCACAAACACCAACTCTTGCAGTGTCATGAAGTGCGCAAGAGAAGACGCACGACCGGTAAAGATATGCTCCTTCATACCAATAATCGTGACATTCTTCCCATTTTCGGTGGCTGTCGCAAGAAAATTCGGGATCTTGAGCGCTTCCTCAAAATAATGCTCTTGATTCATATCAATGGTCTGCACGTATTCACCACGTGTGAATGGGAGAGCAATGTTCTGATTTTCGGGTTTCCCTTCACCAACAAGGGGATTGCCTGGGAGCTCATATCGATACACTTCAACAATTTCGTCGCCATCAGACTTTACCAACACACAGTCGTAGCGAGTTTCTACGCCATTGCTCCCAGGAGGTGGACGAATCGTATCGACATAACTCACTCGCCAATTAGGATACTTCCGCATGAGTAAATCAATATCAGCCGCTCGACTATCTCCAGCAGCTAGTTGGTCTGAGTAAATCTGGCAACTAGTCACGTAAGAGAACTTTAAACCAGCAATGCGATCCATGTGCTTGATCTTATCTAAATGAGAAATGTTATCGTCGGAGCCAATTTCGAGCCATCGCAACATTTTCAATGCATCTTCGTACATCATCATCCCGTGCACAGTTCGCGCAAGTGTTTGACCGCGCATAGACGCCCATAATCGCACTTGGGTTGGTGTTTCAGCTAACGCTTCTTCGATGGAAGTAGCGCCAACACGCTCCAAAAAGTTTCCCCATTCATCGTCATGGAATGTAATCAAGTACTTCAGAATACTCAAATCACGATTCTTTTGTTCAACCTTCTTGAACAGCGGATTCGAATTCACACGTCCGTTCAGTTCGTCGATCGAGTACAACACCGATTCGTTGTAATACGGTGTAATCACCGAGAATGAGCGCATCGATGCAATAGACTCAACTGACGGCATCTTCATGGAGAGTGAATTCAAGAAGAAGCTCATGCGGCGTTGTGCTTCATAGCAACGTGGAAGCGCATCGGCAGCATCTAATGTCAGCAAGAAAAACAAGCGTGTCGATAAAGTAATTACACTTTCATTAGAGCTTGGAGACGTTGGACGAGGATCATCGGAGCTGCGGTGACTCAAGCGATCTGCAAAGATAGTCAACAACTGTTGCTTCTGATATGTCAAATCAGGAGTCATACGCGCAAATACGGATCGCCGAAACTTCTCTGCCATCCATTCTTCTTCCAGCATCAGCTCAATACTCTTCAGCAATGCATCCACTCGTTGAACAATCACTACCACATGGTCGTGCTGCAATCCAAAGTTACTGCCAACAGGAACTACTGGAGGCTCAGGCATATCCAAAAGACTTGCTAGCAAATCGACGATATTCTCACGCACCAAGGGGATATGAACTAAGTTCACAACGGAAGTAACCTTCCCCGCCATCAGGATTTCGTGGAGAACAGTGATAATTTCGACATCCTGCGGTCCAAGGAGCTGGCGAAGTATTTGGAAACAGATATCGATACAGTTGTTCGCACAGCCCAAGACACCTGCCTTCTTCAACTCCTTCTGTAGTCGCACGTCATCGTATCGATTAGGTTTCGCTTTTACTGCAATATCGATTGCTGTTTGTGCTTGTTCCGCAATCAAAAACACTGGATCTTCGACGACGCCTGAGTCCGAAATCTGATATTGAAGGATTGCCGTTTCTCTGTCATCCAGTAGATCGGAGAGGCGGAAGCTGCTCACGATTTCATTCCACACAACCGCAAAACGCAGACGACTGTTGGCTTCGGGAGCCATCGAACTAGCTGACAAATTGTTTTGGTTTTCTACTGACAACTGACCTCTGGCCGCGGCCGAAACAACTTTCTGCTCAAAGAGCGCCGGTGCTGCTTTCAACCGGTCAATAAACTCAGGAATACGAGATGAGTTACCAATCTTCAAGCGAATGCCAATGATAGCACCAACAATTGCTTGCATAATCACGAGCCAAATCTGCGAATCATATAGGTAGACAAGGATAATCGGCGCCCACATCGCGATAAGAAAGGCGATGTTGTGGTTAGAATTCACAATACTGTTCGCTAGTTGGTTGTCAGATATGGCAATCGAGAAGATCTCGAAGGACGGTCCAATGAGTGGTTTAATCATGAGCTGTAGGTTGAACAAAAACTTGAGCACGAATATAAACGTCCAAAAGAGACCATAGCAGATAAAACTGCCCCACGTTTGCCCCATATTCCGTCCAATGTATTGCTCACGCGTACCGTCCATTCCATTCAGAATAGCCGAATTCCACACGACTTTCCCACAAAACATTCGTACGATTGCACCGATGAGAACCGGTACCATATAGATGCCGATGAATGTCGGTCCCATCGACAACAAATCATTCGAACCCACAAGCACCTCATACGGCGAGACGTTAATTGCCGTAAAGAGTCCAACAAAGATAGAGTGCCATGCCAATCGACAGAAGAGCGCCATCGCGTACCAAGCGTTACTAAACACGCGAATACCACCAATCCAGATCTCCAGCACCACCTTGAGCGCTAACAACCCGCTAAAAGTTATGAAAATAGAGTAGAACGCGTGGTTTCGGATGTCGGTGATGTCCGAGGTCATAAAATTAGCATAGAAATTAAACCCAGACGAGTTGTCCGGATTTGACCGATACGCGACGTACGCGATGACAATCAGTACGTGGAACATCACCAGCAAAAAGAAATAGATGCGAAAGAATGCCAAAAACGGGTTAAAAAAACTGCGACGCTCTTTGAACGTCTTGAACTCCTGCAAGTTGATAGCTTCAGCAACGTTGAGCTCGTCAAAGTCCAGACAGCGGGATGTCCAGAAAAATTCATTCACATCGTCGTAGTTGGTGATGTTCTTGTGATCGAGTGCGCGTTGGCCACCTGACGGAACGTTACGCATCTTGGCGACCACCTGATAGATCGGACGCACCACGCGTCTCAGAAACGTCCCTTCTGGGACATTTGCGAGTTTTTCCACACCGTCAAGTTTGCTGGCCAGACAATGGTAAAGAAAACACAAGCACTCGGGCATGAACCGTAGATTACCTGCTTCACCCCAGATAAGCAGGAACAGCGCCACCTGCCTCTCTGCGGCGCCCTGTACTTGGTTGTCCAGTAAACACGGTGGCGTACGCAGAAAGTTGCACCACCGAATGTAGTTCTTGAAGAATTTTGCGTGGATCTGTCGTACTGCTTCCTCGTAATCTGGTGGATTCCCAATCATCCGCGACTGGTAGTTGATCACCCAGCACTCAAAGTGTTCTAGCTGGTTCTTCACATTCCCTTCTTGGAATCCGAATTTCGCCTGCAAGGTTTCAAACGCGCGTTGGGCACTGCGGATACGTGTAATAACACCCGGAGTCGCAGATGTAACACCAGTGTTTCCGCCGATCATTGGGATCGGACTGGCGCCCGGGACTGTTTCAGTATCTGCATGGATATCCTCGAGCGTCTGGTAATTGGATTTCGCGCGGCGGCGTTGGGTACCAAAGCTCTGTGGATGGTGTTGTCGGAAGCTGCTCTGCGTGCCGCTACTAGGCCGACTGCTTGCCGAGCTCTCCTGCTTCTCCATAGTCTCACCTGTTAGTGACACGCGTGATGAACAACAGAGAGGGAGGAAGAGTGATGGACTAGCGTCTGAGCGAGAACGCGGTGGTTTCCCGTCGTCTAATACTGTGAATGTAGATGTTTCTTCGGATTTTCCGCCACGGGTCAGTTCTCAAACGGCCCTTGCAACAATCACGTGTCCTAAATATAACTAGATGCTTCAAATGCCATCACAGTATACTGAAATCAATTATAGCTAACTTCAGATGATGGATTCTCTGCATCAATGGAGAGTCAAACAAACAAACAAAAAAAACCCTACACCTAATTAGTACCAAGACAAGTGAACCGCGCACTGAAGTTCCAAAAAAAGGGGTAGGGGAAGCCAGCAAGCTGGGGCCATGCGTCAGTTTCAGTATACTGTTATATATTTTTAAAGTTTATATTTGTTCCCATCCTCGGCCAAGATGACCCAAAAACATTGAATTTAACGCGGAGATGGTATGTGGTTCTAGTCTACCTCCGTCTCATGTAAAGAAAAAAAAAACCAATTCCTAACCACAAATCCGTTTGCATCCGTCTCGCCTGTACTGCAGATATCTCGTCTTCGATGTAAACAACATCTCATTCCTATCTTCTCTCCTACAAATTTTCCTTTACTCAGCTGGTGCAGCTGTATCCTCAGCAAATCAGCCAGTATCAAAATGATACAACCAGAAGGAAGGGTACACTGAACCCAATGAAAAGCCACTTGCGGCCACAGGCTGAGCGTTATTTCATTGTTAGGGTGGGGAAGACACGAAAATATTTCGAAAAGCCTTTTCAAACCGATCTGATGGTGGCCAGTGATTGACATCACCCAAAATAGTGTAAAAAATGGGCTGAACCCACCGCCACATCGTAACCCACCGATTTGTGACTTTTAGAAAGGTCATCGGTTCGGGTAGAGATTATCGGGCTCGGGTTTGATGGGTCATTGTTTGGATCTTTCTTGATAACCAACCTGACCAGCTCAGCAAAAAAGATGTCGAGTGCTGTAAACATTGGAAGTGTCATTGTGCTTCTCTGCACAGCGACTGCTGCAGTTGTGTGGGCCTCACCAATACCTCAGCTGACGGAGGAGTTCCTGCGTGTGAATAATCAGCGCACTGGAGTGTTTGTTGCCAGACCCGAAGCAGAACAGGAGCAGCATAGGGATACGCGGGTAGTCGAGGAAGTGTGTCATACTGGTCGACTGGGAGCACTGGAGAAATGGCGTGTAGTACTGGACGATCGTGACTTGTCTTTGTCACAGCGAGTGGAATACCATAATACAGTGCGTGGATTCAGTACCTCCGAAGTGCCATGCTACGCATTGTTGGTGAAAGTAATAGAACGCAGGAAGCAGTTGGACAAAGAGAAATGTCAGCAGCTAGGATTGTCAGGGAATGCCATAGTGGAGACGCTGGATCCTGAATCAGGTCAGTATGTACTTGTCACCGACTGGGAGGATGGAGAAGAACCGGGACGATGGCTCATCCGTGATGGTCAATCCATTCCTATCGTGCATCCAGACTCATTACATTTTGCCAATGATGAATCTGTCGATAGAAATCTGATTGATACCAACGAATTCGGCTTTATGACGATAATCGATGCAATTGACGGTATTCCAGAGCGCTATTCGTATCCAATACTATCTGACGAATCG
The DNA here is from genome assembly GCA_001600495.1 of Pilasporangium apinafurcum. NCBI lineage: Eukaryota > Oomycota > Peronosporomycetes > Pythiales > Pythiaceae > Pilasporangium > Pilasporangium apinafurcum. Next base: position 98,992 of record BCKE01000040.1, read on the forward strand.
CAACAAATGTATCAAAATGAACTTTCTTCTACATACTCCTTTACGGAACTCCAGGAACTCAAGCAGGACCAGTGGAGGCTCCTTCTTCAAGAAGAACAGGAACTGCTACTGCTCCTGCCTGTAGGTGCCTTCAAAACCACTTGGACACGCGCATTTTCGCTCGAAGACTGGGAGCTAGTACGACAGAAAACGTCGTCACAGGACCGCAAAACTCTCAGCGAGGGATGGACCAAGATGGGGGAGATGATGGTCGCCAGCACTGGGAATGCGACTATCTTTCTCAATTGCTTACGTCGTGCCATCGCCTGGTATCCCGACTATGTGCCAGCATTTCTACATATCTCGTCGCTGTTGGAACACTTCAATTACCGTAACGGCAGCTGCCAAACGATGGAGAAAATGCTTGAACGCATCGATCCATCAGAGTTTCAGGCGGGTGAGATGCGTACTATTCTCACCGCCAACTTCCCACATTGCAGTATCATCATCCGTATGGCGAATCTATGGGAAACCAACTCGATCTTCCGGTACGTCATTGCTGCAAGTATCGTGATCAGTTTCCTGCATGGCATGTGCATGACGATATATTTCTTCCACGATACATTCCGCTGGTGCTGCTTTTGGCGACGAGAATCATCTTCTTTACCAGCGGCCGTTGAAGCCTCTGGAATTTCCCACAGGACATCGAAACGTAAGAACAAACGAGAATGACTGATGTCTTATTGTATTATAATGATATTATTATCTTGAGCTATTGCCAACTATCCAATTGTTTTTGATGGAAGTTCATGTTCGGTTCTCTTTGATAATCGGAACAGAATCATAACGAAATCTGAGCACAGCGTCGCATATGATACGCCAATAACTGACAATAGCAATATATTTTAACCAATCGTCGCTAAAATTACGGATCGGAAGAACAACGAAAAGCGCATTTGTTCAACATGGGGAACGCCCTACCATCTTCTCAATCATCGAGCTTTGTATACGCCAAGAATGACTACCAACTCGCCATCGAAGTCTCAAAAGAGCTCGAGTTTGTACTAGAAAGCGAGCTGGGGGCCGAGGGCAAAGGACTGCATGAAAAAATCTCGTCCGTGCAGTCAGAGCTGCCTCCTCCGACTATTCGGTCGCTGCGCTACATCGCAAGTGTACGGAACCAACTGATTCACAACCGCGACGTGAGAGGACTGAACGACCGCGCACTGTTTATCTTGAAATATGAGTCAGCGATGGGTGAACTGCAGGTGTTGATCGAGAAGAAAAAACTAGACGCTAAAGGCGGGATCATTGCTGGTAACAATATACCGCAATGCATCCTTTCCTAATGATATCGATACCTTTATGATCTGCATGCACTACTGGTAGTTAGTTTTAGAATCATCTCATTATAACACTCACCAAAACAAAAGAAACATCTGCATATCTCTTTTGCTTTTTATTATCTTCTCGTAGTCTACTGATTGTAATGCTCGAGGTGCTTGATGAGGGTACCGAGGTACCGATCACAATCCGCTCGCGTCGTCAATGGTGAACACATCATGTACACCACGTTACCCAAAGCTCGCGCATAGATTTCGTTCTTCCGGAGCACTTGGATGAGCTCCTGAGCTTCGCTGGAGGCGTAGCCAGCGTTCGCCGAAGCGAGTTCCACACACGCCACTGTACCAATCGCAAACGCTCGAGTAATATGAGGAAGCTCCGAAAGCTTCTTGAGCGTCTCTGTGTCCCAGTATCCACCTGTGCGATCAGTAATCATCGCATTATTACTGTTATTGGACGAGCTTTGTTGACTGTTGAAGATCTGGTACATGTCCAATGCAGTCAACGCCGCCGCACAACCGAGCGGATGAGCTGTGAACGAATGACCATGCAGCAGCGCGTCACCTTTGCCGTCTGCATAGAAAGTATCAAAGATTTCCTCCGTCGCGAGTGTCACAGCCATGGGCACCACACCTCCTGTGAGCAACTTGGCATAGCACGCAATGTCTGGATTGATCCCCAGTAAATCTCTTCCCGACTGGACCCCAAGGCGCCACCAGCCAGAAAACACTTCGTCGTAGATCACAGGAATTTGTCGCGCACGACACTCTTCTACGACGACGCGCTGAAACAACGGGTCTACGAGAATCATGCCACCAGCACCGATCAAGATTGGCTCGATCAGCACTGCACCAACAAGAACCTCACTATCATCACTCTGTTGATGCTGAGTCTTGTCGATAGTAGCAGCGACATATTTGCGGTATACTTTAGCCAAAGCACTGTCGCTACGCGACTTATCAAATGCGTCATGGAAATCGTGGAAGGTTTCATCGTTTTGAGTTCTCTCGCTGAGCGCGCTGATCTCTTCATCAACTGCAACGACATACTTACCATCGCGAAGAGCCAGTGATGGCGTCTTAAGGAAAACAGCCTCGGGGCGGTACCATGGGTGCTGCTTCTCATTGTAGACACTTGGCTCGGCGATGTTCATCACGCCCAGAGTATCGCCATGATAGCAGTTAGCTTGCGCTAGTGTCACCAGCTTCTTCTTCTTCCCAGTCGAGGACTTTGCTGTCGATATCAACTCAGTGTAGTCCAATCCGTGGTCAGTCACGTACTTACGGAACGCCATCTTCAGCCCAACCTCCACTGCAGTGGATCCATCATCAGAAAAGTACACACGTGACGCCCAGTTCTTGCCTACAGTGTCCAGTAGCTTCTCACTCAATTGTAGTGCGGGTTCGTGCGCGTTCTCTGGAAACATGACGTGACCGTAACGTCCGGCAGTATACGCCAATGCTGTCCCCATCTTGGCGTTTCCATGGCCAATCCCTTGGGTCCACCAACTCGCACAAGCATCAAACATGGGCCCCAGCGACTTATTGTCAGCGTTGAATGTGCAGAACTCATCGCCATTCGCCGAGTCAATCAGCGACAGCTTGCCATATTTCTTGTGTTGCGTGAATGGCCACCAAAAGACGTGTTCTGCTCGGTCTTGCATGTGTTGAAAGCTCTTGAGGCGGTTTTCGTGGAAAGTTTGCAGAGCTGCGTTAATCTCCACAAATTTTGAGTCGTGGTCAAAGAACCATTGATCCAACGGTTCAGGTTGTGGCGGAATCGCGTCCATAGTGAATAGCGGAATTCCCAACTCGTTGATGCGCGGTTCAAGCGCTTCGGCGTTGTTGATATTATCCTGTTCGATGAGGCAAATAGCAGCAACATCATATCCACGCAGTAGTAGACTCTCCAATGCAGATATCGTCGACGAGATTCCACCGAGTTTTCCATCACCAACCAATACTACAGGAAGGCGCAGCCCACGGTAGACGTCTGCTTGGTACCGCATGGACGCGGATGGACTGCATACTCCGCCTGCCGTTTCTACTAGCACCAGTGACGTTGGCTGAGAAGAGTCATTGCTTAACTCGTGCAATTTGGTTGTCAACTTCGCCATAACTTCTTCGTCTGTGATGGTGTGTCCTTCCAGTGTCGCAGCGAGATGTGGTGATACTGGCGTCTTCCACGAAACCAACGTCGAGCAATCTAATAAACTTTTAACAGAAGCATCGCCACTGGCAGTAGCATGTTGTTTCACAAATGCTGCGTCACCCTGGAATGCATCAGGTGAAGTGTCTTCATCATCCGTTCCTGTCTGCAATGGCTTGATGTAGGCAACGTTGGTCTTGCCAGCTGCAAGCTTCAATGCACCCCGACAGATCCCTGCCGAGACGATGGTCTTGCCGATATCAGTATTGCTGCCATATATTTGGAAGACAGGCGTTTTCAGACTCAGCGACTGCACACCCTGTGTGCGTAGCGTTTCCCGTTGAGCAATAACATCCGCAGTTTCTTTCAAGCCAATGTGAAAGGAAGCAGCCGCGCCAAGTGGAGACGTGAAGACACTGCCACTTTTTCTGATAGGTGTGGTAGTGACGCTGTGGCGCATCCAACGTGTGATCATGGCGCGCGTCATCGCTTCTTTTGTGCTGTTGGGTGAATGGCAGATCTGCGACTTCGAACTCGAATGATCCGAATGCTGATGACGCAATTGCGTAGCTCCTCAAGGAAAAACCTCGTTCCACTCTCAAATGAAATAAAACCTCAAGTTTAAATTACTTTCAAATTTAATATGTTTACTATTACTAAACAAACATTTTTAAAAGGGTATTTGTTACTACAAATATTTAACAAAAGCTGTTATTTATGTATATAACAAAATTAACGCATTATTTACGTAGTTATGATGCTGAAGCCATCTCTTCGACGATGTTATGTCAACTTGGCGAATTGTTGCCTGCTATGCCGACGTAGGCACTTGGTGCCGCAGTAGACAAACTCGAACTTCGTGAAATACTCACCCTCGATAGGCTCAAAGTCTTTCTTGCAGATACTGCATTTGAGGAAATGCTTGGGTACCTCTGGTGGAGGTGGAGGAGTGTACCAAGCTAGGAGCTCCACGGCATTGGTCCGGATGAGTTGCACCCACTTCATTTCTGTCACTCCCAGCCGTACCAGCCGTTGCTTGAGAAAGCGGAAGAGATAAGTGTAGCCACCTCCTCCATAGCGTTGGTATTGAACTCGTTGTTGTACGTTCGTTGACAACAGGATCTGGGAGAACTGGTGAGAAGGTACACTGCTGATCCATTTAGCTATCGTGATGTCTCTGGGTGGCTCTTCTTCTTCTTCGTGAGCGAACTGTCGCTTTGTAATGCAGGGATTGATAATCGTGATGTCACTGACGGTCGATAATCCGATCATATTGAAGAGAATAGTCACCCCTAGGTTCAGCAATTTATTCAGGAACGCAGGAGAGCTTCCACACCATCGATCCGCATGGCAGACGACCAATTTCTTCCTATTGGCACCGTGCTGGATGAGTACGTCAAGCCAAGTGACAATCATTTGCTGTAATACATCCAGTTGTGGATGCCCGTTACTATCTGTGTCGATAGAAAATGACAGAAACACGGGCGCCTGTGTTCGTGCTTGCACCTGCACAGCAACATCATCATACAATAGAAATGACCATTAGGCTATTCATTGTCCACAACATCCATGCTATCTGCTTTCGTGTATACCCACTGACCGATGCAAGCCCATGTGCTAAGATCTGCTCCTTCGTGCTCAATTGCGTACTGAATATGTGAACCTGCTGATAAATCGCACCAGCACACACTGCCGATGTTGACAACACAGACGAACCACTAGCATGCGTGGCCACAAAACCAAACAATAATTCTGTCTCTAACACGTTCGCAATTCTTTCGCTTTGTTCAGTAGCTGATAACCCCACAGGGAATCTATCCATCTGGTGCAGCTCAAACGTCGTCACGGCAATGATATGAATTCCCAATTGTGTCGACAACTGCACGCGTTTCGCATGAAATTCATCGCGTCCTTCCATAGGCACGGTCACATCCACCACTAAAGGTTTGCTGATCATAGCAGTAATTCCAGCTCCTTGCTGCTCCTGCTCTATAGCTGTAGTCAACAATTCCAGCTCTCGAAATGCTTCGTCTTCTCTCTCCATCACCATGTTCTGTCCATTATGAGCCCATGGATCCCGTCGATACTCTTGGAGATCCTCTACATTGATGGCAGCAGTGGAAGAAGGCAAAGATGACGGTGTTTGCTTGTGAATGCGGTGGAAAATGTGCTCATGTGGAAGCACCAGTGCCACTTTCTCAGGAGCCACAGACTCACTCACTGTTCGGATCATCTTGTGATTTTTGATTTGGTTTTGTGACAAGAATGCGTGTTGGAGAGTGATGGTTCACGGCAATGGAAACAAGTAATCGTTCGTTGATGATAAAATGATTCGACTTCTATTGGTTACAGTGAGGTAATAAATGGTGATGAAAAAAAACTCGCTGTTCTACATCTACGGAAAAATCTCTACTTCTATTGTTTTACGATTGCAATTGCTCTAGCAGCATTACCAGTTTGGTTATGCGCAGGCAGTGGCTGCATTTGAAGGTGACATCGCGGCTTCTCCTTGCTTCTGATGGGCATGATGTGAGTTCGACCGCGAACGTGGCTGGTGGATGTGATGGTCATTGTTGTGACCATGTGAATGGTGACGCTGGTTATTCTCGCGACGCTGTCCTTTGCCAGTGGTTGCGCTTTTGTTTTGAGCTGCTGCTGCCGCTTTTTGCTCTTTCAATTCTTGTTGCCGCTTGGTTTCCAAGTACTTTAGGTGTTCCCGGCGGTATTCATCCGTGAAATTCGCCAGATGCGCCATCAACGCATTCAATTCCTCACCCGAGTCGTCTTCTTCGAAATACTCCAAAAATTTCGTTTTCTACATCCAATGAACGGGTCTTGAATTAGTGTATGCTCACAGAATAATTTACCATAATCTTGAAAGTACTTACACTTTGATCCATTTGCTCCAACAGCTCATCAACCGCTTCAAGATCGTGTTCCACTTCGGACGCGAAATGTTGGAGAATTGAACGTGCCAGTTCAGCTTCAGCACTATCTTCAGCATTCGTCGTTGGAGTGACCACCTGTGCTTCATGACGCAACGAATTCAAACCCGCTTCTAGCGACTTCTTCTCGGTCAACAGCATCGGAAGCGACACTTTGCTGCACTTTGACACCAACGTAATCTGCTCGTAGAAACGTGCCAGTTGCGGGACATCCCGCTCAATGGACTGTACAACATATTGAAGGAATGTGATACCACCGAGGAATGCCTTGGTCTGTGAGAGTTTGACGAGCGATCCCAACGAGAAACCATCCACAGCAGCATTCTCGGCTTCCGTACCGAAATTCAGCAAATTGCCGATCTGCAAAATATAAATAAATACTTGGCGCAACGCCTGACTGGAGCAGACTTGATGCACGCCACGAATCACCAAGTTGATGGATTCACTGTACATTACATATCAAACAACTCAGTGCACTGTCCTCATGGAATCAACAGACGCAATGAAACACATATGTAACTCACCGAATTTCATGTACGCGCGAGGGGAACTCCTGCTTAAATACCAAACAGCCCAGCTTCTCTTTGAAGCGAGGCACATTTCTTGTTTCGACCAGAAACTGCTCTGCCTGTTGACATAAGATAATATCAGAAAATAAATCAATTAGACTATTGCAGAAGGACAAAGCACTGCTGAGTACATAAATCGTACCGATCCCAACAACGACACATCGCCATGGTAGCTATCAATGGCTTCTTGTTCTTTCCGATCGGGCCACATATCGATAAGCGCTTGCAGCTGGGCGGTCGACAGTACGGTCGGATTCATCGCTAAAATCTCACGTTTGAGCTGGGGGAACTCCATCTTGACACGCGCCAGTGTGATCGCAATATTTTGGGATTTTTTCATGTCGATCAACACAATCATCGACTTCTTCTTGTCATCCGCGTTATTTTTCTTCGCTGCCACAGGCTTCTTCTTTGGCTCCGCGACAGCTTTCACGAAAAGTTTCTCCAATAGCTCCTTGCTTTCTGCAGAGATTCTCACTTCACTGAATGTGTCTTGGGAAGAGGAGCTCCACAAGCTGTCACGATGGGCGCGATCGTCCACGGCGTGTTTGATCACCTCCCAATGGAGTTTCTTGCGAATAGATTGAGCACGTTTGATTTGTGGCTTCGCTAATACCGCTGAAGCTGCTGTTGCTGGTACCTTTGGTTGTGGTCCATCCAACTCTTTTGGATCCACACCTGCCATACGCATTTTTTGCTCAACAGCGCCACGCGGTAATCCCATTCGTAGCATCGTGAAATATTTCGCGTACTTCTCACGATGAGCTGCAATCTCTTCTTCAGTGGGAGGGACTGGTTGTGCTGGAGCAGCTTTTTGCTTTTTTACTGGAGGACCATCGAGCCAAGCAGGGTCAGCACCTTCCATCCGCATCTTGTGCTCCACAACAGGTCGCGGAAGGCCAACTTTGAGCATGTTGCGATACTTTGGGAACTTTTCATTGTACTCTTTCATTTGCGCATGAAATTCTGCCTCGGCTGCCGCATCCTCAGCATCACCACCTACAGATCCATGCTTCGCTGGTAATGGTTTCTCTGGATCCAACTCGATGATCGAAGGATCTAAACCGTCTTGCCGCATCTTATGCTGTACAACTGGAGGTGGATGTCCGATTTTCAGCATTTTGAAGTACTGTTTGTACTTTGGATGCTCCTTCAATGGTGTTTGATCATCATCGGTCTTGGCTGATGATTCATCATTGGGCTTTGCTGCTGCAGGTTCAGGTTGCGGAGGACCGGCCTGTCTTCGTGCTAGCATTGCTGCAAGTGGATTCATCGATTCTTTCTTTTTTGACGGGCTCTCTGTCGAAGTTGGCTGGTTCCGTTTTGCCAACATTTCTGATAATGCATTCCGCTTTGATCTCGACTTATCTGCAGAGGAAGTATCTTCAGTTGGTGGTGGTTGTGATCGTTTCGACAGCATATCAGCCAACACATTTCGCTTTGATTTACGATCATCGGCTGTCTCCCCGATCGTTTGTGGTGGAGGAGGAGTCGGACTTCGCTTCGCGAGCATGTCCGCCAAGGCGCTGTGTGGTTTTTTCTTCGGTGAAGCTTCCTCATTCGGTTGTGATAACTGATTCCGCTTCGCCAGCATCTCTGCTATTGGATTTGCTTTTTCGGTCTTACTGGCAGCCGTTTCGTTAGTCGACACTCCTGCTCGCTGGTTTTTGGCAAGCATCTCTGCCAATGCGTTGTGCAATCCACCACCAGCTGATGGTTTACTAGGCGTGGCTTCATCATGTTCTGGCGTGGGTGGTTCTTCCGGTTTCTGGTGATCTTTCATCTTATTTGCAGAAGAGTTGGTACTGTTTTTCGCGACCAGTTCTCGAATGTTGATTAGCTTGTTATTGTCGTCATCAGCGCGAGCAATCAGCTCTGGGTCTTTGATATGTAAAAAGAAGTCCTGCATCTTCTCATTATCGTTCCATCGGTGTTTCCCATCGGGTGTTGTCGATGAAGAGGATGAAGATGATGTAGGCGAAGATGCTGACGATGACGATGTCGTGCTGGCACTTTCTAAATCGATGCTTTTACCACCCGCTACCGGGCGAATTGGTAGCTGAAACGATGACGATGTCGCTATCGATGTATTAATTGCACGTGGAATCTGCAGCAGCCCCAGCTTCAACGGATCACCTGGGCGATTTGCAGCGCGCGGCAGTCCAGTCATCCCTGGTAGTCCTGGCATCCCTGAAAGCCCTGGCATCCCAGTCCCGAGGTGATTCGGCCGCATTGGCAATGCTGTAGCAGTGGTGGTAGTTGTGGCATTGGCTGGTACAGTCACAGCGGAAGTTGAAGGGAACGCAGTGTTTGTCGGATGCAGCGCCGCCTTCTCATTAGAGGTCATCAACTGCGAAAGGAACGACGGCATGGCCTTCCTGTGTTGCTGTGTATAACTCGCTTTCGTTTTGTTGTTCACTCGTACTGGTGCTGTCTCTCGGTTTCCTTACTAATGGGTGGCAAAGAAACGTTAAACCGCACTGGACAATATAAAAGGAGGCGTTCTCTGCTTGAAGATGAGCGCTGTGTCTCGTGCAGTTCCTGTCTATCAGCCAAGGCGAGTGTGGGAGTGAACTGAATAGTCTACGCGTCGAGTCTGCCCCACTGCGCGCGTCCGTTGGCGATAATTGAAGGAGGGACGTTCCGTCCAGCCCAGTTTTTTTTTTGACGTTTATAGCACAGACGAACTGGCACCGTCTGATGCGGAAAGAAGCGGGTCTTTCCGACTCGGTGCCGCGAGTTTTTTCACAACGAATAAATGGCTTGCGTTTCTCTCCGAAAACGGAAAAAACCTCAGTAAAGAGACTGAATACAGAGCCGCTGTCAAAAATGAAACTGTAAAATATGATACATCGTATCTGATAATATTAAACCATAGCGAAGTCTATACTTCAGGTCTTTTGTAAGTAAAAAAAAATTCTTCGTCTTTGGTAATATGTAAACTTTTGATAAATGCGCTTCTGGCGTGAGACTATACTGGGAGGTTGTTGTAGAAACAAATGGTGGATAACATCTGATAATATAAAAGCACAACAAATCCCGTCATAAGCAGGTATTCTGTTGTTGATAAATCTTCGTTTTTCAATAATTGACCATAAAAGGTCTGTTTTGATAAATGAAAGGCACAGTTACAGCGAGTCGTGTGTATTCAAGCGGATGAGTTTTTTTTGGTTTGGCTTTTTGTGGATGGGTTCAGTTGCAGGGATTTGCTCCATTTTGCATCGTGTATTGGAATCTTTGAGATTGCTGGAGAGAGGTGATGTAGGGATCGGGTATCCGAATAGTCGTGGGTAAGGGGTGCGGGATAATGATGGTAAGCGTGTCACTACGTCGTTGCATTACTGCAATGCCAATATCAGGTTTATAAGACATAGAAATAACAAAAATGGATGAAAAGAAGATGTATTTTCCAAATGTTGCTTCTTCTTGACAGTACATTACTAGGACACGTACTTGATTATGGTACATATTATGATTCGCTTGGCATTGAGTTGCTGGGTAGTGGCTGTATAGATGAGCAGCAGTTGGCGAATAACCCGAGTATTTTCATTACTTTCCTGAGAGATGGATTTCACTCGTTTGTGTAAAATGGATCCAATTCCAATTGTGATTCTGGCACGAGCTGATTTTTCATGCCTTCCAAAGATGCAGCCTTCCTATCCCACGAGCAGCAAATTTGAATAAATTCACACAGCAATAGGCTACAAAAGTGATCAGCATACCATTCATCATGAAGGCCGTCGCTATTGACGGTAGGAAGCACCTTCAATGGCCGATGGATCCCGTAGCAGTAAGTCCGGTGACTGCGAGGATAAGTAATCGTTAGAACTGAACCAACCAACGGTATCTGAACTTCATCATCCAGCCACTTCTACCTTCGATAGGAATTTTGATGCTGTACACTAGCAGACGATGTCCGACAGCGAAATTTACAGTAGCTGAATACTGTGAGGGAACTGGGGTCACTGTACACTGGATGTGATGGGTCCGCATGAGTCAGGAACTCCCGTCGAATATTCATCTATAGAACGCACGCAATCTGTTAAACCATGATTTTGCCACTACAAGTAGCATCCGTGCAAGATCTCACATTTAATGGATGCATGCAACATGACACGCAATGCTCGAATATTTCGCAACAATGTGGTGGATTTGTATCGCATTTGTCGCATGTAAACTGCTTTATTCGAGGTAGAGAGGTATCCATTTCATTGCAACAGCCATGCTTGTTCTCATCCAATTGGGCTCGGGTACACACGTAGCCTAGAGCAGCGTAACACTAGAATTATGAAAAGCAACAAAAACGATAGTGCTGCTTCTTACCCATCGAATCTGTAAGAAACTCGACACCCTGGATCGTATTCTCGCAGCTAGTACTGATATCATCCTGTGCTAAGCCATCGCCACCATCCCGCAGGAAACTCTGACGCTTGGTTGATTCGGGTACAGTCACCCTTTCCACGATGATATGCGGTTGAATCATTTCTTCATTGAGCTCTTCTATCCTATGGAGCGAAGTCTCATTGGTCAGCAAGCTAGGTGCACGCAAGATTAATCGTCATTTGTTTTTTCCTTACTCAACATGGGTTCCTTTCGGAAATCGCATCTGATTGATCGAGTACAAAATGTACGGCACCACACAGAATACACACACGACCAGCATCACGCGCAGCATACTTCTGTGCTTGTGTGGCTGCATATATCCAATACTTCGTAAGCATTGCACGAGGCATCGGTCCACGAATGCGATGTAGAGCGGCACGTTCCTTTCGATCACGCGCAGCGCACGCCTTCCGATTTCAACGATCACTTGGCTCAGGAACATCAATGCACCGGCGAATCGCCGCCACCGCGTGTCACGGCGTCGCCGAGCGTATCGATCTCGCGCTTCATTCTCGAGCCGCTGCGTACCTTCACGCATGAGTGACGCCAGCGCCTCCTCCTCTTCCTCCATCGCCATGCTGCCATGCGCATGCATGCTGTGGATTGAACACAAGAGGCAACAAAAAATCCAATGAGTGACCGTCACTCTTTCATCCGTTTTGTAAATTATGTGAACCACATATTTTTAATGTGGGTTTTCTATTGCTGTACCAATATCCATTTCACTAATCGGACACAGGAGCATGACAGCAGCCTTGCAGTGGCATTTATCCATCGCTTTGCTTGGGTGAACATGTAGCATGTCCAATCGCAGTAGTTCCCGATTTTGTACGTTCCGGTGATGAGCAGAAACACCAATGTCTTTATAGATCTGTCAAAGCAAACGAGTGTCGAACACAGACTCAGGTTGAACGGCGGTAATTATGCAATCGATATGTAGATAGAAACGTTGATATATGAATACGAGTTCTACCATTATGTTTCAGCACTCCAAGTGGTTTCGCTGTTGGTTGTAGCGAGTCCGTTGGTAGTTTGGAGACACTCTAACTACATTCTGTGGAACGCTAAATGGTGTGCCACCACGTATGCATGAACTACTCAATAATCAGTAACCATGCACTCATGCACTCATGCTCTACATTCAATTCCACATCAACAACTATACAAGTGAGGGAATCGAGCGTCATCATTCATGTGAACCATCATTTGCTTATCACAGCAATCATGGAATAGTCCTGGAACTCTTTTTCACCACAGATGATTGCAAGAAAACTAGCATGGGTTTTAAAGAATATGCTGTCTCCTCTATGCAATGATCGACTTTAGCAGCCATAATTTCTCGACTCATCAAAGCAGTGATATTGGGTGCGAGATCATTGAAAGAAGTTCAATGGATGAATATCTCCTAGTTGTGTATTGCTACCGGGGTGCTGGGATTGCGAAGGTCAGTTCTGTCGTAAGAGAGAGCAAGAGAAAAAAAAGTTCATGTTCACTTGCTGCTGTTTGACTAATGTTTGGTCACACAAATGTGCGACAAAATCGAAACTCCAATGCAGGACTCGTAAGTGGGAGAAGGTTTTACAGGCACGAACGTGAATTTATTGCTTCGTTTCTCCTTGTTGAGCAGTTTCATAATTATACCCTTACAAAATCGATGAAAAGCGGTTAGCGCAGCTTCGCTCGCTCTGTGAAGGGTCACTCGCAGCCACAATGGGGAGTTGCATTCTTTTTCACCATTGGAACGCAACAGTCGTTCATTTTCGCTTCCGATCGAGGACAGAGCAGACCAAAATATCAAGGCATAGGGAGCAAAAGTGAGTGAGGAAGATGGATGTTGTCGCACCCATCGATGCTGCTGAAACAATCGGTCATGTGCCAAAAAACTGGAGCCATGAGATCACGCTCACGCAAAGTCTGATTATTGGCTTGCTACCAGTGGTCTCATTAGTGTTGATCTACATTCTCCTGCGTGTTATCTGGAAAGTCCCCGGTTCGCCTGGACTTCCGAAGTATTCACAACCATCGTATGGTGCAGTGTCGACCCAGCCGATCACTCGACCAAAGACGTCGCTTGTGGAAGAAGGCGAAGTCGCCGGTGATTATGAAGAAATGTGGCTGCGCACATTCGATTTCGTGTTCTTTATAGCCATGATGATCTATCTGGCGATCCTAATTGTCTTGACCTACTTTTACCACCCGGAATACCTGACGTCGACCAAGTTCTGGCTTATGCAGACCCCAAAACTGGGGGTCATGATGCTCGTGTCACTGCTCGGTGGTATTGTTTGCCGGTACTTCTGTGATGTCGATGAGAAAGGCTACATCATCACCAACAAATCTTCACGCTTCAAGGTCAACTATACCCGGAAACTACAGCACTTTGCGGCCTACATGGTGCCACTTGTATTCAAGTCCGAGGTGAATGGACCCCTACCGCTCGCCTGGGGGGATTTCTTCAGCATGCTCGGTTTTCTGGTACTGATCAAGCCCATTCGTGAAAGTTCCAAGTTCTTCATGCTGCAATTCAACTCACTTGACCGCCCAGAGGACCGTCCATACACGTTGATGTGGATCATCGTGGGCAACATCGCGCCAGGCATGTTGATCATCCTCTTCTTTCGGTGGTTATTCGCTGAGCAGGGTGCATTGACGTTCATCATCGTGTTTATTACGGGCATTGGTGATGGTCTAGCGGAACCTGTGGGTATTGCATGGGGCAGGCACAAGTACAAGACCCGCAGTTGTTTCTCGAAGAACAAGTACACTCGTAGCTGGGAAGGCTCAGCCTGTGTCTTTCTCTCGGGCATGATTTTCCCAGCGCTCCAGTATGCCGACTTTACCAGTTTCACACAGGTGCTCTTGGCCATGCTGATCCTGCCGCCGACTATGGCATATGCGGAAGCAACGGCGCCACATACGATGGATACACCTGTGTTGATGATCGGATGTGGTACTATTTTGTACGCTATTACCCATTTGGTGAGTTAAAAGATCATCCGTTGTGCTGACTAAGAAGAGAAAGAGGACGTGCGAAGATCATTCATCATAGCGAAAGAGTGAGAGAAAAGGAAAGATGAGAGAGAAGTAGAGGAAAGGATGACTTTGATGCTTAACCTTTAATGACCAAGGCAAAATCCCACCGGTGGGAATAATGGGCAATAGAGATTAATCTCTATCCCCATTTCTCCTACCTCTGGGATACACTTTGACGTGTTTTTTTTAAATCGAACAGATCCGCATCAATCAAAGCAGAAGTTTACTTCTAATTCTCCGCAATGAGCTCTTTTCAACATCACTCTTCTTTCCAAGAATGGACGCGAGGTGATGACAGTGCATGCCCAAGGAGATCAAATGTGTGGAAAATCAAAGTGATTGCCCAGAAAGTGTGGCGCAGTAGTATCAGTGCGAAAGGAAGCCAAAGATCACACTAGGAACATCTTTTTCAAGAATGAACACTTATCCATCGAGTCCAAGTATTGGAGACGCCTACTCCGCGGTTGTCTAGTCTTGATTAGTCAAGTCGGACTCAAACAAGAAGGGGAGGTCTTTCCTGAAGTACTTTCGTATCTCATATGATGTCTTCAAGATGATTTGTGTGATCATTGTCAATAATTTCGCGAACAGCTACAACACGTTATTATTGGATATAAAGTCTTCATAAATGGTATTTACATCCAATAAAATATTGTAATAAGAAAAGAGGAGTGTTTCATTGGCTATAAAAGCTAGAATTGCTTGTACTTGGCGCTTGGAGAAGCAAACTTGAGATGTTCCAGCGGGATAAAGACCTTGGTCGCACGTCCGCTGGGCAGGATGCCCGCGCGCGAGTGTTGCAAAAGGCAAAGGAAGAGCGAGAAGCACGCGCAATCCATAAGGATCAGGACGTGCGCGCGAGGAAACTCCAGGCGTTCTGCAAAGGACGGCTCGTTGCCAAGCAAGCTCGCAAGCAGTTGCGCACCGATTTCGACCAGAAATGCAGCGATATCACCAACTTAAAGACCATTCTGCAACTTCCCCATATGCCTCTGCCTCATGATGTTTTGATAGAGGTATGGTTTACATTTGTCTGCATATTTGCAAGTGATTTTGAGCTAACAGAATGATTGCATGATCTAAAGCTCACACGGAAGCTCTTATTCTTCTACAACGGGACAGCTGGAGATCAAACCCGCTTAACGCAACTTGCTGGATTTTTTCAGGACGCTATAGCTGTAGCGTCTGATGGGATGAAGGAACAGATTCGAGATCGGGAAAAGCTCTGGGTACTGGAACGACTCATTGATCTTTTGATTCAGCCACATTCTCCACAACCAGAAGCTTCTTCGCAGTTTGCTGCAGTGCGTGCTTTGACAGATGCAATACCAGAGCTACAGATGCATTTGCTGTCAAGTTGCTTGTATGTTTTCGAGACAACACCACGATGCTGCAAATTATTCAGTGCAATGGAGAAATCGTCAGTAACGCAGATTGCGAGGCGGCACTTTGTCACAGTTAGGGATACAAACACCAGCACGTCTATCTCAACAGCTTCCTCTGCGCTCTCCAATGACTACATGAACTTTCTGATACATCTCCTGCGCACCACTAGCGGTATTCTTGACCATTTTTTGGCGGAGGTAAGTGGAATATTGAGTGCACTCGGTGTAGCCACCCGTCAAACATTTGTTAAGCTCCAGGCTTCTGGTATACTAGATTCTCTCTGTTCCTCTCCTGCCTGAGATCCTTTCGACAAGTAGTTTACTGGCACTCGCGCAGTCACAATTATGGGATCGACTGCTTACGGTGATGACAACCCTGTCATTCTCGGTCTTCCCACCCTCACCAGTTGTCGGAATCGCGTCCTCGACATGGCTACTTGGGAACATTCTATGGATTTCCGACCGGTAGAAAGCATATTTTGCTACTGCTTCCTCATACACTGAACTAAAGCATTTGATGGTTGGCATCTATAGAGTCGAAGGGAAAACAGAGTCACTGGTAGTAAAAGAAGTGTTAATTCTCACCAGACTCTTGCAGGAAGTGCCCCCAGAGACGTATGCAGCCCATGGAGTTGCTGTGTCGTGGACCAAAGTCTCAGACTCGCATTCTGTGCCGGTGGTATATCCAGAAGCACTGAATACCCAACTGGAGATCCTGGTGCGCGATCGATATCTGCGGACGATTTGCAGCAATCTCTTGTCGTTTAATCCTTCCTGTCTACGGAACCCACTACGAACGGAGCGGCCCCAGCCGATGTATCCCATGGCTTCCACTGTCCATGTATGTGTGTGCGAATCATGCATTATTTTGGAGTGATTTGCTTCACATGGTTTGTGTTATTTTCTTCTCATAGGAACAATTCGGATTTGGTGACATTGCGTCGTCCTCATCGTTCTCGACATCTATTTCTGCGACCTGGCAGAAAATGAAGTCGATTGGTAAAGGCAGTTGGGCCAAGAAACTCTTGCAAAAGGCAGGACTACGACGCGACTGTGACGAAGAAGAAGAGAAACACGACGAGACAATAGGAAGAACATCGTTGGTGAACACGTCGCGCCAGGCACGGAAACTGGCTGCGAACGGAAAGCCAAGTGTTGGACGGTCGTCTTCCTTGGCGAGTGCAGCATCGCAACCAACTTCTGTACGCCTCAGCAAAATTGCACAGACGGGTGAACCATTTGTGCTCGCCAACGTAAATGCGTTGGCGTGTCTATGCACCACGTTCGTGTTCCGATGGGGGCGCCTCAATAACAAACTCCAATCTCATGCGATGCGAATGCTCAACACGCTCGCTTTTTTCCATTTCGAAGTCGACAATGCTGGTGATGGCAACGAAGACGACGAAGCGAAGCATGTCTCGATTGTTTACTTTCTGTGGTGCGTTTTGCAAGAAAGCAAAAATTTTGAAGATTTTACAAAGGTATGAAGTAATTTGAATTTATTTTTCGAATGGTAAGGTGCTATTGGCCATTTTTGAACTGAGCTATGCACGCTTTAGAATGTCGATTTGATTCGTGCAAGAAACTCTGACACGTATATCTGCACGTTGGCATTGTTCTGTATGACGTACAATCATTTGCTCATCGTATTGGATGACGAAGAGGTGAAATTGCTTGCTATTTGTCACATGCTCCGCTTACATCGATGTCATTAAACTATATGAACTTACCCTTCGCTTTTGACCAGATGTATGAGCGACAATATCCATTGCCATTGTGTCAAGTCGAACGTTTTATCACAAATATAAAACGGACGCTTCACGCCGCGTATTGGATTCATGCAAATCTACCACCAAAATCGACAATTTCGATCGATTTTGGGATGTTTGTTGTGGATGCAGCGACGAAGTTAATGCGAGATTTGTACAGTTACTGCTCCCGCCAACCATTCTGTAATGTGTCGAGCTGGTACGTTATGTGACTTCATCACTCTTTATTCTGCCAGCTACTGAAACCGTCTCACGTTGGTATTATGATCATCAACTGTAGGATTATCCCTGAGCTGAACAGTAATCAGTTGATCGACGAAGTGCTGCTGGGCACACCACGAGCTAACAAACTCATCTACTCAATGCCTTACTTGGTACCTTTTCCTGATCGTGTCAAGCTGTTTCAACGCATCATCAAAGCGGATAAACATACGTATCAGGGCGAAGGCTCATCGGTGTATCGGATTCGCATTCGCCGCGGGATGATCTTGGAAGACGGACTGACAAAACTTAATGTCCACCAGGTAAACCTAAAAAAGCGCATCAACGTGGTGTTTGTCAACGCTGCTGGGCGAGAGGAGGTTGGAATCGATGCCGGTGGACTTTTCAAAGAGTTTTGGCTTGATCTATCGACGCTCGCGTTCGATTTGCAGTACGGTCTCTTTCTCACAACAAATGACCAGCTTTTGTACCCGAATCCAAACTCTGCCTCGGTCCATTTCTCCCGCGAAACGGATCACCTGACATTATTCCAGTTTGTTGGGCGTATTTTGGGGAAAGCACTCTACGAAGGCATCGTTGTACAGCCAAAATTCGCACATTTTTTCCTTTCCAAGCTGCTACATTCCTTTAATCACTTGAACGAACTACCGTCACTTGACCCAGAGATCTACAAGGTGCATATACATATGTATTCGCGCTCTTTCGACTCTTGTATTGATGAGCTGCTGCTGAGTTCTTTGTGTTGTTGAGTGTATAGAACCTCATGTTCCTCAAGTCATACGACGGTGATGTGGAAGATCTTGGCCTCACACACACTGTCGTCCAAGAAGTCTTTGGTGAGCAAAAGGAAGTCGAACTCATCTCTGGTAAACACAATTACGATCAACCTTTCAGTAAGATACGAATTTTGTTCTCATTCTCCGTTGTCCTTGCTTTCTATTAGGTGGTGGTAACATTCCCGTGACAAACTACAACAAAACGCGATACATTCACTTGGTTGCGAATCATTACCTCAACACGCAAATTCGAGCACAAAGTGCAGCGTTCCGTGCAGGGCTTTCCGATCTTATTGATCTGCGATGGCTGCAGATGTTCAACGAGCCGGAATTGCAAGTGCTGATCTCGGGCAAAAGTGGCCAGATCGATATCGAAGACCTCAAGGCGCACACCAAGTATGCTGGCGGATACTATGCACTGGACAAGCGCGTGCAGTGGTTCTGGCAGGCGCTCGCAAGTCTCACGCCTTCTGATCAGGCAGCGTTCCTGCGGTTTACGACCAGTTGTCAGCGAGCACCATCACTGGGCTTTGAGACGTTGACACCGCCGTTTTGTATTCAAAAGATTCCGATTCGAAACGACGACGAGCTACTGCCAAGCTCATCGACGTGCTTCAATACACTCAAACTGCCGACCTACTCTTCTTACAAAGTACTGAGGATAAAATTACTTACGTCTATTTCGTCAGGTGCAGGATTTGAAATGACGTAGCGAATGTACAAGCAAGAAATGTATCCATATGAGTGATTAACATGTAGTCATCCAAGTGCAAATCATCATCGAATGCTATCAACTAGCGCAATAAAAAAAAATCAAAATCCACAATCTATTTGGAAAAAAAAAAAGTTGCCTACTTGCTGTCCGTGCACACACGCAAAGACGATCGTATATACTAAAAACGACGGCAGGGCTCGGCTGACTTAGATAGCCGTTCACCCACCGAAAACGGACAAAAAAAGTTGAGCTGTTTCGTGCCTACTGTTCTTGTTCTTCAGCGCTCCGTTGTTGTTGTCGTCTGGCGTGTTCGGCCGTGAAGAGCGACATCATTTGTTGCGCTTCCAGATCAGCTTCCAGCTGCAACGACTGGTATTCAGCATTATACCCCTGTGCAAAGCCTGATATTTACATAAAAACACACAGTTATTAGCCTTACAATGCATTACTATACAAATATCGGGTTCTTTATTACCTTGCAGTGTGCTAAGGAAGAACTCGACTTCATCGACTTCATCCAGCAGACTCGAGTATTCTTCATCGCCTTCCTCATCATATCCGAATTGGCCCTCAGCTTCTTCACGCAGTTGCTTGAGAATCGCATAGTACTGATCATCTACAACATCTTCGGCGTCTTCATCCGAGTCATATCCACCCGCTTCCAGCAATTCCTCCAATTGTTCACCGGCATCACCTTCATCATCCTCATCTTCGACGTGGATGCCTGGCTCAGGGTTCTGAATGGAGTCAGAAAGCACTTTCATCGCCGCTTGGATCAATTGCTTCATGTGTGGACGCAGTGTGGCTGGGATTTGCTCAACTGGCACCTTAAGCAACGACATGACGCCCAATACAAATAGTTTCCGGTCCAAATAGTTGTCGTAGCGACTCAGATCGCTCAGCCAGAGCTTGAAGACACCTTCAGTGGCACCTAAACCTTCAATGGTTGATAGCGTAATCACTGGATTATAATGCAACAAACTACCAAGCACACCAAGCAAATTGCGCGCGGTAGAGTCCACAAGCGGTTCCGAGAGCTTCGTGCAGGTCATGAGCACGATCGCGGGGATGCACTCGTCGATCTTGCCAAAGAGGTTGTGCAACAACGAGTAGAACAGACGGCAGGCCGCGCATAGGTCGATTTCCTGTACAGCTTTATTGTCAAAGACCGACTTGGCCATGTTGAACACGAGCTCCAAGTATCGCACTTGCTTGCCCGTCGCTGGATCGGTTGCGACGCCCGATAAAAACCCGTCGATATCACGTCCAACGAAGTTGTCAATTACTGGCACAAAGTTTGTCAAGTAATCAGATGCCCAGTCATTAAAGCTGATGAAAATGAGCGGGAAAAGCGCCCACAATTGAGGCGAGATCTTGTTGCTGTAGAACGCGATCGAGCCAAGGATGTCGACACCGCTTTCCATGTACTCGACATAGTCGAAATCGGTCAAGATCTTCTGAATCACCGGCGTGAGCGTTGGCACCATGAGGTTGTAGAGCTCTGGGTGGTTATGAATGCTCATCAAGATCGTATTGATCGCATCCAAGCATGATACGGCCGCGAGCGACGCGTCTTCATCTTCATCGGCAACAGCAGTAAACTGCTGGAAGAATTCCACAAACTTTGCCACCAACTCCACTGAGAATGGGCCGATTTCGCTCGAAAAACGGTCAATAATATGTTCCAACGCGACGACAACCTCGTCGTTGCCGATTTCGTCCATCAAGCTAAAGAATTGCTCCAAGATCTGTGGTAACCGTGGACGCAACACATCCACAACCGTGTCTGAGTGAGGGTACATCACCACAAACCGAATAGTCTTAGCGGCTTCGATGCGCACAGGCAATTCGGGGTCAAACATGGCGTCAAGCATGCCGTTGACAATGTCAACGAGTGTCTGTTCGTTTTGAAAGCGGATGCCTTCAATGTATTTCCGTGAAAAGACCTTGCAAGCACGCAGACGCAGGAAACCATGCGGGTTCTTGAATTCGGGCAAAATATGGTTCACAATCATTGCCTCGACCTGGTCTTTATGAGCCTTGGATTTAGTCAACACGCCATCAAGCGAGAACAGCGCATGCAACGCCGCGTCTTTTTGAATGTAATCGCGTTCAGCCTCGGGCGTAGCAAGATACGTGGTGAGAATGTTGTTGTAAAACTGCAACACGTTCGAGAGACAGTCCTTGCCACGCTTAGTACACAAATCTGCCAGCAAATTTGATGCAGCGTAAACAGGATCAAGGAAATCTTCAAAGACATCGTTCGTCTTGCGTACAAATTCGTGTGGGTCTTCAGCCCACAGCTTCAGGTCTTTTGGCGTGAGGCAAAGCACTGGGTGGATGACCTCAAACACGAGGAAGCCCAAATGTGGCTTGATGAGCTTGTATGCAACCGATGAGTCTACAGCTTCCTGCAAAAACACCAAGCAGAGCTGTACGACGCGGTCTGGGCAGAAACGGCCGTTCTTGCGCAACGCCAGCGTCTCTAGCACACAGGGCAACAATTCTGGGGCAATCTGGTTGCGGTAGATCGTCGCCATTTCGACGTATGTGTCCTCGGCTTTCTTTGGATTGCCATAACGCGTGTAAAACCGACAGAGAATCTGCAGCGACCACTTCTTCAACTTCCACCAGACCCATTTGTTACGTTCTTCTTCTTCGATCGGCTGGCCTACAGGTTCACCACCTTCACTGGCCTCAGGCAATGGCTTGGCGATGACGCCACGGAACAAGTTCATCCAAGCAACGACCTGTTCGGTCTGAGCGATGTGGGGTGGCAAGTTCGTCTTGACGCAGGACCAGTACGTCTTGAGGATCAAGTGCTGCATCTGACCGCCTTCCAATGAGTTGTTGGTCTGCAATTGTGCAAGCATGTTGAAGAGCATGGGAAAGACAACCTCCACTAGCTTAAACAAGGGCTCCAGACGCTACAAAATAACAGTAACACAGCAACCTGTCAATCCCAGCGTGCTATGACCTGCAATTTCAGTAATAATCAGGAAAGATGAACGTACGTCGTCAGAGCGATACTCAAAGTTCTTGACCACGCGACGCAGCGCCAACAGAGCCTATAATAACAAAGATAAAGCAACAACATAAGTCCTATGTGCCACTCTAACTGCATCTCCAGGAGCCACTACTTCATTACTTACATTGATGATGCGATTGGCATCGCCACTTTGAATATTCTTGCAGATTTCGTCAATCAAATTTGGCCAGTGTTCGGGGAAGTCAAACCGCGCAATGAACGACACAGTCTCGGCGAGCAACGCACGAATTGAATTGTCGTGCGTGACCAGCAACGCCTCGAGCGCATTCTGGCGACTGGCCGCTTTCTCATCCGCCGGAAACGTGTTTACCCAGTCCCCCTGTGCATTTTCTTCTCCTTCCCAGTACTTTTGCACGAGGTTTTTCAGCGAGACCGCCGCAGCTTGACGGATCTCGCGCGTCACACTTTCTTCCACGGCGATCTGGATAAGCAGCAGCAACGCACCACGCACCGAGTGAAGATTGGCGACAGCGTCCTCGGCGGCCTTACGTGCGGCGTCATCGTTGCTGAAGGTGTGTAGGAGGATGTTGTGCAGACTCGCGACGTCCATGATGGTGGTCAGTCGTTCGTAGCTCTTCGGAACTGCTGGCTGAGAAAACTGGCCGAAGCCACCTGAAGCCATCTGAGCAGGTAAAAAAATGAGGTTTTGAGGTTTTATTCAAGAGCTTTTGACTGGCGGAGAAGGTGGCGTGGACACGATAAGTTGGTCAATGGCGATAGGCAGCCGGTCGCTTTCTCTCTCTCTATGAATGTAGGTAGATGCTTCTCAAGAGCATTTCTGATTCATGCCTGCAGTAAACAAGCAATATAGAATGATCATTACCGGTCGAAGCAATTGAACTCAGACTCGTATTCTTTGCTGTTAAATGAGAAAGCATCCAATATCATAATGAAGCCATGTGCGACATAGCCTAAACACCTTGGCTTTGTATGCCTTGCCTGCATTTTTGAGAGGCAGTGCAGCGTGCTGTAGACGTGAGCATTACTATTGTAGTCAATACTTGATCAACATCTACATATTCCATATGGATATACTGTAACTATGTTTCATTTTTCTCGACATGCTCCTCGGTCGCGCTTGGCTAGTCGACTTGACTACTTGAGGTGCAACAGCGATTGCATTCTAACACCGGATGAAAACGTGTACTTGATTAGACTGATGCTTTCCTGATAATCGCATCAATTTCAAGGAGTATCATTTTGGTCATATCTAAATCCTGGTTGTCCTAAACGAACCTTAAGTGCATGATCATTCAAGCGTAGAGCAGTCGGACAACTTTATTCGTCAAAGGCGAATAAAATCGGGTTCTTTCGAATTACTGCTGCTTGACATACCAAGGTTTCCAGTTTATTCTTCACCTAGCAACTGTGATGCGAAGTGTGGAGGTTTGAAAGACACTCGGTGATTTGATGAAGCGCAAGTACTATATAACCGCTAACTCCATTTACATGGCACATGGGATTCGCCAAACTCCAGATTACTTATCACGACATCAATACATTTAATAGTCAAGCACTCCATCAGCATGCGTTTGCTCAATGCTTCGATCATTCGTCAAACTCAAGCACGTCTTGAAGCAGACGATGATGAATGAATCAGAGTTCCGGAGAAATGGAATATAGTTTGCGACTTTAACATCGATGAAACCCTGAACTGATGCAAAGTCGACTCGTGGATGATAAACGTCTCCTTCAGGCTTCCACTATGCATCTCGTGGCTGATACCTTATGTTCCTTGGTGCAACCGCATTGCAACATCTTCCAAGTCACAACAAAACCTTGAACAAGTTGCACCGCAAGCACATTGCACGTCACCATGAACCATAACTTACACCGCCACAACGTCCACTTGAGACGAATAACACATCCAGTTGTCTGTAACTGAAGTTATATCGTGGAAAAGCAAAAAAAGTCCGTGCAATAGAGATAATAAAATTCGCATACTTTGCCGGAACGAAACAAAGGTGCATGTTCCTCATTCCTGTGTGTAAGACTCAACTTGCAATCAGTGCTTAGCATGTGGTATTCGCGCGAGGAAGCTACCACTTCTGAGAAGTGATGCCAATACGAATACGGAGCGCGTATTGCCGAATCACGATGCACAGTTCTTCAAAACCATGTTAAAGCAATATTCAATCTGGATCTTTTCGTACTCATTGCAACAAATGCTGCCATCCATGCTCAAAATGCTTGATACGCAGTTCAACTGCCATTACTGCTTTCGGATCCACTCTCTCCATTAAGGTGGCTGTAAGCAGTGCAAGCATTAAACTCGCTTCCGAGTGCTCCAATCCAACACGTTCAACATACACACACACAACGCCATTGCAGGAAACATATAAGCCGTCATCGATATGTTTCACACGAGTGCAGCGTACTTATTGAACGAGACATTTTGAAGCCATCTCTCTTGCACCTTGAATAAGCGAAACCACTACGCTTGCTCCTCGGCAAAAGAACTGAAACCTTTTACACCTGCGCGCTTCCCATTGTCTTAGACAGCAAGGAATGTCATCGAAGTTTCGATGGCATCGGTGTTCTCGGAGCCACGTGGTCCACCCAGCCGCTTTCGTGCATTGTAACCTCTCATCGATTTTGTCTTGACCTTCTCTCTCCTGTCTAGAACCTTCGGATATGTTTCAAGTCACTTCAACCTCTTATTTTTAATATCTGACCTTGCACTCCGAATCGTTTCATACTTTTATCAACATCTACTAACCTGTTAAAATAAATAACGGTTGCAAAACTGATTTCTGGTTTGTTCCTATTAGACGAAAATTACTTTATTTTGCAGAATCTAGAATCTTCTATTGCAGGAGAGATGACATACCTAATAATATTCGTCTGAATTTCCTAAAATTCGGTAAAAAAATGGGTGGTCGCCCTTCCTGGTCAACGGTTGAGTTGATTGTCCCCCCTCTGTTAGGACTCGAAAACTACAGAAAGATTTGGCTACGTCTGGCGCCTAACCAGCCAGCCACACACACAGACAACCGCAAGGGACGAATCTCATTCTGCAATTTCCACTGGAATAGGTAGTTCGAAGCAACCAACTCTCCTTTCTTCAAGACACACAAGTAGAAGATGAGCGCCGAAGCGGAAACGTTTGCCTTCTCGGCCGATATCAACCAACTTTTGAGTTTGATCATCAACACGTTCTACTCAAACAAGGATATTTTCCTTCGTGAATTGATCTCGAACGCCTCAGATGCGCTCGATAAGATCCGCTACTCGTCATTGACCGACCCATCGGTCTTGGACTCGGACAAAAACTTGGAAATCAAGATCATCCCTGACAAGGCCAATGGCACTTTGACCATCCAGGATTCCGGTATTGGTATGACGAAGGCCGATTTGATCAACAACCTTGGTACGATTGCTAAGTCGGGCACCAAGGCCTTCATGGAAGCGCTTGCGGCTGGTGCCGATATTAGTATGATTGGTCAGTTCGGTGTCGGTTTCTACTCGGCATACCTTGTTGCTGACAAGGTCGTGGTCCACTCGAAGCACAACGATGACTCGCAATACGTGTGGGAATCGGCTGCCGGTGGTTCGTTCACGGTCACCCCAGATACCTCGGAACCGATCTTGCGTGGTACTCGCATTGTCCTCAAGCTGAAGGAAGACATGCTCGAATACTTGGAAGAGCGCAAGCTGAAGGATTTGGTCAAGAAGCACTCTGAATTCATTGGCTTCCCAATCAAGCTCTACGTCGAGAAGACGGAAGAGAAGGAAGTGACGGATGACGAAGAAGATGAAGATGAAAAGGAAGGCGAAGATGACAAGCCAACCGTGGAAGAAGTCACAGAAGAAGAGGGTGACAAGAAGAAGAAGACCAAGAAGATTAAGGAAGTCACCCACGAATGGAACCACTTGAACAGCCAGAAGCCTATCTGGATGCGCAAGCCGGAAGATGTGACTCACGAAGAGTATGCGTCGTTCTACAAGTCGTTGACTAACGATTGGGAAGAACACGCTGCGGTTAAGCACTTCTCTGTGGAAGGCCAATTGGAATTCAAGGCCTGCTTGTTCACCCCTAAGCGTGCTCCTTTCGACATGTTCGAAGGTGGTGCTCGCAAGAAGCTCAACAACATCAAGTTGTACGTGCGTCGTGTGTTCATCATGGACAACTGTGAAGAATTGATGCCTGAATACCTGTCGTTCGTCAAGGGTGTTGTCGATTCGGAAGATTTGCCATTGAACATTTCTCGTGAAACTCTTCAACAGAACAAGATTCTGCGTGTGATCAAGAAGAACTTGGTCAAGAAGTGCTTGGAGATGTTCGCTGAACTTGCTGAAGACTCGGAAAACTACAACAAGTTCTATGAAGCCTTCAGCAAGAACTTGAAGCTCGGCATCCACGAAGACTCGACCAACCGTACCAAAATTGCCAAGTTGCTTCGCTATCACTCGACCAAGTCGGGCGAAGACATGACCTCGTTGGATGACTACATCTCGCGCATGCCTGAAAACCAGCCTGGCATCTACTACGTGACGGGTGAAAGCAAGAAGGCTGTCGAGAACTCGCCATTCATTGAAAAGCTGAAGAAGAAGGGCTACGAAGTGCTCTTCATGGTGGAAGCCATCGACGAATACGCTGTGCAGCAGTTGAAGGAGTATGAGGGCAAGAAGCTCATCTGTGCCACCAAGGAAGGCTTGAAGATGGAGGAAACCGAAGATGAAAAGAAGGCCTTCGAAGAAGCCAAGGCTGCCACTGGTGGCTTGTGCAAGTTGATGAAGGAAGTCTTGGACGACAAGGTTGAAAAGGTTGAAATCTCGAACCGTATTGTCGAATCGCCTTGTGTGCTTGTCACGGGTGAGTACGGATGGTCGGCCAACATGGAACGTATCATGAAGGCGCAAGCGCTTCGTGATAGCAGCACTTCGGCGTACATGAGCTCGAAGAAGACGATGGAAATCAACCCATTGCACCCGATTATCAAGTCTCTTCGCGAAAAGGCCGAAGCCGACAAGAGCGACAAGACGGTCAAGGATTTGATCTGGCTGCTGTACGATACCTCTCTGCTGACCTCGGGCTTCAGCTTGGATGAACCAACGACGTTCGCCAACCGCATCCACCGTTTGATCAAGCTCGGTTTGAGCATTGATGACGATGATGATGCTGTCGATGATTCGATGGAAGACTTGCCTCCACTTGAGGGTGAAGGTGAAGAAGAAAGCACCATGGAAGAAGTCGACTAAGTGCCTGAAAAGGGGAAATATCACTCGGTAGAATTGGAGGATGGTCGGTAGTTTTTCTGCAGTGACGTCCATGGCTTTTCCTTGCATTTGCATAGCTTTGGAGTCCGTTTAGTTTGTTGAGTTTGAATCTGGATGACTCTTTTGAAGATTTATATTTAATATACAGAGCAGTCACTTGACCAGATAAAGAGCGTCGTATCTCATTATTGCATTGTGTTTACTATCGCTCATTGGTTCACTTGACAGTATGCCCATCTTTTCGCCAAGAGCAAATGCGAATTGTGTGCTGCATTTCCATGGACTTTACAGGTCCAATCCAGTCACACATCACAGAATGACCTGATTATATTGAATGTTTGCCTAGTTGGTAGTCCGATGTCGCTTGTTTCGCAGACAGCAACTTTCTTATTATCAGTTAAGACAGTTGGCCATTGCCAATGACATAATCGGAGGTTTCATCTACAGGAGGAGACAAAGGGTGTCCCACTGCAATTCGTTATGCTTCAGCTTCGCGCAATCACCGACATTAACTAGCTGGTCTGTTACGTCCATCTACTTCTCCCTGTCGTAGTTCAAGGTGCATGCTTTCTCATTGAACAAGAAAAGCAAAGAGTGGTGAGACGACCCCGTTTGGCATACTGGACTGATACTGATGCGTTAATGCAATATAAAGATGTGTGTCATGGGGACATATGATTCCGAAATATCCAGAGAAAGAGAGGAGAACACGGAATTGTTGTAAAAACAAAAAAAGACCATCACACGTCGCAAATCTCTTTCGGACATGTTATCCATCGGGTTTCCCAGCGATTCACAACTGTCCCGGCGTTTTGAATATAATACCCCGGCCACACATACATGTGTACTGCTACAATACTAAGCTTTTTTGACTGAGGATGGTGTTCTAGAATCTCATCTCATTTATGCAACTGCAGATTCGCCATGTGAAAACAAAAGCCGGTACAGAGAATAATGATGGGATTAACAACGACTGGTCAGCCTCAGTCGTGCAAAATGGGGTCTGACTGGCGTCAGTCCGCTTGACTGTGGTTTCCCTCCATACCAATGGTGGTATTTCCTCCATTGGGTTGCGCATATTTCACTGTCTCACCCTCATCTATTACGTGAAAAAGAACTGATTCCTCTATGTGTGGTCAGAAACTAGAAAACTGGGGGTGGTCTAAGTCGTTCTGAAAAAGGACATTTGTTTCATATAAGTATACATTTACTATGTAATAAATAGGGAATTTAGACGCCATGGTAGTTTTGACTAAGTATCCCGTATCTTTTAGTAAATGAGGTTATTTCCTTAGGTTTTTTTTTTAACTGATCAGCTTCTTTCGACTGATTCATGCCTGCCAATGGCACTTCAAAGATCAATTTGCGCGCTTTAACGCACTTGGTGGCGGGGAGAAGAAGCGAGAAGAAGAGCATCAAAAAAAATAAAGACAATGGATGCCGCTAATTCTACCGTGGATGCGCTACCCGCGACATTGTCCCCACTGGAACCTTCGTGGCCAGCGAACATGACGAAGCTTGAGGGCTGGTCGCTTGTGCTGTTGCCAACGATGTCGCTCTTGCTCATTTACGTGTTGTTGCGTGTGGTCTGGAAAGTACCAGTGGAACTCCCGCGCTACAAACATGTGCCTTCGTACGGTACGGAGTCGACTCCGTTAAAGCCGATTGATCAACCGAAGACCTCGCTTGTCGAAGAAGGTGAAGTCGCGGGCGATTACAAGCACAACTGGCTGCATACATTCGATTTCGTCTTCTTGGTCGGCATGATTGTGTACTTGGTAGTGTTGCTCATTCTCACCGAGATCTACGCGCCAGAATTGTTCCACACGAGCAAATTTTGGTTGATGCAACTGCCCAAGTTGTTTGTCATGATGAGCGTGTCCTTGGTCGGTGGGCTTATTTGCCGCTACTTTTGTGATGTTGATGAAAAAGGCTACATCATCACAAACCGCTCGTCCAAGTTCAAGGTCAACTACACGCGAAAGCTGCAGCACTTTGCGGCATACATGGTGCCATTGGTGATCAAGTCGAACTTTAGCGGCTCATTGTCCTTGGCGTGGGGAGATTGGTTCAGTGCACTGGGATTCCTCGTGCTCATCAAGCCCATCCGTGAACGCTCCAAGTTCTTCATGCTGCAATTCAACTCGCTCGATCGTCCTGAAGACCGTCCGCATACGCTCAACTGGATTATTGCTGGCAACATTGCGCCTGGTATGTTCATCCTGATGTTCTTCAAGTGGCTGTTCGCGGACCAAGGTGCGCTGACATTTATCATCGTGTTCATCACGGGTATTGGTGATGGTTTGGCGGAACCCGTGGGTATCACATGGGGCAAGCACAAGTACAAGACCCGCGGCTGCTTCTCGAAGAACAAGTACACTCGCAGTTGGGAAGGCTCGGCCTGTGTGTTTTTGTCGGGCATGATCTTCCCGGCACTGCAATACGCCGATTTCGGTAACTACACGCAGGTGTTGCTGGCGATGCTCATTCTGCCACCGACTATGGCATACGCTGAAGCCACTGCTCCTCATACGATGGATACGCCTGTACTGATGATTGGCTGCGGGCTCATCCTGTACGTCATCACGCACTTTGCGTAAATGATGTGGAGCAGAAAGTGCTTTACCACTCCGCTTTACCAAGAAAAAAACAACAGATGAGAAACTCTATAAATCGCAAGATAGACAATGAACCAACGAAATACACGTTTGCGTAGCTTACTCATGAAGTTATTCATCTGTGTACGACTAAATTCCCCTGGATCGCCAGTTGCATGGGTCAAATTCATCATCTTTTTCCTCCGATTCCACCTTCCGTTTCTTTCGTCGTTTCTTCATCGCTGCTACCACGTCATCTACGGGGTTTACATTTGTTTCTTCTGCTGCATCATTTACGTGTTCATCCTCTGTCGTTCTCTCGATTCGCTTATCGGTTGCTGATCCATCAGCACCAGCTTGACGCTTTACCACTCGCTCCAGCACCACGCGGTAACGGTCCATATACTGCATGTTATCCAATTGTTCGACAGCAGCACGCTCCTTCGCTTCTTCCTGCTCTTCTTCTGCTTCTTTTGCGTCCTGTTTTTCTACTTCGGCCACGAAATCCTGGAACGCATCCCAATCGTTTTCCAGTTGCTTCTCCGCAAGTTGTTTCAGATCTACATTCCGCGCTTTTGCATCCGCGACTGCGTCGTCAAAGAATCCTGCGGGTACTGCTGGGGTAGCGGAAGTGGATCTAGTGTTTAATAATAAACAACTATCAATGATATACACAAGCCAAGGAATCCAACTATTCATGAGATCTCACTTATTAACGTCTAGTGGTGCAGTTTTTTGTGAGGTCGAAGCACCTGCAGCCGCAACACTGGCCGCTGTTTGGTCAATCTTCTTCACGCTACTGTTCGTCGGTTTCTTGGATTTCTGTCGCGCCTCCTTCATCAACGCGCGCAGCTCCTCCTGCCGATGGTTTGTCGCCATGTTCGATACCAATCTGCAATTTCAACCATGCGAGGACTCAGAAACGAGCCGATCCAAGCCAAGCCGAGCTACACCGGTTGGAATCGAAGCCAATCATAAAAGGTCAATGCAACGCTTGCATGAGCAGCATTCCGTTGGCTTCATTCTCCTTCACTCACACCTTTCTTTGCCATCAAGAGCAATAGTTTGCTCAGCAGATAGTGACTCCTACTCTTTCTCGATCGCCACGGAGAGAGCTTGGCCAACTGCTACTCCTACTGCTCCACAGAGCATTTTCCACTTGAGAATGAAATAGGAAGTGATGTAATAAATGCTGTCTCCAGCAGGAAAGTGCAGAGTGAGAGAAACTCTGTTTCTTGTCTGCATCTATTAATCATGAGGATGTAAAGCCATTATTCATAGCATGAAACATTATATGTATTGC
Organism: Pilasporangium apinafurcum; assembly: GCA_001600495.1. Classification (NCBI taxonomy): domain Eukaryota; phylum Oomycota; class Peronosporomycetes; order Pythiales; family Pythiaceae; genus Pilasporangium; species Pilasporangium apinafurcum. The sequence continues at coordinate 130,429 of BCKE01000040.1, forward strand.
TGGGCTGTTGGACTATGTGCTGTTTTTGCTCTTAGCGCTTAAGATGGTTGATATATCGCAGACAGATGAGTGCTAGCAAGCGAAATGCGACAATCAAGATGCCCATGATCATGACATTCTTGAGGATATCATCGTGCATCATGCTGAACGTGCCTTCAACATACTGCTTCACGCTCATATTGTTACCGACAGCAGGAGGGGCTCCTGTCAGGACTTTACAGCCGATCTCATCGGAATCACTGCCATCTTTACAGTCAGCAAACACAAGCGCGACGAGAATGGCAATGCTATATGTTGGTGGTGAAATGTCGTTCAACCACGTGTATGCGTCTGGAATTTCGCTAGTAGGAGGATTGTATCCGGCGAAAAGCAAGAAAATCGAACTGAACAGTGCACCAAAGACCGACGCGACTTCCACACTCGGCAACGCGTAGACCATCAACTGACCAAAGTACACGAACAGCAGATTGTTGAGAGACACGATGAGCCAGTACTCGAAGAACTTGATGTAACCCGTAAATCCGACACTTGGATACAGAATGATAGTGAATAGCAGGCTAGAGATGAACACATATGGGATTTCGGCCAATGTACCAGCAACGAAATACCATAGTGCATTGTACGTCTGACAAGCTCGCTCACGATAGAACGCTGTACGTTCGGTTGCAGCAACCGGCATGACGCTGTTAAAGCCAATCAATCCAAGGAACATGGTGCTCAAAAAGACCATACCAATGCCAGCATTAGCGCCTGTGTACGTTTCGTAGTCTGTGCCTTGGTAAATAAGTGCAAAGATAGTACCCAATATGACACTGATCATCAGTCGCGTCAAATTGTACGTCGGCGTACGCCAGTACATACGGAAGAACCGGAGTACGAGCAATTGGAACTGAGTAACCTCACTTGACGCACGCTTGGCCGTAAATTTCAACTCTGGCAAGAACTCGGACGGATGTAAGACACCATCCTGGTCCAAATCTTCTTGTAGCAGCTTGTATTGATCGCTCTCCATGAAGTATTCATTAAAGTTCACAGGCTTTTCCCCATCCACAGTCGCTCCAGCATTCCCTACACCAGCCCCAATGCATTCCAACATCCATGTGGCAGGATTGTAACCAGGTCGAATCGGTTTGACACCAGGAACAGCTTCAAAGTACTCGATGAGTTTGTTGGATTCTTCACCAAGTTCACCAAAGAATACCATCCGTCCACCGCGCTGCAGCAGTAAAAGTGAGTCAAAAAAGTTAAACACTTCAGTGCTGGGCTGATGGATCGTACACACCACTGTACGACCTGTATCAGCGATCTTTCGCACTCCATTCATGATGAGCTTTGCAGACCGTGCATCCAGTCCACTCGTGGGCTCATCCATAAACAAGATACTTGGGTTCGCTGCCAATTCTACACCGATCGTCACACGCTTCATTTGTTCTGTTGATGAACCACGAATAATCTTATCTGCGATCGGACCCAACTCCAACAACTCCATGCAGTGGTCAACATGTGCCATTTTCTCTGCGATAGGAACACGTGCATCCTGGCGCAATAAAGCAGAAAATACAAGCGCTTCATAAATGGTTGCCGAATCAGAGTGGATATCCATTTGCTCACAATATCCTGTACAGCGTCGAATCGCCAAGTCAGTGGATGGGTAACCATTCAGCAAGATCTGACCTTTGATTGTCCCGCTAGTCTTTCGTCCAGCAATCACATCCATCAACGTTGTTTTCCCTGCACCGGAAGAACCCATGAGCGCTGTCATCGTTCCAGGGAGAGCAAAACCAGATACTCCCTTCAGTAGATCAATTTCTTCTCCCGTGGTGCTACCAGGCATTGGGACCGAGTACCACAAATCGTTGAAAGCAAGTGAGACAGGAAGAACGCCTGAATAAGTATCATCCACAAGAATTGGGACCGCAACATAGTCATTCTCCAGTGAGTCAGCACTTCGACGACCAGTAGGGAATTCTACAATCGTATCGTCGTGAATATTACCACCGAGTTTTGGGGTAGTGACGCCTTGGTAGGGTGTTTGACTTTCTTGCGCTTCATTTATCCATTTGCTTTCAGCATCTTCTTGAATCACAGCGGTATCCTCCGGACTCTCGTAACGTTTGTATTCCAAAGCAAAGTATGCGGCGTAGACAAGGACGACATATCCACAGATAAAGAATATCCAACTGTAGTAAATCCAGGCCGATTCGGTTGGCAAGTCAAACAATTCGAGACTGTACTTGCCCATTTTCTGGTTGTAAAGTGAGCAATAGTCGACGCCTTCGTAAGCGCAAACGTCAAACTTGGACGCGAGGTACTGGTTGATACTCAACGCGCGGATACACCATGCTAATGGATTGATCCAGAAGATCCAAATAAAGTAGTCTGGAATATCATCTTTCGCGATCATGAATCCCCCAAACAGCATGAAGAAGAGGATCGCCACAAACATGACTGGATTGGCAATGGTGAGATTTGGCGCTATGCAAGAGACAGCGAAGAAAAAGGCCATAAAGAACATTTGACAGAAGAAGAGAGTCAGGAGAAACACGAAGAAGCGCCCCACGTCATCAACGTAGCCACCCATCCAGTAAACAATGGCACCGAATACGATCGTTTCCAAAATCGCGAAAGGGACTTGTACAATAGAGTTTGCCAAGACATATGGTGCCGATCGGAAGAAATTGGCACCGCGTTGCTTGTAAAATACTGATCGTGCCTCCATAAACGTGGCGACTTGCGAGGCCTGACCCATCGACAGAAACATCGTACACGAAAACAAAAGACCAAGGATGAGCTGTGCACTGGCATCGTCCATTTGCCAAAATGTCGAGCCGTATAACAGTCCCATAACAACCACCATGATCCACCGACCGATGAGAAAAGTAGAATTCCGAAGCGTCAGCGTCATTTGTCGGGTCAATAGTGTCTTCAAATCCTCAGCAAACGTTTGGCGGAACGGCGACGTATCTCTGTCTATTGAAACCATCGGTATCAATGGAGATTCCAAATACGCTTGCGTTTGTTTGTAGATCTCGGATTGGCGGAAACGATCGGCAAACTCGGAAGGATGGTATGGCACCACCATGTCTTGTTGAGCAACCGATGGGGAAATGTAGACGTGTTGCTTGTCGGTGCCAAGATCCAGCAGGAAATCGGCCACGTCACGGCGAGGAGGACAATGGAAGCCCATGGCTTCAAAGTAAGGCAGTGCCTGCTCGCGCTCGCCTTGGAATATAATGTGACCATCGTTCAAAATGATCACATCATCAAACAGTTCGTACACTTCAGGGGATGGCTGTAAGAGCGAGATCACAACAGTGGCTTTAAAGTTTTGAGCAGCGCTTTTCAACGAGCTGACGATATCGAAGGTCGCCGCCGAGTCCAAACCGGTACTGATTTCATCCAGAAGCTGCACCTTCTTGATACCAAAAGACATCTCACCAGTAGTGACACGCTTGCGCTCGCCACCAGAGACACCACGCAGCATGGCGTTACCGACGATGGTGTCTTTACATCGTTCAAGTCCCAATTTTTTCACAGTGAGTTCGGGTCCGTGCTTGTGATGTGCTGTCACAACCTGAAGTGCGTGATCGTGTTGCTCAGGTGTACAATTCTTCATGCTTTCAATCATCCAAGGCTCCAACCCTGTCCCCGCACAGCAACGGTGCGCAAATTGAAAGGTCTCAAGCACCGTCAAACGTGGGTAATGATCATCTTTCTGATCAGCGTATGCCACATAACGCGGCAGTTTCGAGAGGATCTCGTTGCGGTTCATTTGGTTGTAGTGGATATCCCCACTAAACGTAATCGAGTCATCCATGGGGAATCGACCACTCAAGATCTTCATGAGCGAAGACTTGCCCGACCCGGGCTGGCCAAGCACGAGCGTGATGCGTCCTGGCTTGAACACACCACTGATATTGCGCAGAATTTCCTTTTCAGCGAACGTATTTTTCGTGCAACAACCCGTGAGGCCGCGCTTGAAGAGGTTCCACAGCGTAGGCAGTTCGACCTGTCCAGACGCAGAGACAGGTAGGCGTGCCGACAAATGGAGGTTTTTAAATCGCACTTCCATGCTTGGAATGGGTACACCAATGGCTTGCTCAACGACAGTGGCGAGTGTTTCGTTCATCTGTTCAACTCCACCAGCTATGAGCGTATCGGCGCTGGTGAGATCATTCTCAGTGAGCTTGGGTAATGCAGTACCATGATATCGACTTGACACTCGAGGATATTCCTCTCGAAACGAAGAATTCGAACTCTGTCGGCGAGAACTGAAGCGTGGCAAATTGGACTTGGACACATTCCGCGAGAGCATCCGCTTGAGCGGAGCTGCGCCATGGTCGCTTCTCTTGGGATCTTGAGACGGTGGGATTATTGTGTTGGTATGGTCAATCGCAACGGACTGACTGTTGTTGACTGGAATAGCTGGCTCGTTGACTACCATATTTGCCTGCAAGGGAGTTATTTCGGAAATGACGCTCCTTAAGAAAGGCATTCACGGATTTTTAATGTCGTTTCCATACTCGAACCACAGTGTGTTTGCTCACAGATAATACTGGGCGATGGTGAAGGTTCTTTAGCACAAACATATGCAATGTCAAGTAGGCGAGTAAACGAAGCCATGATGATGGACCAAGGATAGTGAGAGCGTGCTCTAATTGAGTATTTGAGGAACATAATAAGTGTGTGGCTAAGGATGCATTTATCCAACATGATTAGAAGGCTTTCATTGTTGGTGACAGATATGAGAGAATACATCAAATCGATATCAAGTACACAGCTATTGGACTGACGAGCATTCTTTTTTTTATTCATTGTCTATTCCTGCGACACATTTACTCGTCCAATAAGTTCTGATGTCTATCTTTCTGAAGGCCAAGAATTGCGGTGAAGTCGATGTTTTTATTCCAGGGCTACAGTTAAACGGCTTATACGTGGGAATAGAAATAGAAGCATCCGTGTTTTTGTCTGTGCAAGATGGCGCAGTGGGAATTCCATTCCATCAAGATGCTCCACTAGCTAAATCGCTTGGACATGTGACCAACTGCCCTTAAATGAGGAACTATGACCTCAAACTAGACTTGCTGGTCACATGTTGGTGCACCACAATTTGGCATCATCAGTGCGGTGTCGCATTGATTATGCCAAAGCAGTGCGTGCTGGGATTGGCCATTGGCTCTGAGGCAGAGAAAAGAGCAGATGAATGAGTTGATCGGTCAATCTAAAGCATAATCGCCATCATCACGATTTTTCTAACAGATGTACTAAGGCAGCTGTACCGCATGACAAAAATCCAGGCTCAGCTTTCTAGGGGGAGTAAGCACAAGTGATTTATGCCAGATACAGCGCCGTAAACACAATGCACCAACAAAAATGTCCGTTTGGAGCTCAATGTTGTCGTAAATGTGCAATCACGCAGATCAGGGATTGGTCTCTTTGGTTTCACATCCGCCATCGTCCCGTTGCAGTGGGGACGAATAATCAATGTGAAACTCGGGAGCATTGGCTGCCAAGTTTAATACAATTCCATAGAGGAAAACGAAATGGTTGATGAATGCATGAAGCGATGTTTCAGGCGAACTTCTCGCCTAAGTTACCATCTTGTCCTCTTGTTGAAGCATTTACACCCCACATTAATACCATAATGAGCCACAGTCATCATATCTCAACAGTAACGCGCTATTCACCTTCGTATCTTAGCTGTTGGCACTTGGCTATGTGTGCGCGGTATGACAACAAGAAGATCAAACTGGCTCATTCGTATACCGCATGGCGCAAAGACTGACGCAGTTGCTTTGGTGCTGACAGCCTTCACAATTGCATTTATTCTGTGGACTTAGTTCTCCGAAATAACCTCGTTCATTTTTCACGACTGAACTTGCACCTCTTGTGCCTAGTGTTGATGTATGGACTTCAAATAAATGACCAACTAAGAAGATAAAACGATCATTCGCGCATATCTGGGGCGATGCTCGGTGTACTATTCTCATGGATGGTACCGCTGCGATGTATTCGTAATAGTTCTTGTCGTCGGGAATCTTGGAGCAACCGAACGCAGACATGTTCACGGTGATTACGCGCCTGTCTTAGGCCAGTAATAGTGGTACCAGATACCGAAGGTTGCGATAAGTACCTGGTGCGCCGGGGAGTAGCGTGACTGTGGAAGTTTATGGTTGAAGATTGACATATTCGATAACGCATTTGCCATCGATTTAGACATTGAGAGGTTCTCGAAGCTGAAGATGTTGACGGTTGGTCGATGTGTTGGCTTCTGAGACCGGCGTTTGTCTGGTGGGATGGTAACACAAAAAATAGAAAGAAAGAGAAGCCTGAGAGCTGGGTGAACTAATAAACGCAAGTACGGCCAAGTCTGCAGCAGACACTAATAACAAAGGACATCAAATGAGAACTCGTGGCAAAAGAATGATCTCAAGTATCTGAATTTCAAAAAAAGTGTCTATGAGCAATACGCTCGTCACTCTACGACTTTGTCTTTTCTATTGCGCATCAAGCAACCAAACCGAGCAAAATTCGTTCTATACTACTTATGGATGCACATGGACATCTCGCGTAAACTCATCGTGTTTTTCTTGCACAACTCTGTCCATCCACTGTGTGAGTTCCTTAGCCAACACATCTGCTTTCGTTTTCTGAATATTGTGCCCTCCTTTCTGAAATGCCAATCGTGGACCTGGACGACAAATGTCACTGACTTCGGTGAAAATCTCTTCCTGAATCAACACATCGTCCTGTGCCCACGCAATAAACGACGGTAAATCTTTAAGTTCCTTCAAATGCGCATCAAAGAGCGGATAGTCGGCTGTAGCGCATCGCACGATACCATTCGCAAAATGTTCGTGCGGGAAATTGCCTGGGAACTTGAGGACTTCCGTATAAATGTACTTGGTAGCTAGCTTACTCGGTTGCTCCAAGAACGGCATGCGTGTGCGCAGTAGTTGCCACAGAAATGCATTGACGCTCGGTCTCATGGCGCGGTGCGGACGGAACCCTGCGGACGCCAGCAGCGCCAGGCCTTTCACATTGATTCGATTTTCTTGCTGTGCGATCGCGGTGAGATGCACTGCTCCATGGCCGCCAAAGGAATGCCCCAACACGAAGACATGGTCGTCGTCTTTGCAGATGGTTTCTAGAGCACTGTGTACCAAATACATCGACGGTACGCCACTGACGTGCTCGTAGTAGTTTGCCTCGTCCAACACATGAGATCCACCAAACCCAGGGAGATTCACACCAATGACACGTGCACCGCGCTCCTGTAGTAATGGCATCAGATATCGAAAGTCGCCGTACGTGCCGGGCGCACCATGGATCAGCACGATTGTTGGTGATGCAAAAGAGGCGCTGGTATTCGTCTTTGGATGGAGATCAACGTAGTCGATGAGGCATTTTCCATCGACTGCAACGCTCAGAGGCTCTGGCAGTGATGGGCGTTTAAGCGTGCGCGTGGACGCGGCAGCAGTGGAAAATGCGGAGGAGTATCGATTCGTGAAGATGGCAGGAGCAAACTGACCAGCCTGGTGGCGCTGAAACTTTTGTTGTTGAGTGGCGGCGCGTGTGGTGGGAGAACGAAGCGGTCGGACGACTGCAGAGCGCATTTTTTTCTCGTAGATGGCTAAAGCTGGTGATAGTGGCTCCCTTGGCTGCTTCAGTAGCTCGAGTGCACTTGCGGTCTCGGCGTTTTTGATGTGCCAACAGTTGCGATTTCTGAGGATGTTGTTGACGTGAACGGCTGTTTCACGCGTAACGGCTGTGACGTCGCCGCCATCGCTTCCGTCTAATTAAACAGATATGTGTTTTAAACATATGTTGCTTTTATCTAAAATAGTATAGAATAAAAAAATTATATAGAAATACCACTGGCAATGTATGCGCGAAGCAGGAAGAAGCATTGTATGGAAGGAGCTTCAACTTCTACCACAGCAGCACTGGGTGGTGTTCATTAGCTCATTCTTGTTCTATAGTGGCGAAAGACGGATAAGCAAAACAGATTATCCCACGTCCAAATGTAGCCATATTCAAAAGTCAACCGCCCATATGTTGCAGGAGAATCATAACTCATACCAAAAGTTGCGACAATGTTTCGTATAAGTTGCTCACGTTAGTTTTTCTACTTTCGTCTTCGTCAAGCTGGTGCAACCAGCATTTACAAACCATGCATCGAGGAAGAGGAGTTCTACGACTGGCACATGGGCTCCAAGCGCGTGCTGATCGCTCCCGCTTTTGCATCCAATGGACAATCGCCTCTTCCGATGGACAACGCGCTCACCAAGGTATGTCAGTGGCCATACGACCATTGTCACTGTTCCGAATGTTGCCGACTGCCAATCCGTCCGTTCCACGTGTACATCGACCAGAACCACCGCCGCTGCCTGCAGCAAAATTGTTGCAAGTACAGGATTGCTGGTCGATGGAATATATCGATATTGCACCAGCCACTAATAGTAAAGATGAACCACTAGTTACATATGTACTTGTTCATGGCGCGCCGGGGTCGTACCATGACTTTCGACATTTCATTCCATTGCTACAAGACCAGCAGCCCCATGCACGAATCATCGGTATCAACTTGCCAGGCTTTGGCGGCTCCAGAGTCATTGACGACAGTGACTATATCGAACATATTAGTGCATTACCAGCAGCGAAATTGACGTTTGAAGCCATCGCGCAGCTCTGCGCGAGCGACAAGAACATTTTCCTGATCGGCCACTCATTTGGGGGGCATATGGCAATCAATCTCGCTGCATTTAACGAGGCAAATAAGGGGAACAAATGTAAAGAAGACAAAGTGCTAGCGGTTCGAGGAGTGGTACTGTTGGCATCAGCGGGCTGCCGTCCACATCGCGTGATGCGACCAAAGGAGAACGCCATTGTGGTCAATTTGCTACGATCGACCAATCCATTCCTGTCATGGCTCATGCCTGCGATCGTCAAGTCGTTTTATGTCAATAGGCTTCGCTTCGCGGGTGGCCAACCGCGGAGCCATTACGTCGCTGGAGTCGTGCGTGCAGGTACGACCGACTTTGCAGTCATCCGTGAACACGTAGAAGCAATCCGAGCAACAGTGCCTTCATTTCATGCATGGTCTGCCAGTGATGAGTTCATGGAGACAGCAATTCCAAGGGAACTGGCGCGACTTAGCCATCCAGGGCCATCCTTTGAGTTCATCGGTGGTGGCCACAACATCCAAAAGACACGCGCAGACTTTCTTGTGCAGGAAGTCACCAAATGGATGCAACGTGTGTTGGGGAATGATGGTGTTGAGTATGAAGATACGCTCAAGACTGTGTCATAAGCCAGCAAGCGAATTAAGAGTAAACACAGATCGAATGGATGAGCACAATACAAAATGGAAACCTTTGGTACCTGACAATTGGTTTGTGACATGACAGCATCAGCACTGAAATGAAATTGCGCCTGTCGATTTTTATATAGTCTGGTGGTTTCGTGGTCGTTTGCGAGTCTGCCTCCTCATCAACAAACGGCATCGGTAGTCGTCGATGATGCTCAAAATTATTTGGGTACTTCATTATTGAGACGGGTACAGATTCTAATTAAGGTACAATATACTCAAATAGATGGGTAATGTAGGTGGTACATACTTTCATACATTTGCTTAATTGATTTTAATGAGGATTTACCTCAGCATGGGAAGTATCATGATGATTTGAAGAAGCATCATCATCATCATCCCCATCCGCATTACCACATTATTCACTACGCGAGTTAAGAAATTTAAATTCACTTCAAGAAACTTCATCCAGTGGTCTCGTTCCATCTTCCAAGCACTTCTCCATTGACCACTTCCCAATTTGCACTTCTTCACAGTGGATTTCCACGAGTTTCACGTAGTCAAACATGGAAGACTCAGACCACTCCTCTGTTGCCTATCATCCACTCGATAACAATAACAACACACACCAAGAAAAAGGCAATCAACATACTACAGTGCCACGGACACCATCGGACCCACCTCATGTACTATGTCGTCAAGTCTCGCGTTGTAATTTGCCTCGTTTCAGCTCACGACGTACGAACTCCGGTATCCACCGCGACAACAGTTCCCGTTCAACATCATTTGCACGCTCTTCGAGTCGCTATTACATGACTGGCGTGCCAAAGCTCACTGCGGATGATTTACAAAGCGCTGAGGCATTACTGGCGGGTGGGGTGCAGCACATGAACGAAACTATCGCCGCCGCGTTGGAAGAAGCGATCGGTGCGCCGATCCCAGGCATCGAAGTGCGTTTCCGCGATCTCCGCCTTTTGGCGCATGTCCCCGTGGCCACATCAGGACATGTTGAGCTACCGACACTCTGGAACCAGATCAAACGCAGTGTCACTACGGTGCTCTGCCCGAAAAAGCAGCCGCTTACGGAGAAGCACATCTTGCGAGGTGTCAGTGGTGTTTTTAAGCCTGGCCGCATCACACTCGTGCTTGGTCAACCTGGATCGGGAAAATCATCGCTTATGAAGATCTTGAGCGGTCGCTTCCCAATGGATCCGTCAATTGAGTTCAGTGGAGAAATCCACTACAACGACACCCCACGCGAAGAGATACTGAAGCAATTGCCGCGGTATGTCGCGTACGCTGACCAAAAAGACAACCACTATCCAAGATTGACTGTCCTGGAAACGTTCCAGTTTGCGCATCGATGCTGTGCGGGACCAGGCATTGAGTCATGGGTGGTCGATGCCATGCAGAGCTCCTCTACACCGACGCAAGCTTCCCATGCCATGGACGTACTGAATGCAAAGCACAGGCACGGTCCCGATCTCGCCATCAAGAAACTCGGGTTGGAGAACTGCAAGGACACGATCGTGGGCAACGCCATGCTGCGTGGCGTCTCAGGTGGCGAACGTAAGCGCGTCACTACCGGTGAAATGTCGTTTGGCATCAAGAAGGTGCAGCTCTTGGACGAGATTAGTACCGGTTTGGACTCGGCCGCAACGTTTGATATCGTAAACTCGCTGAAAAGCCTGGCACAAAGTTTCAAGCACACGGTTGTCGTGTCGCTGTTGCAACCCTCACCCGAGGTGTTTGCGCTCTTTGACGATGTGTTAGTGTTGAATGACGGGCACATCATGTTCCACGGTGAACGAGAGCAGGCGCTGCCGTATTTCGAAGCCATGGGTTTCCACTGTCCGCCACGTCGAGATTCTGCGGATTTTCTGCTGGATCTAGGCACAGACAAGCAGCACGTTTACGTCAGTAAAGAGTTAGCTGCACATAGCTCTGCTACTTCAACGACAGGGGAACCGTACACAGTCCCATTCCTACCTGCTGAGTTTGCCGAACGATTTCAACAGTCGGAAATTTTCCGGAACACGCAGGCATACCTGGATTCACCCATGAAGGAGACGTATGAAGCCTTGGAAGCTGGGGAACCGTTCCGCCAGAGTTTCTTTCAGGACTTCCTGACGCTGTTGAAGCGACAGATACTACTCACCATACGCAACTCGGCTTTTCTGCGTGGCCGAACGTTCATGGTGACAGTTATGGGACTCCTGTACGGCTCGACGTTTTGGCAGATGGACGATGCCAGTGCACAGCTCATCTTAGGGCTGCTCTTTTCCTGTGCGCTGTTCTTATCACTTGGTCAGTCGTCACAAATGCCAACGTTCATGGCCTCTCGTAGTGTGTTTTACAAGCAACGCGGTGCCAATTTCTTCCGCTCGTCGGGCTACGTCTTGGCAACATCGATAGCGCAAATCCCACTTGCGGTTCTCGAAACAATTATCTTGGGCACGATCGTCTACTGGATGAGCGGATACGTGGCGTTAGCCGATCGGTTCTTCGTGTTTCTGTTCACACTGTTCCTCTGTGAGATGTTATTTACCCAGTTTTTCTTCTTTCTGTCGTGCGTCTCGCCGAATTTGACAATTGCCCAGCCCATAATGCTCGTTTGTATTTTGTTCTTCATGCTCTTTGGCGGCTTCTTAATTGCGAAAGACGATATTCCGGACTATTTCATCTGGCTGTATTGGCTCAACCCTTTGGCGTGGTGCATTCGTGCATTGAGTATCAATCAGTACTTGGCCCCGAAATTCCGGATCTGTGTCTATGAGGGCATTGATTACTGCGCGCTGTATGGAAAAGAAGCGGGAGATTATTTCCTCGAGATCTTCTCGTTGCCGACGACGAAAGAGTGGATCTACTATGGATGGATTTACTTTGTCGCTGGGTATATTGTTTTGGCGTGTCTATCGTGCGTAGCGCTTGAGTATCAACGCTATGAGAGTCCGGAAGTCACGGCAGTTGTGCTGCAGGATGGTGGGATGGTTATTACGGATAATACGCAGCCGGAAGACAATGAAAACACGCGTGAAGTGATGAATGAATCGCTACCCACTACCACCGCCGGGTATCAGGAAGTGACGACACCCAAAGGTGTCGCTCACGCGCACGGCAAGCAATATAGCGGGGAATTCCCAGCCGATCGCACGAGTGAGGGCTCTGATCACAGCACAGGTGACGACATAGAAGACAATGTCATCACTATTCCCGTCGCTGTGGATGATACTTATTCAGGCGTTCTTCCTGTCTCACTTGCTTTCAACGATTTGTGGTACTCGGTCCCAATGCCTGGTAGCACCACGGGAGAAGAAATTGATCTACTGAAGGGAGTATCTGGTTTTGCTCTCCCTGGAACGATGACAGCGCTCATGGGTTCTTCCGGTGCAGGGAAAACAACGTTGATGGATGTGATTGCTGGACGAAAGACTAGCGGGACAATCAAAGGTCAGATCTTGCTGAATGGTTACCCATCCACTGACTTGGCGATTCGACGCTGTACAGGATATTGTGAGCAAATGGATATCCACTCTGATTCGGCAACCATTTATGAAGCGCTTGTATTTTCTGCTTTATTGCGCCAGGATGCACGTGTTCCTATCGCAGAGAAAATGGCACATGTTGACCACTGCATGGAGTTGTTGGAGTTGGGTCCGATCGCAGATAAGATTATTCGTGGTTCATCAACAGAACAAATGAAGCGTGTGACGATCGGTGTAGAATTGGCAGCGAACCCAAGTATCTTGTTTATGGATGAGCCCACGAGTGGACTGGATGCACGGTCTGCAAAGCTCATCATGAATGGAGTGCGAAAGATCGCTGATACAGGTCGTACAGTGGTGTGTACGATCCATCAGCCCAGCACTGAAGTGTTTAACTTTTTTGACTCACTTTTACTGCTGCAGCGCGGTGGACGGATGGTATTCTTTGGTGAACTTGGTGAAGAATCCAACAAACTCATCGAGTACTTTGAAGCTGTCCCTGGTGTCAAACCGATTCGACCTGGTTACAATCCTGCCACATGGATGTTGGAATGCATTGGGGCTGGTGTAGGGAATGCTGGAGCGACTGTGGATGGGGAAAAGCCTGTGAACTTTAATGAATACTTCATGGAGAGCGATCAATACAAGCTGCTACAAGAAGATTTGGACCAGGATGGTGTCTTACATCCGTCCGAGTTCTTGCCAGAGTTGAAATTTACGGCCAAGCGTGCGTCAAGTGAGGTTACTCAGTTCCAATTGCTCGTACTCCGGTTCTTCCGTATGTACTGGCGTACGCCGACGTACAATTTGACGCGACTGATGATCAGTGTCATATTGGGTACTATCTTTGCACTTATTTACCAAGGGACGGACTACGCGACTTACACAGGCGCTAATGCTGGCGTCGGCATGGTTTTTGTCAGCACTGTATTTCAGGGTCTGATCAGCTTTAACAGTGTCATGCCCGTCGTTGCCCTTGAACGCACGGCATTTTACCGTGAACGTGCGTCGCAAACGTACAATGCACTCTGGTATTTCGTGGCCAGCACGATCACTGAAATCCCGTACGTCTTTTTCTCAACGCTGCTTTTCGCCATTATCATGTTCCCAAGCGTTGGGTTCACTGGATATGTGACTTTCTTTAAGTACTGGCTCATTCTATCCCTCAGCAATCTGCTCTTTGTGTATTTCGGGCAACTGATGGTCTACGCGCTGCCCAGTTTGGAAGTCGCCTCGGTGTTTGGTGCCTTGTTTAGCTCCATGTTTATCCTCTTTGCTGGCTTTAATCCACCGGCAAGTCAAATGCCGCACAAGTATCGATGGCTGCATGACATTGTGCCAACGACCTACAGCATCTCGGTGCTTGTGGCGCTCGTCTTTACTGATTGTGATGATAATGCGTTGAGCAACGGCAATGATGATAGTTGGGGCTGCAAGATACTGTCAAATGCACCACCAAATGTTGGGGACGATTTGACCTTGAAGGAGTATATTGAAGGCAATTTTCACATGCGACACAGCCACATTTTGCGGGATGCATTGATTTTAGGAGCGCTGATTATCGGATTTCGGTTCCTTGCACTCATTTGTCTGCGTTATGTCAATCACCTCAAGCGGTAAGAGCGAAGAGGAGATGGAAAGGAATGATCAGTATGCATGTTCTATCGACTTGATCTTTTGGATCAATATACCCGTATTTGCCAATGCCTGTACCCGATAGAATCTGGATGCAGAACAAAAAGTGATATGAATTGTTTTTATTGGCTGAAATTATGGTTTAAGATCAGTAAAATGAGGAAAAAGTGGATTATTATTGGACAAAAATACGTACAAATATAATTTTGTAACCACGTCGGTACCCAAAGTTCAAACGCAGGATTCAATCGATTAACCAGAAAAGCAGAAGAGAGAGAGAGAAGACACTCGTGCGCTTGTTCCATTCACATCACTACACCGTGCTTTCTCTGTCTAGAAGCGTTAGAACTGCGTGGCGACGATGGTGACATCTCCACAGCACAGTGTGGAAACTTCAGTAGTGTCTCCACATCGAGGAGCGCCAATTTCAGATCCACTAGTAGACTCATTGCAAACTTCACATGAAGTTATTGCTGCAAATGAAAATAATGATAGCGATAACGATAAAGAAGAAGACAACGACGATGATGATGCTGATGGCATTCGAGAGAGTGAGACATTTTTCTTTTCATCCATGGAGCAGAGTGTGCTCGCAAACCGAAACAGCAGTGTCATGAGCAACTATAATAGCAGTCGTCGCTTCCGGTTCACGCGGTGCTTACCGGACGGAGAAAGCGATCCGTGTTTGCTTGGAGATCTCGAAAGTCTAGAATCCCATTCGGACAATGAGCTGGATATGATTGGAGAGACAAGCAGCAGCACCACGAATGCGACAATAATAATGGCGAAGCCACCGATTCACAGACGGGAGAGCACGGAAACTAGTAGCATCGAAGAGCCAGAGATCGACCCAATGGTGCCGATGGTGGCTGTAAAGTACGGAGCTACTAGTAGGTCTGGTTGTAAAAAAAACCTGCATTCACTCGACTCGGATGATCTGGAACAACTGTCATCCTTGTCGTCATCGTTTCCATCGAGTTTTGATCGCTCGTCGGATGGTAACAACGTCTTTCAAGCGCCACCACGTACATATTCAGAGTCACATCTGTATCACACGCGGTTTGTGCAATGGTTGTGCTCGGACGTGAAGATGCAGCAGCGTATCATGCGCACGATCGGCAAGATCCGGAATTCCTACTTTGCATTCTGGCTCGTGTTGTGTTCAGTCCTGGTGGTGCTGCTTACATGCTTTGCGCTTGTGTTGGTGTACACGATGCATCGCAAAATGCATTCGGAGGATCTTCGAGGAAGCGGCATAGACGATGAAAAGGGTAAATGGCTCGCTGGCATCGTGAGTCATGATGATTCCGAAAATGAACTCGCGAAACTGCATCGCTGTGAGTCGCGTATAGACAAGCTGGCGCGCATGCACTACGTGGGAATTCCCAACATTATGCTAGCATTTCCTGTGCTGTTTCCTGACGGTATTTTTTCACTTTATAAAGCCAAGGATAAGCGCATGGTGCGCCAGCCGTATTTGCAGCTCTGTGAAATGGTCGTGATCGCACAAATTTCGTACATGATTTACTTTGGGCTGGATGAGTTTATTCATTTCCCAACGACACTGCAGTGTCGAGAAACGCGACATGCGAGTCAAATGCTCATGTTTTATTCAGCGGTGACGTTGTGGCTGGTCCTTTGGCGGCAAATCGTTGTATTTTGTCGCTTTTTGACGCATTTGAAACTCCAAGCGGATAGTTGGAACGATGCTACGCACACATCTGGGATCAGCGCGTTGTTAAAACGGTAAGTGAGCTTATGTAGATGGTTTGAGCTTCATACTCACGCGATAATAATCGAGTTATTGTATGTTGTAGAGCGTTTTCTATGCCGTCGATGACCCAGTCGAGGCGACAGATCAAGACGTTCAAGAAAGAGCTTTATCGAGCAGTGGCACGAGGGGATGTCTACGCAGTGCAAACACTACTGGAAAGTGCAAAAGACGTGTACAAGATCGACTCTATCAAGGATTTATATAAACCACCGACACTCTGGCTGTACTCGTTCGCGAGATCCAGCAAAAACCCGCTGCATATTGCAGTTGCGAAAGGCAATTTGGCAATCGTGCAGCTGCTGCTTCGGTTTGGATTTGACGTGAATACGCTTGACAAAGTGTCTCGTGTAAATTTCAACCTTGGGTTGGCATTCAAGATTTGCACACGCATACTGGTAAGATTGGATGAACATGCTGAAGTATGCAATTTTTTCTCTAAAGAGCTAATTTTGCTTATTTTCCTCTAGATTCGAACCCAGGACGGCCTCAAGTCACCGTTAAAGCAGCTACTCTGCTCTGTACTTCTTCCTCCGCTGCATGGAGCGGTCGCAGGCGGTCATGTTCATATCGTTCGTTTACTCATCAAACACGGGGCCGATGTGAACGCGCTACCACGTGCATCATTTTACTATCGCGCAGCTATCTTACCGCCCATTTTCGTGGCAGATGACCCTCAGGTGTTGCAGCTGCTGGTCGCGAACGGCGCGAATTTCCTTCATGTCGCTCGAGTATCGCTGACGGGGTTGATTCGCACTTATGCGACACCACTGCAGCGCAGCGTGTTTACGTTACGTTCAGATCTGAGTGATTATTTGCTAGAAAGTGGTAGTGATGTCGCATTGACGCCGTTGCATGCCGCTGCCGCCACCGATAACGTTCGACTCGTCAAGCAATTGCTCGACTATGGCGTTCACGTCGATGCGTTGGGTGAGCGTGTCGATGGTGTCCATCGACGCACGTCTCTGCATTGGGCCGCTATCGTCGGGAAAGTCGCCGCGGCAGAGATTCTGCTCGCCCGTGGTGCGAATCCGAATGCCAAAGATCGCGATGGACGGACGCCACTGCACTGGGCAGCACACAACAATCACCATGAGATGGTAACACTACTGATCGCACATGGAGCCACTGCTGACGCCTGCGATAACGAGGGCATCCCTGTCGTCTGTTTCGCCGCAGAGGCTGAAGGTGTGAGTGCCGAGGTGTTTTCCAGTCTATTAGCGGCTGGTGCATCTTTGAAAACTCAAGTTGCAGGTGGAGATACGGCGCTGCATATTGCGTTGCAACGTGAGAATCGCCAGACAGCCGTGTCACTGATCAAATGTGGTGCTAATATGATGACGACCAACAGTTTCGGCAAACGGGCCGTGGATTGTACGACTTCGACAGAATTACAATTTGCACTGAAGAAAGAGGCAGGCAGTCGCGACATCATGATCTCATATACGCATTCACATTGTCAGTTTGCGATGGAGGTCCGTGAATACCTGGAGAACAAGTGCTCGTTGACATGCTGGATGGACTTGATGGACCCAAGTGGCATCGGTGGTGGTGCAATCTGGCGAGAGGAAATCGCACGTGGCATTCGCGCATGCTCACTGGTGCTGAGTGTTGTCTGTGATGGGTATACGAAGTCAGAGTGGTGTCTTAAAGAATTAGCGCTCGCCAAGTTGCTTCGGAAACCAGGTAAAGTAAATTGGGGATATTTGGTTTTATAGCTTGGCTTTGGGTGATGCTAAATGCTGGCTCGTCGTTATAGTGTTTGGGCTGATTATCGAGGAAGGTAATGCTACGTCAAGAGCGCTGTTAGAGGTATGATTGCATCGCTATCATTACTGGATTCACACAATTCAATGGGCTAATACTGAATTTTTACTCTCAACCTGCTGTAGTCGCTCATTCCTGCCCAAAATCTAGTCGTCTTTAACGATTTTATTCGAGCAAAACACGAAGAAATGCGGAAAGTGATTTTTGACATCGACCCTGAAGTCTTTGAGCAGCAATGGCGAATGATTTTGCCATCATTGAAAACCGTCATGTGTGAAGAACGGAAGATCGAGCAAGAGATGGATATCTCGCTTGTCGAAGCCGGGCGACGGAAGCTGCAGCAGAGCCTGATGACCACAGTCATGAAAGAAGAAAGCAAAGACAATAGCGAAGAAAACGACGAAGAGAACTTTTGTATTCGTGTGTACTCGCATTGGAAAGAGAGTGCACTCAAGACAAAGTTGGAAACAGACCTTCAGCGCTTTGGCTTTGAGTGCCTGGACTTGGATCTCGATCACCTCACGACCCAATTGAGCACATGTCGATGTGTGATTCTTCTCGTGGAAAATGTCGACAACAAAGACAGAGACACTCGCAAGCAACTTGTGGCTGCGATGGCACGCGTGTTGACAGCGGCAGAGACTCTCCATCCGCGCAAGCGTGTGTTTCCTATCCTCGAACAGCGAAACTTTCTTGATCTGAGTAAAATGTATTCCCTGGCGCGGTCTGATCTGTTTTACTTTATCGATGGAATTGGATGGCCGCGTAGTATCGCTGAGTTGACGCGACACCTTCGAAAACTGGATGGGGCCTTATAGATAAGATAGATGATAGGATTTTCTATACGAAGTATGGAAAGTAGTTTAGTTGGATAAATGCTAAATTTGCAAATGTAAAGATGGGAAATATCGGGGATGATCTCAAGATCGACAATGGAATCGAACTGGCACTTGCTGGGGTCTAAATATTAACGCCAAATGCGCTCACTATCTTCACTAATTTTCGACGGGTCACTATTAGCTGAGATGTTGGTACGCTTATCAAGCACGTTGTCTCTATGTTGTTCCATTGGTCTCGATAGCAGGCACGCCAAGTGTGGAGTGCATCGCGATCTGTCCATGTTATGCCTGGAGCGACGGAAAAATAGGTGGCTTGCACCTTTTCTGGAGTATTTCTCTAATGGTAGTCTCGTGACGAGTACTCGGCTGTGAACGCACTGGATTTCCGTATGCCGTCAAAGACTCGAGACGCATTGCTGAGCCAGTCGCGTAAGTTCATGGGATGATGTGTTGTAGTAGCGCTAGTGGTGGTGGTGGATGGCTTAATAAACGACGGCGAGTTCGGCAAATTGCGAATGAATCGACGCCAGCGCTTGGCGGCAGCTATGGCAGTCATCGAAAATTAAAGAAATACATTCAAACGTAGTTTAGTAAAGTAATTAGAGGATGACAAATCGAAGCCACTGCATGCACTTACATTCAAAATCTTCGTATTTGTTGCGCTGCATACCAAAGCCATCACTTGCCGGTTTTTGCGGTAGAATTAGCACCGGAATATTTCTTCTCGTGACTTTGCATTGCTCCACTGGCTCCCCCTCTTCGACTTCTTAATTCACATACAAGATAAGGTGTCACCGAAACAGAAACAAAGGAACCCAGTCATAGAGAGAAATTTTTTGCTTACCATACTGTGAGACTTTGCAAGATGTCTGGAAGAAGCCATTGGGCCAGGCACATTCCAGCGCGCAGAGATGACGCGCTAATAACTCACTCTCTCGAAACAGCAAATCCGAGTCCGCGATTTGATTCGCCACAAATATAAGCTTGGCGATATGCTTGTCCTTGACACCTCCAGTGAGTTTAGGCAGTCGACAGAGCCCCATTTTTTGCTGCACTTGCTGCAGGAATTTGACGGTCTGAAGATCCGCAAAGCCATCATGCACAATCACAACGTAATGACAAACAGCCATCAGAAAGACTGCCAGTTGGTAGGAGGCTACCTCAACCTGTTGCTCTGGTGTCAGCGCACCAAAGCGAGGAGATTCGTTCTTGTTGAGCAGCTCTGTCAGTAGTGACCCACTGAGCATCGGTTGCGAGTCTAAAAGTACTAAATTGCATCCACCATCAGTTATGACGGCCATATCGATGCCATTTGTTTCGTGTCTGCCAGCTACCAGTGACTCCAGCGTTTGTGTTGGGAAGAGCGTTGATTGGTCTAACACCATTGCCGAAAATTGTGTTTGGTCATTTTTTTTGGTCCTCTTTCCCTCAGTGATAAGCGAAAGAACGGTAGATTTGCCCACTGCTTCCATCCCCAAGACGCCAACAACCGTAAAATTGATGAGATCAAAGCAGGTTGAGAGTTTCACGTTGAGATCCGTCGCGAATTGTAATTGTGGACTTATAAGCTTCACACTCGTGCGTGGAGGAGTGATCGCGTGGTGAGATGGGGGAAAAGATGAAGCAGTTGGCCGTGGGCCCCCGCTGCTGCCCAGCATCTTCTTTACAATAGGAGAACTCGTCGTCGACGATGACGCAGACGATGATGGTGGAGGAATGTACAGTGTTCTACCTCCCATTCCTTCTCCTGATGGATGAAGCCGACTCGAAGGAGCAGACGGAGCGGAGGGATTATACAGCCGGTCAGGTGATGACGAAGATGTGGAGGGCCGTTGGTGAACGGCGTTTACATGAAGATAACCGCCTCCTACACCACTGGATGAACTGAGACTCTCTCGCTGCTGTTGCATCGTTGGACTAGTCTTAAGGATTCCACGAGTGTCATTATCTCCAGATCTTCCTCCTGCTGAATGCACTGGAGCGGGTGGTGCCATCATCATTATCGGCACCATCGATGCTTGTGAAGCAGAAGAAGTTGATCCAGTGCTTTGCTGGGAAGCCGATTGTAAGAACGAAGCGCCGTCATGACTAGCAGCAGTAGTGGTAATAGAAGCCAAATTACTAGCATTAGGTGCACGCAGAATCGTCGGTGGGTGCTTTGTCAGAATCATCGACGGTGTTGGAGCCGTGGCAGTAGGATTTTTATTTCTTGTCTACATCAATACACAGCAAACCGCCACACAATGAGCTCAATAGAGTCTTCAAATTCTCAGGCATTCACTACAGATCATATACGCGTTGACTGTTGCTTCGAAACGCACGCTGAGAGGACTCAATACCACTCACAGCAGCGGCGCTGTTTGTATTGGACGCGGTTTTGCCTCCGCCAGTGGATGATGCATTGCTCCTTATGCTGCTTCTGCGATTGCCACCGCTTCGCTAAACAAAATATTGAAAGAACAGTCAAGAGATCGCAACGGCATACACTGGTAGAAAGAAAGAAGCCGCTGGTGCATCCGCCCAGCGTTGCATGACGCAATAATTATCAACCTTTTGCCGCTGCTTCATCGGCGTATTCTCGCGATCCATAATGAATTGTTGACCACGTGCTGAATGACTGCTGATAACAAAGAATGGCAGGTAAAATGGCAAGGTATAGTGAAATCAAGATAAACATTCAGTCTAGCTCCTTAAACCATCTCTCGATCTACCCATCTATCTCTACATGCTTTCGCGATCAAAAAGCAAATATACAATGTTCATAAAAGCCCTTCCATTAGAATGACCACTTCTCTATGGATGTATCAGCTTCTTTCTAATAGATATGTTTGTATTTCTCCTTGCGCTGGTGGCGCTTCACGTCGCGCTGACTCTTCGCACCACATTTGCCTTCATACGATTCTGCGCGTTCCATAGCACGCTCTTTCTTCTGCCGAGAGCGTCGTGAGAGCGTAGCGGATGAGAATGATGCCCCACCGACTTTCCTGCGTTGTTTATTGGAGACGAAACCCGTGGATTCGCTGACTTCAGAATCAAATAATCCTAGTGCTTGACTTAGCGCTGTCACGGGCTGTGCTTTCTTCTTCATCTGCTCTTGCTGCGCTTGCAGTGCCTGCTTCTTGGCCAAGTGGTTCGCTAATGATGCTGCCTCAGCCTGTTGATCACTCTGCTTGGTTGCTAACAAGTCACGAGCAGCAGAACTTCCAGCAGACACTGCTCTCCCATTGCCCTCAACTTCCAGGTCTAGTCCTGAAAACGCAGAAAGCATCGCAGAGTTGGCTAAAGCTTTTGCTGTCGTTGCTGGGAGCTGTGAATTATTGTTCATGAAGAAATTTTGGACAGCGCTGGTGCCAGTGGTAGCTGGCTGTTGCTGGGTGGAAACGGAAGTGGATGGCAATGCATCGATCAGTGACGTAAAAGACGTAGATGATATGGAGGCAGAGGAAGATGATGTAGCAGTAGCAGTAGCGCCGCGTCCTCCAAGCACGTTGCCCAAGCTCGTCACGAATGGAGTCGCCATTCTTGACTTTGCGCAGTTCAATTAGTGTTGCTGCCAATCAAACTGACCAATGGGTATGAGTTACATTTCGCATTAACCAGCATTTGCTAAAGTAGTAACAGACATTTATCAATTTAGCTCACAAATTGTCTCCTAACACAGCTATTTGCTATCTAGTAATAAAAGCATTATTCAAATAGAATATCAACTGATTATACCCATCTCATTTTTTTCTTTTGCATGAAGTAACATTTCTCAACGGTTTCGCCTGATTATTAGAAAACAAAAAAATAAGAAGAGTTAATTGAGCTCAGCCTAAAATAACTATATTGGCTATTCTAGAAAAAAACCTTTATCAATTATGTCCATTCCATCAATTACATCAAGAGAGTAGACACAAGTGCATTTAGGGTTATAGTATTGTTGGGTCTGGAGTTACCATTGAGAAAACAATTGTTTAAAATCAAACTAACAACTCAATTTATCTGATTTGGAATATTTCTTCCTTTATGAAATATTATTGTAATTTACATCTCCACCCTTCATAAATTATTTACCATAATATATTGTGCATTCATGATTCATTACTTACGCGATCCCAAAATAACATGATTGATGATCTTGTCAATCATGTTGTCAATAATGCCTTCAGTTGCGATCACCTGGAGTTCATGCTGCAACATCTCCATTAAAACAACTTCCTGGCGCTTCCGCTGCATGTATTCCACCACTAGTTCTTCCAAAACTGTAACCAGAATAGAAAATGCCGCCACATTGCGTCAGGATAAGATCAATCTCGATCCATGATATATTTTCATACCTTCGGGGATCATCTCAGCGACGAACTCCTTCACCCAGTCTTCCAACACATCCTGAGCAACAGTGACCACTGGAGGTTGGGAGGCTCGCGTGAGATCGATCCGTGTAGCCATGTACTCTCGCAACATCACATCTAATGTGTGATGGAATACATCACGAATGCACTCGTTTAAGGCTTGTTGCATAAACTCGGTGTACACCAGCTCTGTCATCGAAACAGAGAGTTCCTCTCTACGCTTAGCCAACGCAACATCCTGCGAACCCCATATGTCGTTAGTAGGTAACTGGTTGTTGTCCTTTTTCGGTTTGATCCATACCTCTTGGCGCTTGTCTTTGAGAACTTCCAATAGACACGCAGGAATGAGCTGATGCTGCATTTCTTCGTGCAAGAGCATCTCCAGAAACTCCTCGGCCTCTCTCTGGATGCGGATTCGCTGTCGTTGTCTATTTAGCACACGACAGCGGTAGAAACGATATTCTTGCTGCATAGATGCCAGTCGCCTCCTCAGTTATTATTCAAATACTCTACATCCCATAAAATAGCAAGATGTATTCAATACCTGAATGATCGTGGCAGCATGCTGCTGTAGTTTAGACAATACTGCAATAGAACGGAAACGTTCATTGCGAATCCCAGTCGACGTTACTGCAGATCTACCGAGTTGTCTATCTCGACATTCTATCCGCTCGTCATCTACATATACATACTGTAAATCACCCTTCCTCATCGAGCAAAGTATCATCTTCCCAATGTACTTACCACCGGACTCATCCTCGCTTCCACTGGAACTATCACTACTACTACTACTGCTGCTGCTGCTGGAGTAACTATGCTTTCGTCTGCTACGTCCGTGCCTTCGTCTTTGCTGTTCGCGCTCTCTGTAGTCATGCAGCCGCCACTGATCTTCGAACAAATGACTCGGAAGAATCGGAGGCAAACATATCGTATATGGCAGTTCCGTTGGATAAAGAATGCGTTGACTCTGACGCCTTTTCGGATGCTTATGTCTTCTCCTAGAAGTGTATAATTCCCAGTTGTCAGCTTCTGCCTCTCGTTGATTATCTCGCTTCTTGCTCAAGGCAGCAATAATCGGTGGCAACTTCTCAAACTTATTAGTCTTGCTCTCTCCCCGCCTTTTCTGATCCAAATGTATGACTGTAGTACCGATGTATCTGCATCGCTATGACTAAACAAATGGAAAGATCAATATGTTACTCACGTACCGCCGTCGTCGTTGGCGATGTTGATGCACATCCATCTCTCTCTACGTGTCCACTCGTCTCTTGTTTAAGGGTTAGCCAAGCCACACAGAAACTGCGGTGTCTTTGTGCAGACAGATCCCACAGTCATCATCACAATGTGGCGCTATAAAAAGAACGTGCTGAAAATTATATCGCGTGATGGGTGTACAAAAGAAATGAAGAACAAACGAAGTTGCCGCGTCTGCCGCTTCCTTCTGACTCCATACGCCAGCGTGAGGAGCTCCTGGACATACAAAGATCAAGTGATATGGATGCGTTTCCCAAGCACCAGTTGGTTAAACGCTCAAATGAATGGCGGCACGTGAAGCCACCGCATCTCATCCATAGGACAATGAGCGGAAGGGATACATTGCGTTTAAGTTTTGTTGTTCCTACTCTGTCTGCAGAATATTGTTGAGGGGTAGCAGAGCTCGAGTAGATAGATAAAGTTTGTTGATAGATAGATATAATAGAAAAAAAAATACACATAGTCACGTCTTGAGATGCGGACCCGTTCATCGTAGCATGTTGGCGGAGAGCACGAGGTCGAGGGTCTCATCATGCTGGCAGAGCTGTGACAGGAATCCACCGACAAGCGCGAGCTGTTTCTGGAGCTGCTTCATGGTCGGATTATCGAGAAACTTAATAGATTTTAGCTGAAGATGTCGTGCACGTCGAGCCACGTATCGAATCGCACGACGGTCGACGTGAGAATCACCAATGGCGATGACCTGTTGTTGTTTGGTGGAAATGGGTGACTCTGGACTCTGTGAGTTGAGAAGGATGTCGGAATACGCCGCGATTTTCCACTCTACTGGATGGTGTGGGAATTTGGATTCATAGTTGCTTCGTGCAGAAATGATGGTCACTTGATCCAAGAGAGGATAGACAGATGGAAGGAACCGCTTACAAGAACGCTCAACCCATCCACGGAGACCATTTGTGACGATGTAGCACTTGCCAAGCCGCACACAGGTCGTCAAGAATGCTTCAACCTCCTTCGCCAACTCATCCAACTGTTTTTGATTCTGTTTTAAATACGAGAAGTAGGTATTAGATGACATTCTGACGAGTAATCATGAGAGTATGAGGACAACTAGCAAATTACCTCTTTGGTCAACTCGAACTTGCAGCCTTCATCGGAGAATCCCAACATCGCCAGTCTCGTGTTCGGTAAAATCGTATCATCCCAATCCAACACAATGGCTGTACACATCAAGCCATTCACATTCAAGTTAGCAAGCGACCCTTCACTCTCAAATTCGAGGAAAAGAATCACTTACTTGGTCCAGTGCTGGATGGTGTTTCTTCTTCTACAGGTGAGGGAACAGTAACATGAGAATTGGAGGTGGTCGTCGCTGTGCTGTGGTGGTTTCCAGCAGAGCTGCTGTTGTTGGTGATGACAACGGGATGGATAGCCATTTGTAGGTGAGATGGTAGTAGACCCTGGTGGTAATGTAGTAGTAGATGGATTTGTGTTGTAGCTCTTGGGCTTTCGTTCACTTTGGCTTCTGAGCTGCTCAGACACTTTTTCCGTTTTTTTTCTTTGTTGATGTGACGGATAGGCAGATGGTAGAGGAGGCGTCTCCTCCTCCTTAACTATCCACCAATATTTGCTGACAAGGTTATGTACACTCACAAGTAGGTTAGGGCTTCAACCGCGACAAGACCCAATAAAAAACCAAACTGTGAATAAAGAGTGGGGCTTCACTCACTCATCCAAACGTAAGGGTTAGATGAGATTTGACATCGACCAACATTTTGTGGGCACGTCGCTTTTTCTCTTCTTCAAACATACATCTGAGTAAAGAAATTGTGGATAGAAGAGTAGTGCTACATGATTCCTACAGTCTACGTCAAAAGATAATACCTTTTCTAGTGATTTATGAATCAGCCTTTCACTATTCCTTCTCTTCCGACCAGATTGTTATATATAAAACCTTTGCTCTTTTCTATATAAATTCCGACGTGAAAACACTTTTTTTGTTCATCAGAACAAAAACATAAAACGAGGTTATATTGTTATCTCTTATATGGGATTTACAGAAATCAAGTTCAGGAGGGATAGTAGAAAGCGAAAGGGCGCAAGAAGATTAATCATCGGGGTGTGCTTGGGGGCTGCTTGGGTTCGTTGCTGACCAGAAATCTATTTATTTTGGGTTCATTTCATTGGTTCTTTCTTTTCCTCCATTGCATCGTTGCAAAGTAAATTGTCAAGCCCAGTCCAAAGAGGAAAAAGATGAACAAAATGACAACACGTACGACACTTGACAGATGACATCTTCGCGGAAAACTTTACTTTGGAGGAAATCACAGTCCCGTTTGGGATGGCGCAAGTTGCTAATTTCTAAAGGAAAAAAAATAAAAAAAAACATGAGAGATGCTTTATGTTACGCTTTTTTCCATCCTTATCTTGGGTCATGCACTAGGAGAATTTTGGGTTATTGCACTGGATGTTTTTGGTTCTGAGTATCCATGAGGATCGTCATGATCCTGTCGCAAGGATCAACGCTGACGCTTGGCGTAAGACATGAAGTAGCAACATGGAACAGATTTCCTGTCGACATGTCAACGAAAGAGACGGAAGGGCTATCTGAGCTGCGATTATTTATGGATAAATAACAACCAATTCATTCCATCCATCCTACTGCTGTACAAGTCCTCTGTTCTATTGAGATCAGTCCTTGACCACCAGTAAGAATGTCCGTCTGTTTACCTGCGTATTGCGACAGGATCTTTACTTTTGCACGACTTCTTCCTTTTGCGACAATATTTCGTCGTGCACACGCGTTTCGACAATGTATTCGTCCTCGTCTTCACTGTCATAGCCATTCAAGAGCGCAATATACGCCTGGCGTTGTGCACGCACCGATTGCTGGCGGCCCGCAACCAAATCCTGGAATTCTTGCTGCACGCGCTTCTTTTCAGCGTTTTCTTGTGCGATGCGCTCGCGTTCCTTCAAGCGATCCATCTCATTGAACCGCTTTTCGTATTTCTTCAAGTTCTTGACGACATCGGCGTATTCCTTGTCGCTGAGCAGCGATCGAGGGCGTGGGCGCCACAAGAACTGATAGAACGCGTCTTTCTTCTCCTCATGCAGCAATTTGCCCTGGAAAGTCCATAGGTTGTAGCCATTATCCATTTGGAACTTGTAGTACGAGTTGTCGATTGGCTGGCAGACTGCCGTGGCCACAACACGACCCGAAGGGTCCCACTCGACGTGTGTGCACTTGAAATGCTCCTGGATCGTGACAGATTGCTTTTCATCCGTGTCCCAGAACTCCAACACCCCATTCATCTCGCCCAACCCGGCCAGCACGATGTTATTACCATGTGGCGACCAGTACAAGTGGCTGCATTGCTTGTCTGTGAGTGTGTACAACAGCGTGACTTCGTTGTTCTTTGGGCCGCCACTCATGTCGTAGAACGACACGCTCAGTCGCTGATTGCCCTCGCCGTGCACAGTTGCGAACCGTGTACCCTTCGGTTCCCACGCAAACGCCACAATCGAGTCCTTCATCTCCAACATTTCCACCGGCACAAGGTTCTCACGTACACGGAAGAGCTCAAAGTTGGTGTAAAGCGTCTTCTTTGACTTTGAGTGGCGCGTGACCTTGACACAGAGGAATGTGCCGTTCGGGTGCCAGTGGAGCTTGCAGTCGCTGACATTAAACAAATTCTTCTGACGGATCTCCTTGCGCGACGGCAACTCGACCAAAGTCACACGCGCCGGGACATTGTTGCCCTCAGGAGCCCAGTAGGCTAGCACGGGATCCGTGGGTGACCAGAAGAAATCATGAACACCATCAGCCTTGAGTGATTTCTTCTCGAGCAGCTTCATCGATGGCAACTCATACACACTGATGACATCCTTGCCACGACGCGCAACGTAGCGATCGTCCGGACTCCACTTGAACGGCGTCTTCAGACCCTGCACAACCTCATCCTTGGCGCCCGTTGATTTGCCTGCAGGGAAAGCGCGCAGCATCTTGCTGGTCTTAACATCCCAGATGATGATAGCGTTATCCACTTCGGTTTCACTCAGCGTGATCAAATAGTTTTCCTGAGGGGAAAACACCGCAATCTTCACGTTCTTGTGTGCAAAACGTCCTACTTTCTCGTACTTTTCACCAGCCCAGAGCGCAATTCCTTGTGGGTGGAATGTCGCCAAGTACGTGCCATGTGGTGACCATAGCACGTACTGTGAGCACCACTGCTTGCCGTTAGATTTCTCACGCGCGCCGTCGTATTCCAACGTGATTTCACCCTTGTCGCTCCAGAAAATCTCAGTCTCGGTACCATGACGCAATGCAAACATGTCACGACGAGCAGAGTCGGTCAGCCATTTCTTCAGGTTCTTCCTGTTAATATTTTGTTCATTGACAAATAATAAGTGTACCGGTAATAATAACAATAAAAGCATCAAGACAGCACTTACGGTTCGACAAATTTCTCAATCTTTGGCTCGGTAA
The DNA here is from genome assembly GCA_001600495.1 of Pilasporangium apinafurcum. Taxonomy (NCBI): domain Eukaryota; phylum Oomycota; class Peronosporomycetes; order Pythiales; family Pythiaceae; genus Pilasporangium; species Pilasporangium apinafurcum. The sequence goes on from BCKE01000040.1 coordinate 159,268, forward strand.
ACTTTTCGGGTGTGTTCTGATATTTCTCCATCTCCGCATACTTGTTGACAAGCAAAGTGTGACGCTTGTCGAGCGCAAAGTTGTTGATCGTACGCACCGCATCATTCGCATGTGATTCCTGTTCGAATTCAATGAACGCAAAGCCCGTGGTGCTACCATTCTTACCGAATGGCATCTGAATGTCGACGATCGTCCCGACCTGCGAGAAGATTTTCTTGATGACGTTCAGTAGCTTTGGGTGTTTAGCGCTGTCGACAACGGGCAGCCCACCGACGACAACACACATGGAGAAATCGTTGCAGAAATCCTCCTCTTCGTGCTTGCGCGTCGTGACTTCATCTTCGACTTCTTCGTCGCTCAAGTACTCGGCGTATTCTTCAGCCTCGCGCCGCAGCGCCGCCAGCTTCTGCTCAAACGATTGCGGAGCCATTTTCTGTTTTCCTATTCTTCGCCCTCCACTGCAAATGGATCTGCTCACATTCGACCCACAACCAGCCATTCCAGCCAAAAAGATATTTACAAATATATACAGCCATAGTTATAAAAATACAAAAATGGACCAACATATTGAATTCTGAAGGTTTTTGAAGTGAGGCGAAGTCACCGAGTTACAACACTTGTGGATATGAAAGAATTGAGAGACGTGATGTTTGGAGCAGCATTTTCGAGTTGATTGCATTGATAGAGGTTGATTAAATAGTGTTAATGGGATCCAGCGCTTTTAATCTTTTTTCTCCAAGTGCACTAGTGGAAGTACACTTGTACTATATGAAGTACATCCTCTTTTACAGTGTAAGTTGGTTTCTACTGGATTTAGCAACGAGCACTCCACTTGGCATAAAAGAGTAGATTCTGAGGATTCTTTCGCTATTTCATTTTCTGCAGGGCAACAAATAGTTATGACGATATTGGCATGTGGAGATTGTAAGGTAGGTGGGCAATTGGAAAGTGATCGTGTTTCTGGTTTGAACTACCTACTGATTATCCATTTGTAAACAGCTATGTACTCTTATTGCTAAGCATTCCTTCTACCAATTTAACTTGATGGTCCAGAGGTCTCTATCGTTTTTTGAACCGTTAATAGTGTTCTAACCAAATGTGCGCTTCTGGAACCTACTTTCTCGCACTATGCTTGCAACTCTCGTTCATGACAGTGACTGTTTTGAAAAGCACCAAGGCAAAATAATCAAGAGTGCTGTTTCACTGCTGGTCCGTGCAAGCACCCAAACTCAGCATAGCTTATCCAACCTGATGTCCGCATACTCCAGGTTCAAAAAGTTTCCCACCCCTACTGAAGAGATTGTTTGGATGCAAGAATTACTGGATAGAGTGAGAAACGAGATCGGACCGCTGCCACTCGACTTGAACAAATCACCAAAATGTTACATGCCCTTTCTCCGCACAATACTGAAAGACATACAAGCTCATGTGGATGATGGAATGAAGGGTTGCCGAGTCTAGTCTCTGTTTCCACAGAAACAGTTCAAACCCATTTTCATCAAGATCAACACCACCATCCTGAAGGAACTTGCTAAGGCTTTGGGTAACCCTGTTGAGCTTTACGCCGACAAAGCTGAGTTATGGCGCACGTACTTCAATATAGGTCTTGTGACCAAAGTCCAGCGAAAGGAGTTTGAGCACTTCATCTCGACCGACGGTATGTCAGTTGGTGTGGCAATCTCACGTCCAAAGCTTCCCGCGAGAGAGCAAAAAGAAGATTTTATCTTGAAGACCGGATCATCGATTTGGACCCAGGAAGAAAGAAGATCTTCACTGCTGTTGTCTACAAAGAAGAAAGCATGGCTACGCTGCAAAAACCGAAAGGAGAGAACGCCAAGCATGAAGTCATCCACTGGTCTAAGGGTCGTTTCTACAGAGAGTGCAGCTACCATAGACGACCAAAGAGTGGATTTATGCTGAGCCTGACATCAAAACCTTCAATGAAAAGGTTTCTTCGGTAAAAGTTGCGAACATTGTCTCCTATTTGGAACGGGTGAGATTTTGTCTCGTGTATTTSGATCGTCTTCTTGACATGTATTCATCAAAGAAAATGAAGAAGGTGCGATGACCCATCTACATCCGTCGACAACAGACGTACGAGAAGGTAGTCAAGAACCTTACAGGTGGTAATAAACGAACCGTTATCGCGTATGGAGATGCAAGTTTCACAAACTCAGCTAAAGGCAACATTGCTGTTCCCACAAGGACCCTACGGAAGAAAATTGGTTCCAGATGTCGTGTTGTTGCTGTGGACGAGTACAAGACGAGCAAGCTGTGTTGTGCTTGTTGTAAGAAGATGAAGGGGTTCGTCCTTGACGAGAAAATTGTCAGTGACGGTCTTTATGGTATGCAACACTGCAAAAAGAGTGAATGCCATCGCATATTGTGGGATCGTGACATCAACGCCGCAATCAACATTTTGAGGCTATTCATCGAGCAAGTGAAGAAAAAGAGGAGACTCGAGGCGTTCACGAGGAAAGAGAATGAATTGGTACTCGAAATCAAAAACTGAGGTGATAAACGACCTCACTGCTATGATTCCGGAAACGGATGAATGTAGCCTTTATTCCGCACACATGATATCCATTAATGTACGTGTAACTTAGCACCAGAGTCTGAATCTACTGAAACATTCGAGGTCGTCATGTGTATTGATGATTCTCATCGAGGAAAGCTCTTCTTAGGTATAGTTCTAGTCATATTCAATTTGCATCGTCACCTGGACCACCATAGTATCGTTCTTATATATATAAAGGCTATCTTAAAATTATCTCTCTGATCTACACGGGATGAGTGTACTCATGCATAGAGTCGATCAGATAGGGGCAACCTCAACAGCTTCGCATCGATTGGTTCTATTACGTTGACCGTGACCTGACAATCTCGACATGTGCTGTTGATCGCAGTAGAGGAGACAAAGATAGATGAGAAAAAAAATGATTTTGACTTGTGCATGTAGCTGTTATTTGAGTTGGTCATGAGATATGGTGGTATAAGCTGAGATTACCCAACATTTCTCCAAAGATGTAGTGTATCTAAGCGGGCATGCATCTATTGCCGTTTGAGCTCAACTACAAAGTGATCAAGCAGCTGTGTATATCGACGAACTTGATCACTGCCGGGTAAGAACACGAATCCACATGTGTTGAAGAAGTTGATAGGCAACTGTCTGGCGCTTCACTCGATGCATCGTTCCTGATGCCTTGCAGATCGTTAGCTTCTTGGATTCACAATTGCTGTCGACATTGCATGAGCGATGGTCATTGGGCTCCAAAGCAGTTGGATGACTCCATTCAGGATACTTGACAAATTATAATCCCATGCGGCTTTTTCTGCCAGATAGAACTCACATCCTGGTTTGTACTGCTGTTCTTTTGTCAAAAGCTCCGTTCTTCATGCTGGTCTGACTGGAGGGACCAAAAACATAGAAACATCCAAGAGAACCAGTCAGCTGGTATTTTAGAAATTCACTACTCTCAGTACATTTGTGGATTCCATAATAAGCCAATTTTTCTTAAATTGTTTCATTTATTCGTCAAAAATATATTTTGAATGTTTTTTATTGGCTTGAAAAGACCAATTCTCCAAATAAACATACTGATTTAGCTATATCGCTCTATGTTGTAACATCACCTGTAGGTACCAATGTGGCTCCTCTCCCCTCTTCCTCCTCCTCTCCCCTCTCTCCCGCTTTCCGGTTTTTTGTTACTTTGTGTATGTTGTACAAACGAATGATGGTCATTTTCCTTTTGCGTTCACTATACGAAGGGGTGACTGGCAAAGGTAATTAGCAGACTGTGGTAAGGAAGTGTAGCTTCCTCTCCTCTTATTAGCCCAATATGCCCCCGTGGGGCGTCGCTACGCTGCGGCGGAAGGCGCTCTCGGCGCTGATATGCATATCGTTCGCGTCCTTATCGTCCTGCGGCTCCGACGGTGACCTCGTGGGTCGACTCTACCAACTCGACCAAGCCGGCACATCCGCCAGTCAACTCTCGATCTCCGCTGATGATTTACCTTCAAATGTACAGACACGATTAAACACCTACAGTCTCGTATGGAGCGATCTCTCAGGTCTCCTACAACGCGCGTTGCTCTGGGATACAGGATTCGTCTTTGTCAGCGATTCAAAACTCATACAGATTTACACAACGTGTTCAAACACCATGAGCGACTTATTGCTGGATATTGCGGTGCTGGAGAACCTCAATACGACATCATCCACGGCAAACGACTGTACAATTCTCAGATGTAGTATGATCAACCATTTCCTGCTCTCTTCCTGTCCAACGGATCTCGTAGCGCCTTCTGCGCGATGTGCGGTCGAAGGCGATCAAATGGGCGATGTACAGACGTCTAGTGGTGTGTATTGGGCGGAGGATGGCCAGAGCACAGACGTACCAGATCCAGTGCTGCGTCTGCACAGCAGCAGCAACGCTACGTATAAGTTGTATGCGATCCATTTAACTGACCAAGTGTTTGTGGGTCCTGAATCCTGTGAAACCCACGGCAATTTTATCATCCCTTGTCGTGACTTATTGGAATCCGATATTGATTTTTGTACACCTTCCTATGGATCTACACTAGATGCCTGGCTGCAGCTCACAGCAGTGCCCGATCCCAGCACATTCTCCACTACATCACTCGTGCTGATTATTGTATTGGTCGCAATTTGCCTCGCACTCGGCAGTTGTCTTTGGTTTATCTTTCGAAACCGACGAAACCCCAAGTGGCTTGGCCTCGGTGCACGTGGTGAAGACTCGTCGATGTCTAATTTATTATTTTCACATGATCAGCATCTCAATGGTTCAACACCCATGGATATCTTCAACGCAAGGTCAGGTGGCCGTGCGAGTCGCAATGATATCACGCTCTCCAATGACGAACTCTGCTCAACGTCCAAGATTTTGAGGAAATTTGTCTCGGACCCAGCGATCATCACGAAACGGATTTCATTCTCGCACTTGACATTCTTGAGGCTGCTTTCGAAAGGAGGGAACGGCGAAGTCTGGCTTGGTCAGTACGAAATGGGGTATGTTGCCATGAAATGTTTGCTGTCCACGAAACGCGAAGATATTCAGTACTTGGAGAATTTTTGTGAAGAAATTCGACTCGCTTCATCATTGGAACACCCACGTATCGTCAGTTTCTGCGGTATCGCATGGCAATCGCTCTTTCATATGTGTGCCATCACCGAATACATGGAAAAAGGAGACCTCGAGACGGTCTTATCGAAACCTATGGCACAAACGCTCTCGTGGCCGAAGGAAAAGATCGTGATCGCTCAGGATATCGCGGAGGCATTGGTATATCTGCACTCATTGATGCCAATCGTGATCCATCGAGACCTGAAATCTAAGAATGTACTGTTAGATCGTAACTTGCGCGCAAAATTGAGCGATTTCGGGCTCAGTCGTGAACGCTCCGTGGAAGACACGATGACAAATGGCGTTGGAACCATTTTATGGAGCGCTCCAGAAGTGCTGGAAGGCAAACGGTATGATGAGAAAGCCGACATTTTCTCCTATGGGATTGTGCTGTCCGAGATCGATACTTGTTCATTGCCATATGGTTTCAATAAGGACCGCCAGCGTAACAAGATGAAGAGCATGCATATCGTACATCTTGTAGCCGAAGGTAAGCTGCTGCCGACTTTTCGGGATGATTGCCCTGTGGAGTTGGTAACCTTAGCAAGGCAATGTCTGGACCTGGATCCAGCAAAACGGCCGTCAGCGATGCAGGTCGTGTACCATTTACGGTCCAAGTTGCTCCCACTCTTCCAGATTGAGGAGGAGGAATAGACTATCGATCGATGTTTATGTACGACAGAACGAGAGAGAGAGTACAGGAAAGAGATGACACTGCAAGGCTTCGTATAGACGGGAAAGTGTACAAATCGTGTGGACGCATGTTGCACGTCAAAGAGAAAGAAAATAGGTAATTTAATTCGGTTGTTTGCTAACAAATCAAAAGAGGTGCTTATGCCATGTTCACTATTGTCACATCAAGCAAATTCGGCATATGATGGTTCGCACATTGGCTACACAATTGCTGTTTTGAATAAAGTGTATCCATTTGGGTGGAAGTTGATGTCGTGATCTCTGCAAGCGAAGTAACACGAAAAATAAGTTTGTAGCCATTTCGACAAGGACTCAAGCGCTTGCTAACAATAGTATGTAGTCGAAACGATGGAATCAAAGAAACAACAAATGGAAACTGACGGTGGCTGATTTGATCAAAACCCTCACCGCTACTACCTTGGTTCGGCAAAAGTAGATGAAGAATGATTTGTACGACACTCTAAAGGAAAAATGAATAGCGTACCTGGTAAAGTGGCTGCTTCAGCACCCCGAATAGCCATGACGTTATCAACTACTAATGACACTCCCCAAGCGTCTGATCTGGATGAGCGCGAGCGCAAGAAGAAATTGGTGCGTCACATGCCACTCCTTACCCAAATCGTCAAAGACCAGATCTGTACGGAAGATAGTCTCCTGGATGCCTTGAAGATCGTCAGATTTGGCGATGGTGAATACATTTTCTGTCAGGGCAACGCTGACAAAGCTGTTTATTTCATCGATGAGGGGAAAGTGATGCTCACTCAGCGACGCACCGGCGCACCAGCTACGCCGCTAATGAAAACCGCTGGACGTAGGCGGTCGATGATGGAAGCCGAGACTGAGATCCACGTGATGACCCATGAAGAGCACCAGTACTTTGGCGAGATGGCGCTTTTGCAAAATACCGTACGGATGTATAACGCCATCGCCATGGGCACTGTCACGTGCATGATATTGGAGGAAGTGTCGTTCGCAAGTCTACTTGGCCCTGTGCATTCTTTGATGCTCTATCGCCATCTACTGCGATCATTCATGGTTCTCGACAAGGAGCGGCTCTTTAAGGATTTCTCACTACAGCAGAAGCAGTACGTGATTGACCATTGCCAGTTGGAAAAATTTGCAAAGGGTGACTACATCTGTCGTCAAGGAGATACAGAGGACAAACGGTTTTTCATCATCGCTGAGGGTGAGGTGGACATCGTGTTGGAAGAGAAAGTGACCTCCACCGATGATGACTTGAATGGTGATGATAATCACAGTGGTTATTCCCGTTCCAATTCACTAACATCTCCATCTACAACGATAGTACAAAGTGGTGCGCGTGGCAACCACATCTGCACGTCAGTGGTGGCACACAAGTCCTTGTACCAAGGCTTTGGTGAGATGGGGTTGCTGGACAAGCCCCGTGCTGCGCATGCTATAGCTGTCAGTAGTGACGGTTGTCTTTGTATTGTCATTACTCGGAAAGTCTACATCGCTGCGGGTCAATTGCTGCATGCCGCCATTGACGTTGACGCCGAGTCGTTATTAGCGACGACACTGATTGAGGAATGGAATTTGGTCGTCAATGCCCGAAATTTGCACCTCTCGAACCCGCGAGTAGCACACTACCTGATCACATTTATCCAGCATTTCAAGAGCGCCTACAGCCAGAAATTCGTCGGAAAGACCGTTTACCTCGATTTCCTGAGACGGTTGCACCAGGAGCCGCAACTTGGAGACGAATTTGCGTTTCTATCTTCGCGGATCACATGGGATTCCCCCTCTTCATCACTCAGTATTATTCGCTCCGAGACCCGCAGGGTGTTGTCACTACCCACAGCGCAACGAAACCCATTTGAGATGAGCTTTATCGGACGGTTAATTGAACATACAGCCTTCATGGACAAATTTGACGTGCCCTCGAACGTCGACAAGTTCAAGGTCGCCCGTGTAATGGGTAAAATCGTCGAGTTCCTTAACATCGGCGAAGGCATGTACCTCTTCCGACAGGGGAAAATTGAATCGAAGGCGTATTTGATTCTGCGTGGGCAGATCCACATCGTCAATGAAGACATGAATTCGTTGCACACATCTCTGAAACACTACGAGATCATCGCGACGCTCTCGGCCGGTGATTCTTTTGGGGAGTTGAGTCTCGTCACACGTTTGCAGCGGTCCGCGACCACGTTGGCCGCGAGTGACACTGACTTGCTGGTCATCGATCGCGATCACTTAGCGACTTTATCAGCGGCGCTGCCTGGTGTCTCATTCCGACATCTGATGGTTGAACGCGCGGAGTTCTTGGCAAAATTGGCATTTTTTAAGAATTGCGACTTTGGCCAATGCATCCGTGTGGCACATGACACACAAGAGACGATATATGAGCCGCGACATTTGTTCCTGCAAGAACCCGTACATTTAAGGACGCTGTACATCGTTAGGAGCGGCGAAGTCGCCGTGTTTCTCAAGAAAAAAGTATCAGCGAGCACACTCGGAGGAAGCGCAACGCTGCCTAATGGATCCACTACGGCTGCTAATATCAACATTAATCAGACCGGTACCAATGCCACCACTGCCACATCTATGAAGACTGTGCTTGTTCGTGTAGCAACGATCGGGCCTCAAGAGTTCTTTGGTGTGACCATCGCCAGTGTTAATACTGCGCCCATGAATGGGAGTGCTTTACCGTCCAACCATGCTGGTAGCTCTTCCGCTAGTGGCAATAGTGGGAATACACCAATGTCGATCGGATTACTGCCTGCTTTTGGTTCCCCCAATGCCAATGGTACTGCCAACACGTATTGGGATTTGGCTTCTACCACATTCATGTGCTGCACACGTGTACAAGTGCTGGAATTATCTGAACGTGGCTGGCGGCGGCTCTCGCCGCAGAGTCTGCAGATCATTCGCAATTGCCTGCTCGAGCGAAGTCGATGGAACCACGAAACGGTCGATAAGCTGAAAGATCCGTCGTATTACCACGTTGACAAGCCCTGGCAAATGCTCACGCGTCCAAGCGTCGAAACGGGAAAACCGAGCGATCACCATCCGCGCCCAACCACACAGCTCGCCCGGCATCTTCAGGACAAACAGAAACACGCTGAAGAAAGTCAATTCTTGCAATATTTTCCTAAGGCTGAGACGCCAAGGAGGCCCGTATCGGTCAGTACCGCCAAGCAGCCTTTCGTTTCTGCGCTGCCTGTTTCGCCTATCGTGTCGTGGGGCTGGCAGCAGCCAGTAAGTTCGTCGTTAGGCGGGTCATTTAGTTCACTCACATCCTCAAAGGTATCGGATCCGGTGTCACTGGTACCGCAACCGCCAGTTCATACGAGTGTCCTATCATCGAATAGCTCAGTTAATAATCAACACCGACGATTTATCGCCAATAGCGCCTTGAACAGAGACCAAACAATGCGTCGATTCACATCTCCTATCTCGAGAGGAGCGATGGTAGGTGCTGCAAACATTGCCCACCGCAAAATTAGCGCCACTGTGCCCAGAATGACCAAGAGTGCAGACAATGGTATGAAATCGGCCCATGAGAAGGACGAACATGAGTCCATATGGCGATTGCAGCGTCAGCCAACTCTGCGCTGAGGCTGCAGACGCGAAAAGTGTTCGCGATTGTCTTCTTGACTCAGATTTGGTCAAAAATAGACCAATAATAGCCATTTTCGGATCGTTTCAGTATGAATGGTTCATCATCTTCATTCATTAGCTTTATGTAGTAGATGGAGATCAAGTCTTTCTCAATTGTTAACATGCATCCTGAGATACCAGTCCATCACGCAACCAGACAAGCAGCAACGTATTGGCTGCTAAGGCATCTCGAAGGCATCGAGAACGTTCAAGTACCAGAAACGGCATTTTTTGATAGCGAAGGTGTCTTGGAAGCATGGATTTATACTACACCGACGAAGAACCAGGTGCAAATGAGCAATTTTTTTCGCCGCGTCTGTAAAACCTATCCAGTTGATTGATTAACTCGTATCTATATCTTTCGTCAAGAGATCCGCCCGTTGCCATGTTGCACGTCGAGACTTTGTACAGACGAATCTCCTGCGTTTCGAAGCGCAATTGCAGGTAAAGCAGCTGATAAACGGGGAAAAGAAGTAGCGCTGGACGTGCTTTTGCTCATTCGATTCTCATCAGGATTTGGCAAGAGAGAAGAAGAGCATATTGGTGGCGGTTCAGTGGATGGATGAACAGGTTCTCCTGAATGAAGCCAACCTGGATATCTTGGTCAGATCTCTTTGTGCACGCGAAATGGCCATGACTGCCTCCGAACCGAATCTCAGCATCCCTCGCCATTTTTTAGAAGGGAATTTTTGCCTGCAAGAGGCGATTTGTCCACCCGAAGGTCAGTATTTGGTCACTCAGTATCACCATGAAGTAATCAAGGTACCAGACAATTACATTGCTGGAAAATTCCCGAGAAATCAATCCCACTCGCGTTGTGGACGATTTTTGCATTCAGCGCGCTCACAGGATTTGAGTCGCGTACCACAGAATGATTACTGTGATGATGAAGAAACGCGCCGGCTTGGGGCTTCTATTGTCGATGAACGAATGAGTTCGCGTCTGGAAGAAATTGTTTACTTGGTTCTTCAACACATAAAGCACGTAAGCGGGATGACGGTGGAGTTTATGACTGTCGAGTTTGTCCATCAACCACGAACCGATATAATCTATTTGGTTGGAGCGCAATCCATTATTACAAAGCCTGTCGATTTCAATAATGTTGATTTGCCACACAAGGCTGAGCCAAATGAAGTAAAGACAAAGGATACCACAGTTGCTAAGGTCAAGAACCACGATTCAAAAACAACAAGAGTAAGAACGGAAGACTCCATTGTTAGTCTGATAGACAGCCTGCACCCGACCAAGAATCATCACAAATATCGCATTTGCCGGCTTTGTCGCTCCGCGTCCGACATGGATTTTGCTCACGAGCTAATGAGGCATCAAGCCGTACTGCGAAGTGTCCTGAGTAAGTACCAGTCAGCCCAAGAGGCCAAATTGACGGCCGAACAATACTTTTCCAATGCTCAGACAGAAATTCAACGTCAACATCAAGAGATCACTGGCCTGAACAACCACATGCAGCAATTATGCAACGCATTGCATGAGAAAAATCATGTGATTGAAGAGCTGCGATCGGCAAATGTGGAATTGCAACATCAACTAACTGAATCCAACGAGCAGATAAGAGCCTTAAAGAAACAAGTTCATCAAGCACAAACGCGTGAAGAAACAACACAGCTTCACCGCCAGACATTGCAACAAGAATGGCGGCTACAATCTCAGCAGCACGTCGAGTATTACCAGAATGAAAATATCAAATTGCAGCAGCAATTGACGTCTCTCGAGCAAGAAATGCAGCGACTGGCCAAGTCACAGAAGAAATACGAGCAAGTATGCGCGGAACGGGATGAACTTCGCTTCCAGTGGCGATTAGTTTGTCGCAAGTTAACAGATGTCAATGAACAGGGTGTCGCACCACCAAGGCGCATCGCCGGTGGTTACAGTTCTTATCTGAATCCGTCTGCTGAGAACGTGCGTGAAGTCGTCAAATGGATCGTAGACTATGAAGCGAAGAAAACTGTCGTCGATGCTCAAAAGAAAACTGTCAGTACACGAGTGAAGCTCAAATTTAAGCTCACGAAGGCGCTAGCGTCGCCAACTATACGCAAGTCAAAATCTCAGTCTCCATCGCGATCTTTTTCATCTCTCACTCATACGAACAGCTTGCTAGATGAAGAACTTATCAACAATACGACCGTAAAAACCTCAGCATCCACAACACAAATGACTCTTCTCACTGAAAGATTGTTCCGTCCACGGGCATCTTGTCATGATGCATGTAAAGCCGACATGAGATGAACTCACACAAAGGAACATGTTAATATGGCAAATAAAATCAGTATGCATACTGTGAATTTAGTTCAACCAAATCGAGAAAGAGTACATATTGGTGATTGAGGGAAGCTACTGCTTCAGAAGATGATCACCACTGCATTGTCGCTGGTAAATACTTGTCGGCCAAACTCAGATAGTAAGGTAAAACCTTTCCAGGCGTAATCATTTTCACAGCGTCATCTGGCACCGATGCATAGCTTTCCAGTAAACTGAGCCATTCTTTGGTTTCTGAATCTGATGGCGCGCATAGTTCTTCGTAATGACTCTGTTGATACCACGTCTTCAACGACCAGAATCGAATCACTTGGAGGGCTTCATTTGGTAATGACGTGTTGTTGAACTGCAAGACGCGGTACAAATATTCGTCTGGTGTCCACGGAAGTAACACATTCTCCATACCACAGCCTTCCATGCTGCCATCATCCTTCTCTGGTGCATCACAGTGATCCCTGTTCAGGCCGTTCAATTCTGGGAAATCGATGGAATCTGGGATAGAACGGCCCACAACCCACGTCGAGTTTTTCACTAGCCATTCCCGTGCAGATATGCTACGAAGCGCTATATTTTCCTCATCCGTCCAGCAAAGAAACATCATTCCCAAGGCGCGTCTAGTACGTAGCAAGGATCGTAGAAGGATCAGTTGATCAAGCCTAAGAGATAGCACAATACCAAAAGCCAAACACTTACAGAAAAATAGAAATTTGCAGCCAATCCGGGTGACCATCCTGTCTCACAGCCTCAGCGGTAGCTAGCATATACTTGAGCAGCCAGCTTTCCGCCATATCACTCTGTCCATCCAATCCCATAACAGTCTTGCAGGCATCGGCCACAGACATCGATGCATGCTGAAAATCGCCGTATTTGGCGATTTGCTTTGCTACAAACATCCTAGTCTGGTACTTGCGCATGATCTTGACAAACATCGGTTTCGCGTCGGCTTTACTGCAGACGAGCGACATGATGTCGCCGCCATCCCATGGCACAGGCACCGCCGATGCAACGACTTTCTTTTCGTTCGGATCGATACACAGGTAGCTCCCGTGGAAGTTCTTCAACACAATACCTCCTTCAGCAAAGCTACACTTCCCGCTTTCTCCATCATTTTCCATGGTCAATGCGCGATGTGGTACGACCTGGAACGTTTCCCACGTCGAGTTCAACAGTCGATCAGCCAAAATCGTACCATTCTCCTCCACACATAGAAATTTCCCATGAACGCTACGTAAAAAGATGTCGCCATTGGCTCCTAGTAATGTCTGCCACATGGATTCATTGGAATTGTCCTTCTTTGCTTCGATTTTTCCATCTTCCGATGCGACTAAACACGTGCCATCACTCGTGCGTAGCGTCATCAAACAAAACCACGTCTTACTCTGCGGCTGCGCGGGGAAAAAGAAGTTTTTCCCGTGGAATGGTAGCATCATCGGCACTTTGCGGAAACACTCGTCATCGTTGTAGAGGAACAATACCTTGGCGTCCACTTTCGTACGGAATCCCCACTTCTCGTACATTCCCACCAGCTTTCCATGCCTGTATAACATACGAGACATGCATCCATACATCAGCAATAATCGATTTCTTCTCTTGGTTCGCAATTCGTCATTACCGCTTCGTGTCTTCTTCCGCTTCCAAGTGTAACTCGGTCACATGGAGCTCCTTTAACGTCGACAAGCACGCAAGATACAAAATTCGTGCCAGTCCATAGCCGCGCCATTCCTTGTTCACTACAATAGACTTTACATGGGCAGTCATGTCTTTTTCTAACGTGAAGATCAATTTCCCAATGCAGCCGCGCTTAGTCGCTATATTGAATGCACCAGAAGAAAAAAAAGAAGAGCTGCATTCAGACAAGGACGCCTCTAGTTTTGGAAAGATAGATCGTACTGACCTGTAAAAAGTACCCATCGGAGCTCCTTCGTCTTCACATCGTTTGTGAAGTCCAATCGGAAGCGCACCGTGTCCTCAGCGAGCGCTTCGGTCATCGCCACCCGCGAACCCAAGAGACTGCGATTGTCTGCCATTTTCATCGGTTCTTCCAGGCATCAACAAAAACGCCACAACGGCAAGTGGAAACGGAAATAAAACCTTATTAATGAGGTTATATGATGATGTTTTACTGAACGTCAACCTACGTTTTATTAAATTTAGGTATGTTTTAGCATTTAAAAGATAGAAAATTGTGTCATTTTTGGCCTGAGAAGCTCTCCAAATATGAGCAAGGCAATGGAATCCCATGTGTGCAAACTTCACTTGTAGCGACGCATGATGTTCGACGGAAACAATCCATCTCTTAATCCGCAATCGCTTACAGCGAGTTGTATACGTTGTATGCCACGGCATAACTATGTTTTATTGGACATACTCGAAAACAACATTGCAATGGAATAGACACACAAATGACAAAAATCTGCATATAGTCTTGCAAAATATATCTATAGAGCGAAACCTTGCTTTCGATAAGATTGATTGTGATGCATCTTCATGTATTTTAATTAGTCGCGACAATGGATCTCGTGACGGGAAAGTCGTCATTCACTTCACTTGAAGCAGCATAGATCATCATACCGCCACTACCTGTCTTCCGAGAGAATTCAGTCCAGGACGCGATGACTTCGTCACTTGGACCAGGTCCGTACGCACAGGACGAACCCAGACACACACCGATTGTAGCGAGCGAGAAATCATTGCCCAGGTGTGAATACCAGTTGACAAATGTCGTGGTGAGTGCATTCGCATAGAATTCAGCGGCTTCGGTCGCGTTGTCGTTGACATTGTAGGCCATGATGTTGACCCAGTCCACGTACGTCAGTACATTTGACGGGAAACAGCGCGTGTACGTGAGCAGATCCGGATTCGTACAGTAATCGTCATCCGCTTCGCGGAAATACGCATCATAAGTCAGCAATAGATCGGGATTGACTGCATCTAATGCCGACCGCAGAGCGCTGACAAGGTTAACGACTTGTGTGGCGTTAAACTCTGAACCCACAGCCTCATCGTCGAAATCGAGACCGTCGAATCCAAATTTCTTGACAAGTGCCACGGCCGAAGCGGCAAATTTTTCGGCGTCGGACACTTCCGAGAGGTTCTTGTTGTTGGTCGAGCCGCCGATGCTACCTAGCGAAGCAATACAATTGCTATAAAGGGATATTGGATGACGATAGAGAAGCACTTTCAGAAGCAGATAAAGACGATAAATCACCCGCAGTAAATGATTCTTACGCTCGCAATTGCTGGACGCATTTCTGAATGTACGCATCGCTAGATTGGAATGTCGGTACGATCTCGCCATCGGCGACGAGCGCAAAGCCAAACACAACGTGCGTCACACCTGTTGGGATCTATACAACCATCGCAACATGTAAGCACTATTTATACAACATACGAAACACAACGGCAACATCATCATGTGGATTTGTACCTGCTCGCATCCAGAGACCTCGCTCTGCCAAAAGACGACGGTTCGATTAGCGGGAGAGACGCTTGGGCAACCAGAAGTGCTGCCGGTTGTTGTTGTTGTGGTATTTTCGCTGCTGCTGCTCGAGTTGTCGCTTGCGTTATTATTATTGGTGGTGGTGTCGCTGCCCGTGCTACTGTCATCGCCCCTTGACTGGACCGCCACCACAATGATAGCAATGACCGCTCCCAGCATCAGCACTACCCGAAATCGAAAGGATGAAAAATGAGTAAATTGGTTGGAATAATAATCATGAACAGTCTGAATACATTTTACCTGAAAGCAAAGGAAACGCGCGCTTGTGCCAGGGCACACCAACAGGTTTCGCCTGTTGGCGGATGCGCACGGATGACTGTAGATAAGGGCTGCCCGCAACACCGCGGTAGGGGTCCTCGTCTTCGTAGCGAATGTCGCGCTCCATTTTCTTTTACGTCTCGTTAGTGAGCTGATCGACAAGTGTCGAATGGTAAAAATGGCTTGTGGAAAGAAGCCACAGATCCTACATTGTACATAATCCTTCTTCCGCCCAACTGTCGCAGTCGATGGCAGGCGCACTCTCTCCCGCACCAAATGTTCCCAACCAGAAATGGGTACGAAATGAACGACTAAATAGAAGCATGAAACATATTATATCAGTAGTATTAATTGGCTGGCAACACTTGCAGTACACGAAACCTCCATCCTTTCACTCGCTACAGTGCTGTGACTGTCCCAATGGCACCGCCTTCTTCATCGTGATCATCATCAAGTAGTAACGCCTGTGTCACTGGGTCCGTATGACTCACTGGGTAGCCATAGACACGTGATGCGTTTTCGTTCTGTTTCTTTCTGCGTGAGATCACTGTGCGATAGCGTTCCACACCTTTCTGCACGAGTTGCTCCCCCTTGTTGATAATATTTTCATGATCTGGATGTCCGAAGATCACATGCTCGTACTGGTCCAGCCCCAAGTGTTGCATGATGTACGCGTAGCCATTACCTAAAGTGAATGCGACGAGTAGCACCATAAGAATAGGTGCGTAGATGGAGAAGTCGCGGCCAAAAACGTGGACAATTTGCATATTCTCGAGAAGCGCATGGAATGCTGTACGATTGGTGACATTGCGATCGTGCAACAATAGTAAGAAATTGTACCCAAGCGCAAATTGCAGACGGCATTGGTAGGTGGAGGTCTTAAGCAGTGCAAGCTCCGTTGAATTATGATGGCTGCGCAGGGCAAACTTCCCAAACATGCGCAGTGTGAAAAGGCTCGAATAGGAACAGATCACAAGGTAGAGCAGAACGATGAATGCGAGCATCTCAGCCGCACTGGTGCCGTATTTTTCGGTGAAAACTCGGAACAGACTGATCGAAGACGAAGACGCGTCAATCCCCATAGTGAGTTCGCCCCACAAGATACAGAGCGAAGCGAAGCCCGTGATGACAGCGCACGCGATCCAAAATGGAGCGGTCGTCACACGAAAGAGTCGGTAGCGACTCGTGAGCAGGAGATTCCGGATACGATTGAGTGCTGTTGTTGGCGGATAGAGGCACGCAGGTGGGAGATCCCGTTGGCTCACGCGGTCTTGCAACGTCTCGGTGTGAATACAGAGCTCCAGCCACGTTTGCTCACACCGTCGCATTTCTGATTTAGTGAGGCGTGCTTGACGATGCAGCTCGACAACCTCGCGAAGCGAAGGCGGTTGTGTGGATTTGGATGAGGCATAGGAAGATGAAAAAACAGATCCTGATCTCTTGCCGCCGTTACGTTTCCTGGAGGACGTTGCCACATACGTTGCACCAGCGACAGCAGCTCCACCTTCTTCTAGCCGGTCATCCTGGTGCTGCACCAGCGCTCGTACTTGCAAGATACATGCCTTGACGAATTGCATTTCACTCGTGAGGATGATTGATGCGCTTTCCGAGTGAAGTATGCGCGCATAGCAGTCTTCGACTGAGGCAACGACTTCTTCATACTCGAAAATGGCTTCCATTCGTTCATCATGAACTTGAACAGCGCGAAAATAGAGCTCCTTTAGACGATTCTCTGGGAATCGCAATATCCATAACGACCGTGGAATATTTGCGAGTCCATATCCGAGCAGTGAGATCAGCCACAACAACCCATATGTATTGGCACTCGCCATAGCGAGCCCGATCAAACCGTACATAGAAAAATGACCGACAAACACCAAATACATTAACGCGATACCAGCCACGCCTGCCACAATTGTCCAATGAAAGATCAACTGCTGCAATGAGCTACGGATGCGCTTGGTCAGCTCAAACTCACCATTTTGAACAAACTCAGCAAGAAATGGCAACACTACCCAACTCAATAGGAACGTCAGCCAATACAACACTTGCCAGCCGAGTAAATACGTTGTTCGACTTGCATTGGGTGCATCGTGGCCCACATCATCGGTGACCCTTACAAATCCATTACGTGTGAGATCGGTTGGCAGCAATAGGAGCCCAAGGAAGCCGAGAACCCAGCTGAGAAACACAGCGCCATGCACAACTAGCGTGACGTGCTTGTCGCTGTATTGCCCTAAGAGCCACCATGTAAAGCCTAGAAGCCCTACAATCTCAAGGAACACTGCCAAGATTCCCATCTTGCTTCTTCTGTGCCGATCGAATAGCAATATCTAGTAGTTAGCTGATGGAAATCAAGAAGGAATGGATCGATGATTTGGATTGCGACTGTTGAAGATCGCGTTGCGCTTTATTGAGGATTACTAGAATACGGCCTAACCGTGTGGACGCGTTTGAAAAGTCGGTTGACTCTCCCACTATCCACGGATACTTTTCCTACACTCTATTCTCTTCCTACATTCTTTCTTCGTCATTGTAGCTCTGGCGGTCTTGGAAGTCCATGTAGGAGATATATAGCAAGTGTAAGGATGCTCATCGACACATTCACATCTCGTTCCCACGTGATTCTGCACCCATTGTTGTTACAGCGGAGAACCTGGCGGGAACCCTGGCTCATCGAGTTGGTGTACATGCACAATGCATAACTTGTTCTTGTGAAGCAACTGATGGGCTATGATGGGATAATTAAGTGTATTTACACTGCACGACATCATCCATGATCCTTTTTTACTTGCTTATTTACCATATCTCACTCGAATCTACAAGATCTGGCAAGTCTAAGATCCATATACACATGATAGTTCGCAATTCTCTGTCAATCAAAAATCACCACGAGACATCATATGTGTATGAATGTTACTGTTAGTATGCGGTCTGAGTGCAATTAGTCGCTACTCAACTCGGATAATTCCCCTCTACTAGATTCTAATTTCAGTGCCCACATTTACATTCCTATGAAGACTATACACGACTATCCAGTATTTCAATCGACAACATCGCTTCTATCCTTCACGACATCATCTTCAGTATCATCACATGAAGGTAGTGAATTACCTAGAGCATGCTGTGAGGACTTTATCTGAACCTCATAATGCGGGTTTAATGGCCAGAGTCAGACTAGGCATCTCCGACACCTGGACTCATCGAGTCCAGGAGAGTAGGTGTTGATTCTTGAAAAAGATGTTTCTAGCAGCGTTGATATCTCTGTCAGTAAGGACACTCCAAGACTTTCTGATACCAAACATCTTGTTGAGAAGTTGCTTCTGTTCCTTTGTTGGATACAACTTCAGTTTCAGAGCGCTATTCAGACTTGGTTAATCTTGTATCGTTTGATCCTCGGAGATCAAAGATCAGAGTCTTCTAAGCATTTCTGTCTTCCTTCCATTTCTTCTGATAACAAAGACGCTAACACAAGTCAAGAGATCTTCGTGATATTCTTGCGCTTCCATTTAAAAGGATCTTATTGCATTTTCTTTAGAATAGTGGATATGGCTTTGCATGTTTCTAAACAAAGCAAGTGTCCCGAACTCCCTTGTTGTGGTTTGCTACTCTTCGCTTGATTGAGGTTTATTGTGATGATACACTGGACAATCCCATACAAAAGTATCAAGCATGAATTTCAAATGGCATGTGCATTCGATGCGTGTACTTATAAAGCTTTATACAAAATGACTACTTACAAGATAGTAACAAAATAGTACGGAAGAACAAAGATGGAACCACCGTTGTTCTCGTCTCTTACTTCTTCTGGTGGTTGATGAAACGCAGCGCCAGCACAGCCAGAACACGGATGACAATGATCATAATCCCTTCGATCATCAGGTAGTAGCTCAGGTCGCTGTGGTGGATGTTGAATACCTTGCCCAAATACACCGAAATGGGCACTTCACCGATCGACACGGGAGCACCCTGGAGGATTTGGCAGCCGCGTGGGTACGAACTCATATCGAGCGTCGACGTAGCGTTAGCAGCGTATGCAGTCATCACTTCACCCAGCTGCTCATCAGAGCACTCGCCAAAAAGGAACGCCGAGAAGAACATGAACGCGTAGCGTTGTGGAATGATATCGAACAGCCAGCGGTAGCCGCTTGGAATGGAGAGCGATGGCGGGTTAAAGCCCATGAAGAGCACAGCAATCGAGTTGAGCAACACACCGAGCAACGCTGCGACTTCTACGCTGGGCAGCGCAAACGAGAGCAATTGACCCAAGTAGATTTGTAGCAACACATGAAGCGACATGTTGAGCCAATAGAACACACCATCGACGAAGCCCGTGAAACCTGCCATGGGGTAGAAGATCACAGAGAAGAGTGCGCTTGCGAACAGCACATACGGAATCTCAGCGAAAGTAAAGCCAATGAAGTACCAGAAAGAGTTGTACGTCTGCGACGCGCGCTCGCGGTAGAACGACGCACGCTCTTCAGAGGCGATTGGAATGGCACTGTTGATTGCCACGACACCCAAGAACGCTGTAGTACAGAAAATCATACCCAACCCACCATTAATTCCCTGGTAGGTGACGTAATCGGCATCCAAAAACACCAAGCCAAAAAGCACACCCATAAAGATGTTGACCGCAATACGCGTCCAATTGTACGATGGGATGCGCCAGTACATGCGGAAGAATCGCTGCAATAGGATACGGAATTGCGTCATTTCATTGGCGGCACGTTTGTTAGCGAATGTTAGAGCCGACGAGCCAGAGACAGGCACAGCAACACCTTCTTGTACCATGTCTTCATCCATTCGATGCTTTAACGCGCTGTCCTTAAACCATTGCGCAAAGTCAACGTCCACTTCAATCACCTTGCCGCTGTCAACACCAGCACCGATGACATCCAACATCCACGTGCCCGGGTTGTAGCCGTCTTCAATGGCTGGGACACCAGGAATGGCCTGGAAGTACTCGATCAACGCACTGCAACGCTCGCCAAGATCACCAAAGAATACCGTCTCACCACCGCGTTTGAGCAGTAGCAAACTGTCAAACAACATAAACACTTCCGTTGAGGGCTGATGGATTGTACACAGGATTGTACGACCGGTATTCGCGACCTTACGCACACCATCCATGATCACCTTGGCCGACCGTGCATCCAAACCACTCGTCGGTTCATCCAGGAAGATCACACTCGGCTGTGCAGCCAATTCCACACCGATGGTCAAGCGCTTGAGCTGTTCGACGGAGCAGCCGCGAATGACACGGTCAGCAATCACGTCCAGATCGAGAAGTTCCAAACATTCATTAACCGAGTCATACTTCTTGGCGTCGGAGACATCGTTACCCTGGCGCAGGAACGCACTGAACGTGAGCGCTTCGCGAATCGTCGCCGAATCTGAATGGATATCCATCTGTTCACAGTACCCGGTGCATCGTCGGATGGCGAGATCAGTCGCTTCATGACCATTCAAGAGGATCTTGCCCTGGATTTTGCCGCCAGTCTTGCGACCAGCGATTACATCCATCAATGTCGTCTTCCCAGCACCCGAAGCACCCATGAGTGCCGTCATCTTGCCAGGCAACGCAAAGCCTGAAATCCCCTTCAGTAAATCAATGGTTTCGCCCTTCTGACCAGGCACAGGGACAGTGTACCACAAGTCCTGGAACGCGACTGTCACAGGCACAAAGTTCTTTTCACGGTGCGTGATCTGCAACTGCGTGTCCGGCACAGCATCATCCAACGCCTTAGCGGCCTTAGGTGTTTCCAAAGCAACGTAGCCTTCCGCGTCGCTTTTCTTTGGTGGGACAAGGTTCTCTGGCGTCTCCAATCGCTTGTACTCAAGCACGTAGTACGCCAAGTACATGCAGAGGAAATAGACGACGATGTTAAAGATCACACCGTAGATAATCCACGATTCTTCGGTCTGAATATCAAAGAAACTGAGGTAGTACTTGCCCATAGTCGTGTTAAAGGTATTGCAGTAGTTGAGTCCACCGTCTTCGATTTGACACTTGTCGTACCGTTCATTCCGGTACTGACTGACCGCGAGACTGCGAATTCCCCACGAAATGGGATCCAACCAGTACAGCCAGATAAAATAATCTGGAATCTGCTCACGGGAGACCACAAAGCCAGCAAAGAGAATGGCGATCAGCAGCGACGTCATCGCCAATGGCTTGGCAACATGGACATCGGAGGTGGCACAGGCAATGTAGAAGAAATAGGCCGAGAAGACGAGGTTCGTGAGGAAAAGCAGAAAGATGAAAAGCACAAATGCCCCCACTGTCGGCACAAACCCGCACAACCAGTACACGAGCGAGCCAAAGACCAGACTTTCGACAAGTGTCAAAGGAATCTGACTGACTGACATCGACACGACATACGACGACGTACGGTAGAAATTGGCGCGGCGTTGCTTGTAAAACACGTCACGTGCAGCAAAATACACGGGCAGCATTGGTGTTTGTGCGAGTGCGAGGTACATGATGGAAAAAAAGATAATACCCATTACCACCTGCACGTCTTCAAAGTCAAATTGGTAGAACGTACTGCCATACAAGAGCCCCATCAGCACGAGCAGCACGACTTTGCCACGCAAGAATGCCTTGTTACGCACGGTAACCATGATCTGGCGACGCATGAGCGTGCACGTGCTCTCCCAGAAGCTTTGGTGGAACTCTGGAATCGGATCGATATGGTGCTCGGCGTCCTTGACCAACACAGGATCAACGGGTGCGTTCAGGTCGCTTAGCATCTTCTCATGGATGGGCGACCGTACAAACAACTCGGAAAAGCCTGCCGGTGTGCGTGGATGCGACTTGGCGGCTGACCGGGCAGGAAGCTCAACTTGGTACTGAGCTTGTTGTTCTGTGCTGAGATCAACCAAGAAATCAGCAACATCACGTCGAGGCGGGCAGACAAAGCCTAGATCACAGAAATAATCTACGACATCCTCACGTGGGCCATGATAGAGCACCTCACCGGCGTTCAGGATCATCACATAGTCAAAGAGTGCAAACACTTCTGGGGCGGGTTGCAACAACGAAATCACGACGGTCTTGCGGAATTTCTGCGCGATGCTGCGCTGTGTGTTGATGATATCAAACGTCGCTGCAGCGTCTAAGCCTGTACTGATTTCGTCCATCATTGTCACATACTTCATGCCAAATTCCATTTCACCGGTCGTCACACGCTTCCGTTCACCACCGGAAATACCGCGCATCATGGCGTCACCGACAACCGTGTCTTGGCAATGCTGGAGCCCCAATTGCTGGATCACAATGTCCGGGTAATGTTTGTAGAGCGCACGTGCAGCCTCGAGCGCGGCCTGATTCTCTTCATCCGTGCCGTTGCACAAATGCTGCTCAGCACGACTCGAAAGTTCGCCACCACAGCACTGATGGGCAAACTCTAGTGTCTCTCGAACCGTCAACATCGGGAAATGCTTGTCGGTTTGTGTAACATAAGACACCAATTGCGGCAACTTGTCGATCAACTGGTCCCGTGGTGCACCGTTGTACGTGATGTCACCCTCAAGTACAATGTTCTTGTCCATCGGGAACCGACCACTCAAGATCTTCATAAGCGTCGATTTGCCCGATCCCGGCTGACCCAAGATCAAAGTCATGGTCCCAGGCTTGAACACGCCGCTGACGCCTTTCAACAGTTGCTTACGCACAACAGTCTTCTTGGAGCCACAGTAGCGTTTCTTGAGGTGGTTCGAGATCGTCGGGAGCTCCGGTTTATTTTCATCTTCGTCCGCGACCTGCATATCCGCACCGACTGCCAGGTTTGTAAAACGAATCTCCATTTGCGGGAGCATCTGACCCATGGCGATCTCCATTTTCGAGGCCACTTGCTCGTGCAGCACGTGCGGGCCATGCGCCATCATCTCGGCTCCCGACGTGAAATTGAGCGTCTTTACCTCGCCCTCTTCCGTCATTTTTGCTTAAATCTAACTACCGTCTGCCAGGAGCCTGCTTGAGCGGTAGTGCGAGAATTCCGAAGTGATTATCACTAGCTCCTATTGCAGCCCTTTGAGACCGGGGCTTACGGTCGCACTGTTGAAAGAGAAGGGACTTCTGCTGACTGACGACTGTGAGTTCTTCCCATCACACACATCACCAAGACCTTGAACCTTTTGATACTGGTCGTCCAATTACCGATACGCCAGTAGACCAGATGGCATACTGTCGTTGCATTACCTTATTTGTAGGTGGCGCTATCATCATTCGGTAGTCTTTACACGCACAGCTAATCACAACGTGACCACATGCATCAAGTGGGATTGGGTGGGACCGCCCAGAAAAGCGCACAAGGATAATTTCAAAATATGGTGAGATATATAAAATGATTTTTATACATTTTACTATTGAATTATCTTGTTTTGACAATTTTCGGTGACGAATTTTGGTGGACCAGCCTCATTTTGTCTTATTCGTCTTGACAGCACTGTGATCTCACTACATCCTACTGTCAGGCAGCACTCGCTCTCTTTATCTTTCCCTTTCTCTCTCTCTTACTGCTGTTGCTTCAGATTCTCTCTCTGCAAAACAAAAGTGAGTGGTGTCATGTGTTGTACCTCACATTTCGTAGCCAGCTTTCGAATGGATGAGAGGAAAGTCGCAGTTATCTCAAAATCTCCTAGTTCTCGGTGCTGCGAGTATGAACTTGACAGCTGATGGTGCACCACAATAGATGAATGTTAGTCACAATGAAACCCGTCTGGTGCCGGCATCCTGGTCACAGGCGGTGGGACACAGATTAATAACAGAAAAAAGAAAACCTTGAGGCACTGCCCTGTGGCTTGTCCAGAGAAGCAAATCACACTGTTCCTTCAAGTTGGGATAGACAAATTTTTCATCTTTGATCAACATGCAAATGAATAAGCACGACCATGAGACATACTTTCTCGCCCGAAATGGATCGTATCCATTCGCTGGGAGAAAAACGGATTTTCTTACCGAGGTCCAGCAACGGATTAGCATGCCAAATATCATGTATTGTTATCTGAGTTAGCATGATTTCTGTACCGACAGTGGGAACGACAGACAGGCACATCATATTTTTGCATTCGAAACCGGATAATACTCGCCTTGATAGATGTCTATAGGAACTTGCTTTGGTCGAAATGATCGCGTGTACCATGGCTACAATAAAGTACACTTTTCTTTTTTTCAAAGGAAGCCAACCTCTCAGCTTGGCCGGAAGACTTGAATGAGATTTGCCGCAAAGCAAAAGAAAACAAAATATTTATTTGGATGATGACGGTCGCTACGCCATAAATGACAAGCTTCTGAATCAGAATTTAAAAGTCATGTTCGCCTAGGAATTCTGCATTCGTTGCGGAATTAAATCGGCGTTGTCACGTTGTAATTTGCCTGTTTCTAGTTAGTTTAGATCGAAATGCATTGAATTAAGTATGTTAGAAGATCTTTCCTGAAAACCAGCCACATTTGGCTGTGGTACCTTTGAGCCAGCACCACCGCGTCGTCACATGAATTGCCGAAGAGACATGACAAAAAAAATGACTGCATTTGCGTCATAAGCATTGGAATACATTTTTCATCTCATGGCCGTCTGCAAGCTTGAACAAATCCATTTTAATGTCCTTACTTTCCGGGAATAGGATGATAAAATCTGAATACTGGTATGGCTGTTGACGAGTGGGACTTCTCAGTTGCGACGATCCACTCCTATTCACGAAATTAATTGTGAATCGACCAGACAATTCGTACCCACACGCGGGAAAGGCTGTATTTAACCCATGCGAATGTAACAGCTCATTATCACTAATAGGCTTCTAGCACTAATATGCTCGCAATCGGTATCAGGATCGAGCACAATACGCCACCATAGCTTTGATAGATGGTCGATTCGTCTAAATATTCTCTTGTTATTAGCAAGCACAACCTAGTAGACTAAATTGTATGTGCAAAGCGCAAATTCTTTTGGTGTCTTGGTCTGCGAATTGGATGCCCAAGTGGTCCCTTGATTTACCATCAAAGAGTGCGAATGGCGAATGTACCTCCCCTCAGTTCGATTTTTTGCGGCGTACGGTTAATGACAGTATACTCCCCACATCAGATCCATCTTGCTTGTTGAAGATTGCGATGTTACCGAAGCGATGCGCGCGTCCACTGTCATTGAAGCCATCCGAATCGTGTTCCAAAATATCAATTTTGTAATTGATGATTCTACATCATCATAATATTATGAATTTCGTAACCTTTATTGATCAAGGCAAAATCTCACCGGTGGGATCAATGGGCAATAGAGGTGTTAACCTCTATCCCCATTTTCCCTACCTTTAGAATACGTTTTGACGTGTTTTTCAAAGCGAACAGATCCACATCGATAGAAGCAAAAACTCGTTTCCAATTCTCCGCAACGACTGTTTTCTCCGCCATTCTTCTTTTCAAGAACGGATGCAAGATGATGCCCGAGGAGATTGAGTGTGTAGGAAATCAAAGTAATTGTCTAGAAAGCATGGCGCGGTGGTATCAATACGAAAGGAAGGCAAAGATCACAGATACGACTGTAAGGAACACTTTACAACAAAGACTTGTTCTCAGTGTGGGAGAATCAACCACATGATGAAGCGCCAGAAAGTCTTGGACTGTCTTCATTGCAACCTCGTCCTTGATAGAAACATCTTTCTCAAGAATGAGCACCTATTTTCTTGGATTCATCGAGTTCAGGTACTGGAGATGCCTATTTCGCGGTTGTCTAGTCTTAAGCTAGTTTTTGTTAGTCAAGTCGGGCCTGAACAAAAAACAGGAGGTCCTCTCTAGGGTGCTTTCGTATCTCATATGATCTCATGAGGTTGAGGTAAAAACAAATGAGAACAACAATCAGCTTCCGTGCGTGCCCAGCTTCAAGGTCGGATAGAATCGTACAATTGACAAAATGTGTATATTGGGTGAATGCTGACAGCAATACAATCACGTTCAATATGTTCCTCTTTTGTCACAATGTGTGCGTGTCTATCCTCCTCTTTTGCGTATCTGCTCTCCAGAGTCCAGATTTTCTTCACACAACACCAAGATCCAGAATAAAAAAGAATGACCCAAATGCCGCGTCGTTCCGTGACGCTCTGGCGATGGCGATGGCCACCTCAGCTGCAGCAGCATCTACTACAGCCATTAAACTGGGAAGCGCATCTGTCTCCGCTTTTGGTGCATCCATGGGGGCTCTTGGGCGCGCTGTTGAGATCACCGAGTCGTTTCTTGGACGGCATGACCACGACGCATCATCGATATTTGGACCGAGTTGCAGCGACTGTGACACAGAATCCCATGCTGTTCCCTAATGGTTTCTTTTGTGATGGGTGGGGAGACGTCAGCACACCGAAGCGCATCCAGGCGCTACTACAGAGTAACCGTATGCGCGAAGTGAATGTGCTCGGACCCTCAGACATTGACTGGGCGCCGAAGCGACTGCTCAAGAACGCCAAAGTATATCTGCAAGAGGGCAAATTCAAGAGCACACTACCCAACGCGAAGGAGTTCCTGCCATCATCTAGTTTGGACGCATGTTTTGAACTTGTGACACCGATAAGTTTGGAAAGTACGACCAATTCGGATGAGAACACCTCTGCAGCATATCGGCCGCTTCTGGGTACGTGCTGATGTATATGGAAGGAAAAAAGGGAGCATTCAATGAGCTGACATACAATCACGATTAATATGTATTCTTGAGTATAGTATTATTACCTGGAACAGGTGAGCATGGATTTCTACATCGACGCGCCTCCATTGCGATCCCTCTAGCTCGAAAAGGCGTGGCGACCTTGGTAAGTTTAGTTTTTGCCTCTTACATAGTTATAAGGAAGTGGTATAGTCACACGCTGATCGTGCTTAGATATTGGAGGGGCCATTTTATGGTAAACGCAAACCAAGTGACCAAAAAGGATCAAAGCTGAGAAGGTAAAGCTTGCGCATTATAAGCGGGTATTGCTGTAGACGTATTGCTTATTTCCATTTATTGAATAACAGGGTCAGTGATCTGCCTATTCTTGGTCAAGCCACAATTGAAGAGACCAAGTCACTGTTAGACTACTTTACGAAACATCACGGCTACACGCATCTAGTTGTTGCAGGTGAGTTGACCATAAGAAAAACATGACTAGCGAAGGTATCTCGGAATCATTAACTTCCAACTGACTGTTGTAGGCAGCAGCATGGGTGGTTTACATTCCGCCATGACAGCGTCGGTCTATCCTGATGAAGTCGGCGCAGTTGCGTGGCTCGCACCGCCTTCCGCCGTGCCTGTCTTCGCTGACGGGCTGCTCTCGGGTTCCTGTAACTGGTCTTCCTTATACAAACAGCATGAACTGGAACTTCTGGACAAGATGCTACTGGGGCACGCAGTCGCTTCATCGAATGACGATTCATTTGAAGATGAAGACTCAGTTCAACAAGCCAAGAAACGGATGCGGCTTTTTCTATCGATCACCGATATCGACAATTTCCATCCGCCGCAGCGATCAGATGCGGTTGTGTTTGTTGCGGGGACGGAAGATGAGTACATTGGCTTCACTGAGCCTCAGTGGCAGGTACGCTTCCACTTATTATTCATGCTCTCAGATAATGCTCACACGCTGCGATTGTTTCGCCAGGGTTTGCGAGAAAAATGGCAACCAGCACAGTTTCGTTACCTCAAGACGGGCCATGTCAGTGGAATTTTACTGGAGCAAGAAGCGTTTCGCAAAACGATTTTGGAAGTTTTTGATACCCTCAAAAGGAGTCCTGACCAGTGAAGAAGTTGTTCTGATTATTTTGTAAGCACCAGGATATAGATGATGTTTGTCGCTATTATATTTTTTTCTTTCGCTTGGAGCTAATGAGAAAAGGTCTATATTTTGGAAGTGTATTAAATTTTTGCATACTTATTTCTTTATCATCTGGCAACTTAACAATTTCGCATTACTTTCACACATAGGCAACTAACTACTCATGCAGACAACAAACAATGATATCCTGGTACGTGCTCATGACAGTTCGAATTTCACTCCGCGACAGGTTTTCTCGCCACATGATCTCTTCCAAATGGTGTTGGCCACGGAAGTACACACACAGTCGCTTGAACAGGGTGAAGACAGGATTTGTGGTGGCAATCTTATCCAAATAGTCCCGTTCTTGATCGGTAAACGCCAACGGATTGCTGGCTAATCGTTCAGTCATTCTGCCTTGACCGAATATGCGACCAGTGACAGCATCGACCATCGCCAAAGACGGTGGAGTACCTTCCTCAGATTCGATGCGTGAAGGGACGTGATAACCATTCCCGTTGTCGTTGTTGTGATGATGGTGATGTCTTCGTCGGTGGTTCGATCGATGTGACTGGTTTTCGAAAGAATCGCTTTCCGCAGCGTAATCTCCTTCAGACGGAATCATAAAATAGATGTAGCGATGCAATTGCACGACAAAATTATTTTGAAGAAGCCAAATCTATAGCCACACAAGAAATTATGAGCAAAATCGGTTTAATGCTGCCGCGTAGAGTAAGCGTATATCACCACTGTAAAGCATTCATCCTTACCAGCATGTGAATGTATTCAGTCTTCTTTAATGTGGATAGCGTCTTCATGTAGTCACCAATTCTTCTGGAGCCAGAGAAAGTGGAAAGCACCTCACAGAGCTCATAGGGAGAAAATTTTCGTCGAAATTCTAGCGCGCTTGCCGATTGAGTGCTCAGATTCGCCTTGGCATTCACCTGATAAATATTATGAAGCGTAATCGTATCGATGATCTTCCCAAAGCCCCAGAACACCAAGTGCGTCGAGAGTCGAAAGAGTTGATGAATCGGGATCGAAGTATCGACTGCTAGTTCTTGGAAGCTCTTGAGTGGGTTTGCAGCTTCAATCAACAGTCGAAGCTGGTGGGAATGGTCGGCCGGCAACGCATTGAGAATTTTCTCTTCATCTATTAACAGCAACAATGTATGGTAGGGACGCACACTCTGCATATTTACCGCTACGGAATCTGTTAGTGTCAGCGATATTTTCACCCATCGATTTATCACGACATGCACAGTCCCTGCTTCGTCTAGCCCATGATACACACTCTTGAGGTCGTTCGCCAGCACACACTTGCCCAGAGCCACGTCAATGAGTGTCTGCGGGTCCACTTCAGCATTCGCTGCACCATTTTCTGTGGTGTTCCCACCCATATCTTTTCGATGGTTGCCAGTATTGCTACCACTGCCTCCAGAGCCTCCACCGCCAGGATTGTTTGTAGACGCGTCCATCCGTTCATTCTGCGCCAGTTCGTCTCGGATATGCAACAGCTCACGCACCTCTTTCGACACAAAACCCGATCGGAGCTCCTCATGCAACAACGCATTCGCCAACTGTGCTGCTACGGTGCGGAAAGCGTTAATGGTGTGTTCCCTACGCTGCGCGAGCTCCTCGTCTTCCTGTGCGATGAGTGGATGTAGTTCCTCCAAGACGAAGATGACATTGAACATGGTGGTGTCACCATGACTGCTTTCATTTGGTACACTTGTTGTTGCTATTGATCCTGTTGAATTGGGGTTAATCGGTGTAGATGGCGTTGTTGTTGTGGATGTGGCTGATAACCCTGTATTCACTCCAGAAGGTGTCGGATTTGAACTGCTCGTACTTCCTATAGGTGTGTAACCTGCCTGTGTATTATGATTCTGCGCATTTGCTGTGTGATATAAGTGGTGATGACCGCCACTGCTGCTGCTGCTCTGATGTGGATGTGAACGCCGTGTCACCAGCACCGGGTGACTTATGAAGCGTAAATCGTCCATGACCAATTCAAAGCTCTGGTTACAGAGCGCGTTCTTTGGCCGAAATAACTTGGCTAAAAGGGGTGGACTGAGCTTATGGAATCTAGAGACATGGTCTGGTGACGATGCCATCGGTGCCGGGTATCGGAATGCCAGGTTGCATCCTTTATTGATGTCGTCCACGACCAGCGCGATACCCAACAAGCTGCTCATGATGCCCACGATCGCACTTGTTTCGAGTTTGTCGATCAAATGTCAGAAAAGTTCGAAAGTTCTAAGGATTATATAATCTGTTTACAAAGGTTATTATATTTAAGAATATATTATGTTATTAACTGAAATGTTATCCGATAGATGCTTGGTTTGGGGATCTGTCGAGTGTCAAGTGAGCTAATCGCGAACAAAGTTGCAATGTGACTTTGCGGCTGGGTGATGGATGGGTTTGTGGAACGATATCTTGGTCACGAATGCAATAGAGTAGACTGAGCGAACAAAGCTGCTGCATCATGAATTTGGTGTCCATGATCGAGTCGTTCGTGATCGAGCAATCGCTAGAGAGCAGGACTTGACGACCAGCAACAAGTGCTTGACGGATGATTGTGAGGATTTCGTCACGATAACTTGCGTTGGCACACACCTTGCTCGCCGGCAAGTTTACGAGGCAAAGCACACCTTCGTCGTCTTCGGTGGTTACTTGTTCTTGCTTATCACTATTATCGTATTGCTTCACTGTTGGTGGATTAGAAGTGCTTTGCACTGCAAAATCGCGAGTTCGATCTGTTGTGGGTTTATGTTTGATAGTGATGGCTCGATTGGGATTAAATCTATGGCGCTGCCCTTTCGCGATTTCCGCATATTTTCTAGTTCTTTGGGCTTCTTCTTGTCGCGCTCGAGTGCGATACACGTGCTGGACTTGGCCCACGGTTCTTGGGACGTCATCTTCCACTAAATCGTCATCTGACTCGAGATTGTTAAATAAAGATCTCCCTCCATAACTTGAAGCCGTGGTAGCAGATTCCCCACGTAGCCATTGCAGGATGCTGTTGCTTGCTTCCGAATCTTCGCATTTTAGAGCCTCCGGGTGTGATGGTGGTGCTTCGGGCTCTAACTGAGCGGAGGATACATGAATGGCAGCTGCGTTCCATCCTCGCACGAATTGCTTCTTTGCTTGGCGCGGCAAATGGCAAAGCATTAATTGCTCTTGTGACATTGTATGCTCCTTTCTGGTCACAATAATACTAGCGTGAACTGTGTCTCTATTTATATTCGCGTGCGAACAATCTGCTGCCATCGCGCCTTTTGATTTGGATCAATGTCATTGAGGCAAGATACGACATGTATCCACCAATACCTAGCACAGCCAGCATTCGAAGATTTTGCTGTGAGCCCAATTTGGAACGATTGGCAATCCAGCAATCGACAAGAGAGTCAAGCCCAATATAACTGGAAAGCGCTTGCAGAAGAGAGTCAGTGAGAATATGAAGACAGAACACTGTCGCCAAACTGCCGAAATTGTAATGCTTGCGCTTACGTGGGCAGCTTGAGCGCATGCTAATCAATCGTCTATGGTAGAAAATGGGATCGTCGCTTTGAAAGCGTTAGCCAGAGCATTGAAGAAAGAAGCAGAGCACAACCACGACGTAATTGTTCAAGTCAACAATTCCAATCCGTCAAGTGACTCGACGAGTACGAATACTAAAAAGCGAAGCAAGGAATTTGGTCGTCGCGTAGAATTGCAGGAGCATGAAATGGTATGATATGAGTGCAAAGAGTTTCGACACTAGTGCCTTGATACGAGTTCTGGATGTATCAGCAGTAGTTGCAGCCCAAGTGACTTCAAAAACAGAACGTCGATACTTCAAGCAACAGTAATTTCAGTCAATGCAACACCAAACCCAACCGCTTGTAGCCAAGAAAGTAAGATCATAACTGAAGCAAGTCAGTTTCTAGTCTATTGGATTGTAATGAGGATGAGCAAGTAGTTAACCGATACGAGCAAGAACTACTTCAGCAAGATCTCGTCAAGTTGGACCAGGAACTTCAGGATTTGCATTTCCCTTCATCATCCAACATGAATTAAAACGAATATCGATTTTAAAAAACAAGGTTTTATTTTACCTTTATAAAATTATCAACCATTTATATTACCTCTAATTACCTCTATGGTTTAATATTATAGCTTTCAGTATATTGTAATATTTTATTGCATTATTCTTCCGCAAAACCACAGAGACCAAGGAAACCACATGGAGGATCACTTTGCACGCGTGCTTGGCGCCAATGACAGCAATGACAGGAAACGACAGCATCAAAACGACGGTATTCACAAAGGACGTGATGTCGACGCACTAAAACGAGCCAAGTCGGCAGCCGCTGTGCAGCAGCAACGCGAGCGTGAGATTGCAGAGGCGTTGGCGCGCGCAGATACCCAAGAAATCGAGATTTGGGACCCACGGACGTTGAAATCCATGGCTATAAGTCTCGAGAAACACATTCGCAAGAATGCGATGATGCGTAGCAAATATGCAGACACACCGGCGAAGTTCATGGACTCGGAAGTCGCTCTGGACGAAGAATTGACGAAATGGAAAGGTGTCGCAACTGCACCAGCCCTCTACCGTCAGCTAATCGACTTGAACGTCCTTCCAATGCTATTGGGGTTGTTTGCACACGAAAATGTTGACATCCGACTGGATGTCGTGACACTGATCGCGGAATTGACGGACGCGGATGACGCGGAAGCGTCGTTGCCTGCCACGTTGGAGCTGGTGCAGGCGCTGCTGGATCAGAAGCTGCTGCCACTACTTGTGACCAATATGTACCAATTAGACAACGGAGCTAATACTCAGAGCAAGCAGAGTGAGAACGAAGGAGAAGAGGCGGAAGAAGAAGCTGCTGGGATTTACAATTCGCTGCAAATTCTGGAAAATTTAGCAGATCTCGTTCCGGCCTCATGTGAACAGATGTGCATATCGACACCTATTTTCCCGTTTCTGCTGCAACAAGTGAACTCAAAGCGTCGATTTACGCAAAACAAGCTGTATGCGAGCGAGATTCTCTCCATTTTACTGCAGTCTGATCGCGTTGCGCAACAGCAATTCATCAACAAAAAATTGGAAGTGCCTGCAATTGCTGCGAGCGCCTTAACGGAGACAGCAACAAAAGACAACAAGCCCCAGGCTATAGATGGTATTGACGAGCTCTTACAGGCGATCGCACCATACCGGAAGAAGAATCCGTCGACCGACGAAGAGGAAGAGTTGGTGGAGAATTTATTCAATTCTTTGTGCAGCGTATTGCTGTTGTCCGCAGCACAATCGCATTTCCGACACTTGGAAGGTCTTGAACTAATGTTACGCTGCATCAAAGATCGCAAGCAATTTGTCTTCCGTGGTGCACTGCGGGTGCTAAATCACGCTCTGATGGGAAATGCGCGCAATTGTGCACGTGTGATCGAAATTGGTGGGCTAAAGAGTCTGTTCTCGGTATTTATGGGGAAGAAGAAGGGTGGCAAGACCGGGAAGAAAAATAAAGCAGAAAAGGCGCAAGACGAGGAGAATATCGTGAGCATTGTCGCATCGTTGTGTGCGTTACTGGACGTGAACGCCAAATTTGATGTTTACGATCGTTTCCATGCCAAGTTTGTCGAGAATGAAATGGAAAAAATCGATCGATTGGTAGATTTATTCGTCAAATACCATGAGCGTGTCGAGAAAAGTGGCCATGACGATGAATCAGACGAAGAGGAAGACGAAGAGGAGCGCTACTTGCGACGACTAGATGCGGGACTATTTGTTCTTCAACAGATTGCGTTTATTGTTGCGCATTTGTGCCAGTTCTCAAAGAAGCATCAAGCGTATGTGATGGTAAAGTTCCATGAACGAAACTTAGAACTAGAACATCTTATGTATGTTCTACGCGAGCAACTGACGTTCATAAATGCTGATTCAACTCCTGAGAGCAAGGAGAAACCCTCGGAAATGGATGCTGAGCAGAAAGAGAAGCAGGAAGCACACAAGAAGCAGTTGTTAGAGCTGTTACAAAATCTAGAGCAAGCACGATCCATAGGAGTAGTTGAAGAAGATGTGGTCGATCAAGATGCCGAAGTCAAGCAAGATTCCACAGCGGTGAACGACGAACCCAAAGAGTAAACACAAATCGATCTAATACCAAAATTTGAATTCCCTACTCTTTTAGTGTTGCCTGAGTGAGTTTGATGCTCTGAAAAATTGTTAGTTTACTGCGGATATCCGTTGTTAACCCTTACGTAGATACAGGTTGACCAGTGGAAGCGACCTTAAGCATTAAATTTCTTTCTTCTTCGTTGTAGAGTGCGGCAAGAGGCGTGGGGACATCATCAACTGCTAGCGGTAACTTCGGAAGTGATGCGATTGGTTCATTTGGTGGTGCAGATGCTATTGCTGTCCCTGTCGCAACTGCGATAGCGCGTTGCAATGCGCCGACATAGTCAGCATCGTTGCAATTGGCAGATGATGCACATCCGGGTTGTCTGTGGTCAAGGGTATCACCCTTATTCGGACTGCCCACAGTTGTCGTTGTGGCTTCATATTGCTCTTCCCACAGCAATTGCGTCGGAACCAGCACAGTGGTGCGAAATTCTTGCCATGGGTCTGTAACATCTTGCGGGAATAAGTGTGGGGAATGTGCTTGGGCATTGACCATTGCTTGATCGAACGAAATGGCTATATCCAGGAACGCTGGTGGGGGTCGAGGCTTTCCACGTTTGTACACCGTTATTATAAACTGCAAGCATCCACCCAATAGCAGGTGTAGCCGCAAAGGGTCATTCGCAGTCCGAAACGCTGGCAGCTCCTTGCCAAACATGAACGGCGAATCCTCCAGTGCCACAATATACAACCGAGAGATCGCACAATGAAGAATGTTCGCTTCAGAAAACCGCATGATGAGATCGAGTAACAGTTGCATCGTGTTGGCTGCGATAAGATGGCGATCCACAACGCTACAGGAGACGTTCAAGATAGGGAGCATCAAATACACCATCTGAATATGCGTGGTTTTAAAGTGTCGACGAGGCGGCAACGCCAATAATTGCAAAAATGTTGGTAGCCGCGCAGTGAATTTCTTCCAGAGCAAGGGCAGGTCTTCATGCGGACTCCCCAGGGTCTGTAGATGACAATTTCCTTCTTCTGCTGATGCTGAAGAAGAGGATAGAGCAGATGGCTCATAGAACACAATCTTCGACACACAACCGCATTGATATTGCTGCAGTAACGAATTCAGCACCTTGACCAAATAGGATTCATTTGCTAACGACGTTGGAAGAGCCTGCAAATCAGCCAAGACTTCGTCCAAGAGAAGATTGACGTACTCTTCTCGCGTCAGGAGCTCCGTCACGAAAAAATGCCCAATACTACCTCTTCGATGCTCATGAATCAAGTCTGTGAGGAGATCACAGGAGAAGATCATGCGAGAAAATTTGTGGTGGGGTTGGTCCTTGGCTGTACGAGTATGCACGGAGTCGGAAACTAATGTCGCGCATGCTGATGTTGGCAATAGTGCTAATTGATACAAAAGTTGGCCGGTCAATCCATGCAGGGTGGTCGTTGTCTCCGGAATTTCGTTGAATATGCGCAATAATACGTCTCGAACCGGTTCATAGAAAATCAGCACCAGTAGTGTTTCCACAAAAGCGCACTGATGCTGAGAGCCAAAGAAACTCAGCAAACTCTCGGGAGAATATTGATCCATGAACACATTGCAAAAGCGCACCAGGGCTTCTACGTTCATTGTATCACGCGCATTGCACTGTAGAATGTGCTGGCAGATCGCTTCACGAGATGTTTCCTGGAGTGCCACCAGTGCTGCGATCAATTGCGCCGAGAAGTTGGACGAACACAAGATCCAATCGGCGCGATAGACGATGCCATACTCCTCATACGTTGGTGAATCGCCATTGCCTCGACTGAAGGGTGCTGTAGAATCCTTTGGTGGCTCCTCTAATACGCAGAACAATAGTGATGCGACTATAACGAGCAAGCACACAATGACCAAGTGAGCTACTCCTATATCTTATCCATCGTGCAGCCTTACCGCCGGATCCAACTCAATTCTTTTTAAAGTA
Source organism: Pilasporangium apinafurcum (assembly GCA_001600495.1). Taxonomy (NCBI): domain Eukaryota; phylum Oomycota; class Peronosporomycetes; order Pythiales; family Pythiaceae; genus Pilasporangium; species Pilasporangium apinafurcum. The sequence continues at coordinate 195,619 of BCKE01000040.1, forward strand.
AACGTACGATTATCAGGCCGAATGAGGAATTGGAGAACTGGAATATAATGGTCTGAGTGCGGCAGCACTTCAGTTAGCACCTCCACGATATCGTGAGTTTGCAGCGCATCGATAATGGAGGCCTGAGCGAGCAGGACGTGGACGCGATCGACCATTTTCCAGATATAATTGAATGAATGAATGGACGCAACACTAAACAAATGTAACTGAAGGGATCTTGGTCAACAAGCAGGGACTTGGTGACTGTGGTGGTTGTTCTTAGCACCAAAGCGCAAGTGTGCATATAAATAGCAACTACAAAAAAGGTCGTAATTGCTTTCATTCTCAGCGCAATGTAAACTCCGCTTATAATCTCAAAGATCCCAGGACTTGATGGCTTCATTTTCTGGTCCTTTGACTTGTCGAACATAATCGAAGATAAACAAAAAGGGGTATACAACTACCTATGATTGGATAAAATAAAATTTAGGAGAATACCATTGGCTATAATTATATTTTCCCAGGCTGTAGGTGGCTGTGCAAAGATCAGTTGTTGTGCATGAACAAGCAGAGGGGGGGAGAAGAAGGCAGCGATCGAAAAGTAGTGGAAAAAGAAGGAGACACGATGCCTGCAATCAAGCGCAAACGCTCCGACAGCGGTATGTCTCACCGATTATGCTCGCACGCGGCAGCACTGCCTTTACCTGCAACGTTACACGATGCACTTGTTGAACAATCCACTGCTGAGACTTCATCTCCATCCTGCACTGCTTCCTCTGCAGAATGCATACATCTTGCCACGTATTTATTTGGACCAGTACGTTTTTTTACATAATAGTACAATCTTGTCATTATAGCTTGCATTGATGGAGTTGACTATTGTGTTGATATCATATCTCCTTGTTGCAGAAAGCAACTTTTCCTGACCTCGCCGAGGAACAGTACCGGTGTTTATCCTGTGAGTTCGTCGGCATTCGCGATAGTGGCTGCGATAGCTTCATGTCACACTCCATTATGGAAAACCATCCATTGGGTAAAGTCTATCTGTCCATCTCCATCGATTGTATATCTTGTCTTACTGATGCATGTTTGGATGTTTGCTGTCGCAGCATTACTTGTGCGAAAGAAGCAAATCTATTGTGCCAATTGCCGCGATTTCATCTACACTTCGGTACAGCTTACCGGTGATAGTCTTCGTTCATCTGGTAAATATCGATCGTCTCAGGCCAATGGTCGATATCGTCATCATACGAATAGACAGCAACTTCGTCAGTCGTCTCGTCGCGGACTGGTCAATATGGGCAACACGTGCTACATGAACGCCGTGCTACAAGCGTTTGTGCACATGCCCATGCTGCAACACTACTTTCTCGTAGCCAAGAGCCACGACACCATTATTTGCCAGCAAACACGGCGTCAGCAGCGTCCGTCTCCGATCTGCTTGGGCTGTGAACTTGGTGCATTTATGGCCACAGTGTTGGCATCCTCGACTTCATCAACTATTTCTCAATCTAGTCTCATCACAGCTGGGCCGATCGTCCCAAATTCTGTCCTAGAGACATTCTGGAGCTTTGCACCATCGTTTATTGGTACCCAACAGCATGATGCCCATGAGTTTTTCATTGCCCTACTTGGTGGGTTACATTCTCATACACACCCAAAGGTATTTGTGCATGGCGGCATCTCACCGCGCTTTACCATCCAGGGGCAAAGCTTGTGTAATTGTGCTGTGCATCAGCATTTTGCTGGTGTACTCGAGTCCCAAGTCCAGTGTTGTCAGTGTGATCGCATCTCGACAGCGTTTGATCCGTTCCTCGACCTTTCATTATCGCTTGATGATGACAAATCTAAAAATGTTGACAAAACTCTCTCACTTGAAGACTTGTTGGCAAAGTTTACGGCTGATGAGGAACTGCGTTCGATCAACCAAGTCTATTGCCGTCAGTGTGCGAAATACACGAACGCTACCAAATGTCTGCGGCTTCGGACACTCCCGAATGTGCTTGTGTTTCATATCAAGCGTTTGGATTTTTACAAGCAACGTAAACTGGCCACGTATGTCAACTTCCCACTCCGTCAACTGAGTTTGGCACCATTTCGAACGATTGATCATGAAAAAACAACCACAAAGTTGCCCTCGAAGGAACCGGTGGCGAGCACTTTGGACACATACGACCTCATGGCTGTGATCAATCATCACGGAGATTCTGTGGACAGTGGCCATTACACAGCCTTTGTTTTGGATGAATATCTAGACAGCAGCATCAAACCACAACAGCATTGGCTCTTGTTTGACGACACAGAGGTCTCACCGGTGTCTGAAGACACTGTACTGCAGAGCCAAGCGTAAGTTAAGCAATCCGGCGCGTTTTGGTCACCAAACGGCATGATGAAGTGTGGATGTAATTGCTTTTTTATCGTTTTTGTGTATGTAGGTATATGCTCTATTATATTCGCCGACAATCTCCAGTCATTCCATAAAATGACTAGATAGATTCAATTCAATTGCTCTCCGCGTTACCAATCCACTCGCCTTAATTGTGTTCATGGCGAAAATTATCTTCCCATAGCTCCAGCTGTGATTGATTCATTTGTACTGATGCTATGTGAGTAATATTCATGTACGTTTCTTGCAGATGCTGTTGTAACTGGGTGGAGAATGGATGGAAAGCTGGAGCCGCACCTTTTGATATTTGTACAATCAGAGGATAGATCCGCTTCGCGTACTGGTGAATCGACTCTGCCGCAGGGTCATACGCGAATTTGGCACCAGCGTTGAATGGAGTCGAGATGATGGACGTTATTTTCAACGTAGTGGCATTATTTTTGATGGCTTCAAAATTAGTCGAGAACTGGAGTGAGGCTAGTTTTCGATACGGTGATGGGAGTCTCTGGGTCCGTTTTAACTACGTACTGCGCTCGCATCCATGACAAAATTTGCGGTTATTGGCGAGATTATCATGGATCATTCGTATCGCCAGGGGTGATAGATCAGCCAAAAGTATGAGATTGTTGCTACAGGGTAAGTTACGCAAAATACGAAGTGAATGAATTTCCTGTGCATGAACTTGCATTAGCGCCATGAGCCAAAACGAGATCGATGTGTCGTCCATGCCGCCTAAATCGGATAGACGTAACTGGTTCTTTGCGATAAATCGCACACAATCCATCGAAAGCACGAAATGCGAGCCATAGAGCAACATTGGCGCTTGGCGGATTGGATAAGTTTTCAGTGACAAGTAATATACTTTACTGGGATCGCGCTGCAAGTTAGACGGAAGCAGTCCTCGCTTGTTCCACGGCTCGCCTGCGTAGATCCTGCGCGCAGGGCCCAACGCACGAATTGCTGCAAGGAACTTTGGCAATTTCACGTAAATGTCGTCGTCGGCGATCATCACATACGCTGTCTCCTGGAAATTTTGCACCGTAAAGACGAGAAACTCGGTGACTTTGCGTGTCAACGTCTGATAGTAATCGTCACAGTCAAGTTCGTCGGTCAAAAGATCTCCATACACGCGCTTTTCCCACTCAATCGCAGCGCCAAGCACACCATCTATATCGTGAAAAAGGTTTGGTCGACAGCCGATGAAGATGACCATGACGCCAAGTGGGAGAGCGCTTTTGCTTGCCCAGGTCTCTCGAATAGCTTGTCGGAGTGGGAAGTTTTTGATGACATTTGTTTTCACACCAATTACCATCACGATGGACTCCGTGTCGGTACTGTGGAGTGGTCTATTGACAGTTTGTATTGATTTGACCGGATTTTCTGACATTACAAATTGCTGCTGTTGTTTCTGTTCTTCAAACCATTCCAGTATGTCTTGGGCATTGTTCATGCCAAGCTGTTTCTGCTCTTCTTCTACTATATCCAAATATGCCTCGTATTCACTCTCATCAAGTGCAGTGAAGGTGATTTCAGGCGTTTCAAAGTGCCGAATGACATTCGTGGTGGTGGTATTGCTGAGCGCAGCGTTTGCCTCGGTGATAAACATTTGCACAGTGTGGCTACCTACATTGATGTTGTTGACCACGAACGTGGGATGAATCACTCCAGAACATGTAACCACTGCGCCGTCTATCTCGATACACATCCACATTCGCCCATATTGAGCCTCGAAAAGCTCCAGGTCAGACACTTTGATCATTGCTGCAAAATTGATGGGAAGTAGCACGGTCTCTCCATCCTGTGGGTACTTGATGAAGAAATCCATTGATAGATCGTTCGCGCTTGTCCGCAATGCAAACATAGCTGTTACAAAGATGCACATCGACCACCAAGCAACGACGAAAGGTATTGCTGTACACAACATGGAGACTGCACGATAGCGCCACGAGCGACGTATCATATTTAGATGCTTGAGTAAATTCTACATTAACGATTAAAGTCTCCTCCGTCATGATGGCCAAACAAGATTTTTTTAGAAAGATACACGCGTCTGTTCATTCCCAGAGCATAGCATACTACCTCGCGATGTTTTGCTCTATATGCGCATTTGTATCAGATTTACCCATTCTTAATTGGTCATCTTCTTCTTGGGTCTACTTTCTTTCCAAATAAACTGGCACTTGCTAAACTTCCTGAGTGTTACGTCTGTATTCGTTTATCTTGTTAATGGGAAGTCATCTTCACTTATGACATCATCTTGAAAATGTCGCTGCAAACGCATTGTAAATGTTTCCAGACAGAGTTCTACTTCATCTTGAAAAATTGTCTGGACGATTGGGAAAATCCGTTCCGCAAACTCGACTACTGTCTCAGCAGATGGAACAAATGAAAACTTGGCTCCAGCATTGAAGTTTGTGTTAATAAACGTAACAACTTCATCCAAGTTATCTCGAACGTAAGTATAGAAGTGAAGTGCCGTACTCTTACTTAGCATGCGTTTATCCCTTTTCGCCCAAGTGTTTCGATTGAATCCATAACAAAAATTCCGCTGATTTTGTAGATTCTGGTGAATTATCCGAATCGCTAGTGATGATAGATCTGCAAAGGAGATGTAGCCGTCATTACAGGGTAAATACCGCAGCATTTGGAATGAGTCGAAGTGTTGCGGATGTACTTGGCGTAGCAGCATCCATAATGCGATCGTAATGTCGTCCATAGCACCAAGTGGTTGCAGTCGATAACGATTCTTCGCGATAAATCGTACACAGTCCATCGACAGCACGAAGTGTGGACCAAGCGCAAAACGAGGCAGCTCGCGCATTGAGTAGACAGTGTCTGATAGAAAATACCGATGCGATGGGCTCCGTGTCGGTGTCAACTGAGCAGCGGAGTGACCATCGAATGTTTGTCCAGCGTAAAACCGCTTCGGAGCCAGGCTAAATGTACGCAGTGTGACCAAAAGCCGATCAATTCTCAAATAAATATCGTCGTCGGCGATCATGACGAACTGCGCATTGTTAAATGTTTCTGCTGCAAAAATCAAAAACTCCTTGACTTGGAAGGAAAGCGTGTTGTAGGCGTCATCACAGTCCAATTCATCGACCAATAAATCCCCATAGATGTGCTTTTCTAAGTTTATCGCCATTTCAAGCTCGCCATTCACATCACGCGATAAATCTGGGCGACAGCCGATGAAGAGGATCTTGACTAAGTCACTGTGTAAAGTCGCTTTACTGGCCCACGTGTCTCGGATCGCCTGCCGCTGACGAAAATTGGTCGTCACGATGGTTTTGATACCTATCACAAGCACAGTAGAGGTACTATCAATTACGTTGGCAGACTGACGTGTGATAGTGTCAGCAGTACTGGAGATAGCATCTTGTCTTGACAGTAGATGATACTGCTGCTGGAACCAATCCGGGAGATCGAGCTCTTCGTTGATACCATGTATTCGCCGCTCCTCTTCCATTTGTCTATTACCATATTCCTCAAAATCACTTTGACTTAAGACGGTAAAAGATATCAGTGCTGACTCGTGATAGCGGATGGTTGTGGAGTCGGGTGTTTGTGTGTCGGTGATCACCATCCTTGCTATGTGCTTGCCCAGCGACACTGTGTCGTACTTGAATATTGTGGCAAACACGCCCGTACAATTGCGTAGTTCATGATCGATTTCCAAACAAAGCGATTTGTTGGCGTACTTCTCCATAAAAGCAGCTATCTCGCGTGCAACAATGGTGCATGTGAAGATCAACGGAAGCTGTAGCACATCGCCATCGCATGGATAGGAGATGTGAAAATCCAGCACGAGATCATCACCAACGACTTCCACACTATCACTTTGCTTTCCATGAGCAAGTAGATCGAATTCCTGAGGTGGCACACCATCGATTTGAAAAAAGAGAAGCACAATGTTGAGACATTGGAACCAATGACGCATGCTAATCAAAATTTTCTGCAGGCCATGTTACTTTTTGACAAAGATCGCAGTGCGCAAACATTCTCCATTATTAATTTACGAGATATCCCTATTTTAGTCAATCCTGTGCTTTTATTTATGGATTTATTAAAAAGGCAAATTTTTCACAATTAGAATATTGAAGTGGATTGTATCATCTCAAGAGATCATGTGAGATACGAAAGTACCCCAGGAAGAACCTCCTGTTTTTTGTTTGGGTCCGACTTGACCAGCAAAAACTAGCTAAGACTATACTTGACCAGGTATTTCAGCATATCGTATGCGTCAATAACCCTCAAGGAAATGGCAGGAAGCTTTGCAATGTCATTATGTTATGGATACGAAATCACGAGCCCATATACTAGGTCATCATCATCCCTCAAAACGAATCCTTGCGTTGAGTGAGTGCGCTGGGGTTGTCCAATGGGATCAGTAGTATTTGCCAAAGAAATAACGAATAGTATCGGTCATGCTAACCGCTAGCAGTCTGCGCCGCAGAGAGAAGATGTATGGCGCATTGATTTGCACACATTGACAATGAAGATCTTTGAAAAAAAAGAAGCATGACATCAGCATTATTTGCGCACTTTTTGGTAGTTTTCGATTTCTATACTTGTCTTGTAGTATAAGCCATAAATTGTTGCTTATACCGTAAAATGCATTCGTGGAAAGATTTTCGAGCATCTTGTGATCAATCAATCACACCTGTATCGCCTCCTACGAGGTAAATGTGTTGGTCAAGCACCTACAATCGTAGTGTACTCCTATGTTGGATGCGCCGATGCATCATATCTTCCACTCTCACTGTCGTGGTCACTGCCATATCAGAAGTGTCGTCCTCACTCTCTGATTCTCATGTTCCAAGCTTCTTAACGGGGACCACCACGCCTGATATGCTAGTAAATGACCCGCTGATGGAGCTCCATATCACGGATCCCATGAACGGTTCTATCTATACCGTCCCAGTCTTTTTCTCGCTCCAGGCAGTGATAACCGATACTGATGCTTTCTACACTGTGTATGGGGAGAGAACATGGTGGTGCATCGAAGTAGATGATGGTGCATGGCAAAAATGCACAACCGTCACGGCAATGGATGCACTAGGGTTCTGCGAACTATCTGTGGGAAATCACACTGCGCAAGCATTTGCGTCGGATACAGATAGACCGAACGCAAGCACCATTCGATATCACCTCACAGATCCTGTTGTCTTTACCACACTTAACGCGATCGACTATACCAATTACGTCAATAATCAAATTAAGGCCGAGTATAACGCTTACCAAGAACAATCACTGACCGAATGGGCACACAAGCAAGTGCATTCAGATAACGGTAGCTTGAGTTCAGAGCATGGTTCGACGACGTTCGGTAGAAGGAAGAGCTCATTGGGAAGGATGAACGATTATGAGCAGGACCCTGTTCTAGTGATTGGGATCAAAACCAGTGTCATGAGTGGGTTTCCATCCCGCCAAGCTATTCGGGAGACATGGGCAAGCAGGGCAGCACTGCCATCAGGTGTTCTTGTACTCTTTGCTGGCTGCCAGGCAGCTCCCGATAGTGATCCGACCAAACTACATGCAATTGAGCTGGAGAAGCAAGTATATGGTGATCTTCTAACGACAGAACTCGCGTGCAAAGACTCATATACCGATTTGGTTAGCAAAGTGACGGAATTCTTGCACTTAGCGTACACAAAACTTAGCACTGCCAAGTACGTGATGATTGCCGACGATGATATCTACTTGCGCGTGGATCGATTATTCGCTCTGTTGCAAGCGCGTGATAGCCACTCGTATCGCTTTTACGCTGGTCAAGTGTGGGGAAAACAGTCTTTGTGGCATGGTTCCCCGATCAGAGATCCAGCATGCAGATATTATGTCGACGAGCAAGAGTACCCTATGCGTCAGTATCCGTCGTTTGCGAATGGCCCACACTATATCATGTCGATGGACTGTGCAGGATTTATCGCCAAAAACCGTCATCGTCTGCACGGATTCGGTGCATTAGACGATGTCTCCGTCGCATTTTGGCTGCTCATGATGCAAGTGCATCCAGTCGCTATCTCCGACTTTGCTCATATGCGGGGACTCGCATGCAGAAATCGCTTAATCTCATACGCAGATCTCTCGTCCATCGCTATTCGCGCGATTCATGCCAATCTCGCTAATCGGCAAGACTTTTGCCACGGCTTTGGACTGCACAAATGGCTCAAGCAGACAACAATTAGCATCCATCGGACTGCACCACTCTTGTTTTCAACTTTTGTAAAAGATATTTCGACCACGAATCGCCTCGAAATTCGAACGACTATATCGAATGAGGTAGGTCGCAAGAATATCACAGTCGCGTACTATCCGTCTTTAGAGATTTGTTTCGATTTTGCGCAAAGAATCTTCCCGCAAATCCAAACAGAATTTGAGCCTTTCGCTCCGTTATTCCAGCACTTTTATGCCCAATTGCAGCAGCATCTGAAGGAAGCGAGTGAGCATATTGCGCAACAGCCACAGACGTCGACTTTTCGCTACCACCTGGTGCTCTGGCAACACAACTTATATGTCGACAACCAACTACCAGTTGTAACAATTGTGTACAGCCCTCAAGCAGCCTACTCAAAAACTCTGTTTGAGTGTCTATTTACCGCTGTATACAAATATCAACCGGTTCTGGTCATGGATGCCAATTCATTTAACGAAAGGTATCCCAATGTGAACCCGGCAATCTTTATCTTTTCCGTTCTCGATGGTGTCTACATGCGCCGTATTGCCCAGATCGTTGAGCACTACATTCCCGCTGGTAGCAATGACGATGGGAAACCTACAACGCATGTGGTGCTGTTTTCTGGGGAGGCAGATGATACTAATGGAGTAGACGAAAGAATACTGTTGATCTCAACTGTTTCTCATTTGCCACGGAAGAGGCACGTCTATTTATCCATGGCGAGTGCGTCTTTTGCAGAACGGCTCAATCACACTCCACTCTCATTGCTGACATCTCAGGCACCTTCACAGGGCGCGACAGATCGAAAATTTTGCGCTTATCTGTATGCAAATTGTAATCGAAGCCATCGAGAATACATGTTTGACTTGCTTAATGCCATGGAGCCAGTAGATGCACTCGGTAAATGCGCTGGCTTCGCAAATTCCCTAGATCCGCTGCGAAAACGCATTGGCGAGCGATCAAGGTGGTACAACGATGAAGCGATCGAGATGTTTACAAAATATAAATTTGTTATCGCGTTTGAAAATGCTCAGACCGCCGGGTATGTGACTGAGAAGATCGTGAATGCATTTCTCGCAGGCAGCGTCCCAATTTTCTATGGGAACTTGTCGACAGTAGCTGGAATGTTTAACCCAAAGAGTTTCATCGATTGCGGTCGGTTTAGCACATTGCGTGCATGCGCAACTTACGTGCTGCAAGTACATCGCTCCACTGAGTTGTACGAGCAGATGGTAGCAGAATCGCCGATCGCTGATGTTGATGCTTTCCATCGCATGTTTTCCTGGCACCCAGATGTACCGAGTAATTATCATGCTGCTGCGTTAGCCAGACAATTAGGAGTAGATGTATCAACGAAATAAACTATACTGCTGGCTGATACAAATGGTGCTGATTCCTGCATTGAAGATGGAAGAAACGCGATAGTTCTCAATTGATTCGAGTCGAATCATATGCGATTGCTCTCCTCCACGCGATAATGTATATATACGCAGGACTTGCTAATGCGTCATTCAGTTCTATTTCATGCTCTCAAAGTCACTCTTCTGTACCTGGCAATCAATTTGCCATGGTGTATTAATGCCTCAGCATTGGTCATTATGGATCGTGATCCGATGTATGCACTGAAGCTCTCACATCTGCGCAATGGCGACATTTTACCGCTGTCGGTTAGCTGTAGTGCAATGATCGGGACATACGATGAGACGGAATTTTTGGTTCACTAAGGTAACATGTCAGTGTGTTTAGAGCTCGATGGAGAGATGCATAGCTACTCAGGAATTGTTCGTGCAGATTTCAAGTGTGTAGACAGCCATATCGCTCGTATTTTCATGACCGATACGAGCACACACGATGAGCGGTCGATCTGATACCACCAGTCACTGACAGTCCCGTTTATTATCCCTAGTGATCACGATTTTCAGACCATATTACAGAAACAAAAACAAGCTGAACACAGACGGAGCCAGCTGGACAGCGCGGGCAGCGATATAGTTGAGCGATATCCGATCACAGAGCTCACTGCATTTGCATTTGGGTCATCTAGCAATGTCCATGGATTGTGTGCATTTCATCATCAAGAATTACCATCATTTGCAAGGGATGGGCGGGATGGATGATACCTCCATTGCGCTTTGAATGCTGCTTCTTCAGGCGCACGGATAGCATGTCGAAGCTTTTCAGTTTCTATGCATTCCACCGTGAAATGAGAACTTCATTCGTTTGGAGATTTGTCGCTCCTGATAATTCGAGCAATTTATATCAACCTTCTCCATGGCACCTCTATTTACTGTCCATTGTCATTACATGCTTCGTGATAACAATTCCATACCGTTGCAAACCTGTAAGTCCCAAACTTTGCTTAGTTCAAATCCGATATCTGTGGGCAAGATGATGGCACAAAATTTGGTAATTGGGATGGGATGATAACCGTCAGAGGCTATCCTCATCACCTTCGCTGTATGTGTCAATTGATCTGGAATCAAACTAGACTAGTAGCTTTAATGAAAAGTTGCTTATCTTTTCACTTTGACGTTCATGACTCGGCCTTGAGCCACAAATATCGATGAAAACCATGGCAAAACTCCCGATGCTCGTGAATGTTGCTGTGAATTATCCGAATAGCCATCGGAGATAGGTCAGCAAAAGAAGTGATTCCGTCTTCGCATGGTGCGATATCCAGATTCAGAAATGATGGCAGGTGTTCGGGATGAACTTGCAATGTGAGGAGCCACAACGCAATGGTAACGTCGTCCAGGCCCTGCAACCCGCGACGACGATGGTGATTGCGAGCAATAAAATGCGCACAATCCATTGACATAATGTAATGAGGACCAAACGCAAAGGGTGAAAACGCATTCATCGGATACACGGCTTTAGGAAGAAAATATCGCTCTATTGGATCGCGAACTGGGCGGAGTTTTTGCATAAATTGTATCGCCCATACTTGTCCTGCGTAGAAGTGCTTTCGTGGACCATGCTTCCGCAGAGCAGACGTGAGTTTATCTATGCGTAGGTAGACGTCGCCATCAGTGATCATGACGTAGTGTGCCAAGGGTGTCCTTTCCGTCACAAAACTGAGAAATTCCGTCACCTTGTCGACCAGCGTTGCGTTAGAGTCGATGCAACCCGATTCGTCAATTAACAAATCCTGGTATACGCGTTGTTCCAGTTTAACGTCGCTTAATACTTCTTCGTAATTGTGTTGAGCATGTTGAAACTGGGGTCGACAACCAATGAAGAACACTTTCACATCATCAGGAAGAGTCTGCTTGCTAATCCAGGTCTCTCAAATTGCCGGTCGGAGAGGAAACCCAGCAAACACACGAGTCTTGATGCCAATAACCAAAACTGGGTCTGGATCAGCCAGTGTCGACGCTGAATCCGCAAAAACTATCTCTTTTTGGTTATCCTGATTTTGCTGAAGTCTACGTTTGGACATCCACTATAATAGATCATTGTTCTCCCTAATAGTATGTAGCCTGTGAAGATGTGCAAATTCGGTGTCACTCAAGACCGAGAATATAACTTCTTGGGATAATAAATAGCGCGAGTTTTTCGATATGGGTTGAGATGTATCCGATAGGAGCATTCTGACAGTGTGGCCACCCAACGCGAGATCCTCGAACTTCAAGTAGCTCTTACTCGTTGGTACACATCTGATCCATTGACGATCCAGCTCCGTACAGAGCCATTTATCGCTAGCGAATGCGGTAAATGCTGCAAGTGATGGTGTAATAACCTTGCAGCGCACAATCAATGGCAGTTTTTCCACACTACCGTTAATTGGGTAGATGATCTCTAACTGCGTCGATCCAATCAAGTCGTTCTTGGAAAAATCAGCTGTCGTTACTGCGCCTGCATAACTAAGGGACAGCAGTATCGCTATGCAAAGCCATTCAAGATGTTGTTGTTTTTTGTCTGTGGTGCTGAAGCGCTTAGTCTGGCGTGGCATCTTCACAACTGTTCGTGTAATGGCCAAGATCGTATCATCCCTTCTATTTATGGTATATATTCTTTTTACGGGCTAAAATAGTACTAAATTTGGTAGTGCGTTATATTTGGCGTTGTGTCGAATTTGCATACGAATAGCTACGCTTGTATGCATAAAAGGGCATTTGATGATGCGAATTGTATGATGACGACTTGGTGCTGAAAGTGATGCATCAATTCTCAGAAAAAAAGCATTTCGCTGCAGTTGGACGTGGTGTGCAATGGTACGTGGCAGAAAGAGATGCATAGACACATTATCAGAAAGTAAAGACAGCGTTTGGTTCGTCGACCATCTGCTTGCATGTTCAGTCTGTGGTGCATTGGCTCGACTACTATTGAGTTCTCATGGTGCGTCAACAACAAACTGCTGAAAAATGCACCGTATGCATGAATGAAAGAGACTTCCATCAAACAAGACAGACACAAAACCCAATAAATCTGAGAATGAGGTTGACGCATCTGGTTTATATGTTGTGTACGTCAACTGTTTGATAGTAATCAAATAGACACAGAAAATGCAATCGGATCGTCTGATTCAAGACATACAGCAAAACACCATGGATGGATCCATTCAATAAATGCACTGCTGCCTTCTGTGGACTCCGGTCATCGTTTTCCCGCCTTTCCTCCTGTTCAAGCGCCCCCCTTTCAACGTTGTGATTGGTCAAAACCTGTCACATACCCTATTATGGCCATTTGACAACCATCTGGTGGAGTGTGCGATCGAAGGAAGTCTGACAGCGTTCGTTCACAAGAAGGGAAGGGCGAGAAGAAGGACGATAGGAAGAAGAAGAAAAAGCAAAATACTTGTGCCCGTTCATACAGCATTTTGCTCACGATCGTCTTCGTACTTGTTGTCATTCTGAAATTTTCCAGCTCGTTGGCAAGCAATTTCAACATTCAAGTGCGGCAACTTATTTAAGTCAAACAAGTGGTGTCTAATGAAAGTCTCTTCGCTTCCATTGGTCGTTGGTTGTTTCACGGCTGCTTCACTCGCATCCGCCTCTGCTATCGCTGATCTGGGGATCGTCGCTCCAGTGGTGTCATGCACAGAATTGGCAACCGTCGATCTTACGCCTATCGGTGGCAATGGCAGCGTTATCACGTCCGTCTCAGAGCTGCAACGCAGTGGTACGACGTTCTGCTCGGTGGAAGGCACGCTTCCACCGCAAATCAACTTCCAGGTACTACTCCCTGTCTCTACCTGGACGCAGCGCTACATGCAATCTGGGTGTGGCGGACTCTGTGGGAACATTGGTCTTCAGATCAATGCTGCCGCCGGATCGGACGAAGTGACACAAGGCAACTTTGTACTGGCAGCGACTGATATGTCTGGTGGAAGTGATGGGAAATTTGGACTTGACAAAGGCCGGGAAATTGCGTTTGCGTATAAAGCACAGCACTTGACCGCGCTTGTCGCCAAGAAACTGATCAAAAACTACTACGGTCAGTCGGAAAAATATGCATATTTCAACGGCTGCTCTGACGGTGGACGTGAAGCTGTGATGGAAGCGCTGCGGTATCCAGAAGATTTTAATGGTATCATCGCTGGCGCGCCGGCGTTCCTGTTCCAATTCCAAAACAGTTTGCATCACGGATGGTTGGCCACCAGTAACAAAGGCGCTGATAACAAGGCAATCGTCGTCTCGAACCGTCTGTCGATCTTGCATGACGCTGTTGTCGCTGCATGTGATGCCTTGGATGGTCTTGAAGATGGCCTGCTTTCCGATCCACGCGTGTGCAGCTTTGATCCACAAGATATTCAATGCTCAGCAACAACGAACGACACATCGACGTGCTTGACTGCAGCGGAAGTGACTGCCGTCAAGAAGTTTTATAAGGGCCCGACCGATCCAAGGACGGGCGAGCGGTTGACTGTCGGTGAAGAGCAGTACGGATCGGAACTGCAATGGAGCGGCGTGTTTGTGCCCAATTTTCCCACCGGAAGCGCGATGAGTGAGAATATCGCCCTCTCAGCACTGCGATACCTCATCTTGAAGAATGATCCCGGTGAGAATTACACACTCGCGGACTTGGCCTTCAAGAAGTCGACCATCGATCTACTACGTCCCAAACATCCACTCTTTGACGCCGTGAGCCCTGATCTCTCAGCGTTTCAACAAGCTGGAGGTAAGCTTATTCTGTGGCACGGGTGGGCAGATCCACATATTTCGCCACGCACGACCATCCGTTTCCACGAGGGACTTATCCGTGAACTGGGATATAATGTGGTCGAAGACTTTGAGAGATTGTATCTGCTGCCAGGCGTTGGTCATTGCGGTGGTGGGGAAGGCATGGCGGCACTAGATCTCGTCACCCCCATGCTGGAATGGGTTGAGTCCGGCGTTGCACCGGACGCAATTATCACCAGCACTGCGGCCGACGTTGGCCCACCAGGTCCGCCAGGTCCACCGTCGAGACGGATGCTTCGTGCGGCTGCCATCTCGCGATCGCGTCCAGTGTATCCATACCCAGTAGTGGCGCAATACACAGGAGAAGGTGATGTGAATGACGCCGCCAACTACGTTGCTGGTTCTCCGCTCTATTGGAAGAAGACCGCGCCGTGGGCTGGCGACGACTTCTTTTATCCTTACACGCCTATTGAAGAGTAAAAATGGTATTGAACACCGCGGTTCTAGTATTGCGTAAGGTAGCCTTGGTTTTAAAAATGTAAATGGTTTGAGTGCTTTTTATCCAGTTGTTGCTCTGTCTTGGATTCGTTGGATATTTTGTTCTTTTTAGCTTCGAGGGTATTTTTATATTTGATTCATTATTTGAACGACGTGTTAGCATTAAATCTATGGCAAAGGCTACACTTTGCTATCAGATTGGCATGAATCACTCGCATTGTTGTCGTCGGTAGATTTGCAATCGACAGCAAGAAACCTTCGCGCAGTGTGTTGTGGAGATCATGAAACTCTGCGACATCTCGTCCATGTACTTGGATTATGAGCAATCTTAGTACGACAGAGATATCATTCAGACCATGTAATCAACCCACTCCCTAACGATTCCAAGTGATGAATGCCACACAATTCACCGAGAGAATATAATGTGGACAGAATATAAATAGAGGGAAGTGTCTATCAAATAGATCGACTGACTCAGATAATTTCGTCGATTTCGGTCACGTTCTGGACGAAATGATCGCACGAATAGCTTCGACACAACTAGACCGGCATAAATCCCTGTCAAGTTTCCCACTGTTTGAATTTTCTCAATCAAATTCTCCAGCCGTAAGTAAACTTCGCTTTGCCAACGAGATTGGCATACAAATCCTCACAGCGAACTTCGTCCGTGAGCAAATCGCCAAATATCGTTTTTTTTACTTTAATTACTTGGTACAGTGCTGAAGCATTAGACGTAAGCTGGCAACCGGCAAAGAAGACACTTATGATTTTTGGTAGCGAATCTGTGTTCGCCCAGGTCGTTTAGATCGCCTGTCTGTGCTGAAATTAAAATTTAGTAATTGATTTGATGTCAACTACCAGTAGAAAATCGTTGTCATCGTCCCCTTTATTGTCTGTAATATCATCTCGGTAGCACAGCTTCCCATGAAATTTTCACTCTTACTTAAGTACTTACTCTCGTTGCTTTGCCTACCCATGTACGTTCTGGAGCTCATTGCTCTAGTAAAGCTTCAACTCGTTCGATAATTCTTTCTGAGCATGCCTGTTATATTCTGGATCGCTCATGACCGTGAATGAAATCGCGCACGATCAGTGGTATCTTACATCACCCTGAAGCAGCAGTGACGTATCTGATATGTAAACCTTTGCTGTATTTTTCCAAGCGGGAGATCCTGAAGCTTCAAGCCATTATCATCCATAATGAAGCATTCGCCTCATGTACGATTGTCTTTGACGCAAATCTATTTCGTTGGGGCATACGTACTTATGAATATGTCTAGTGAATCCGTGACAATCTCGCAGAAAAACGAGAGCGGCAGCTTGATAACAGTGTCATTGACTAGGTACAAGATGCCCAATTATTCGATCACATAGCAGAAACAGCAATAACTCATACAATAACAATCATCGCCGTCGTGAGGATTGGATATGCACACCATTTGGTTGCACATATCTGCACAAGCGAACGTGATAACAACGTGTCAAACATTTTCACAGCTGCTTCCAAACGGGACTGCACATTGAAAGATATTTTTTGGATCATGACGCTTTGTTTATAGAAACTTGCACTAAAAAAAGGAATTGCAACATCAGTAAAGTCCTACCATCAGCTCTGCGGATTTGTTCTACATGTGTACAGAATCAGACCAGCGATTATCACTATGAAATCCTACACTCTGCCCACGTAAACTTGAAGAACCAAAATCGACTGTCACGTCGCTTCAATTCTGTTGTTTATTAGGTCATATTACCACAACGACTCCTTTTGTGAGTCAATCGTAGCAAAGCAGCTCGCATTAAAAATGGTTGGAATATTAATTGTATGTGCCTAGAAAGACCTTAGACCTTCCTATTCATGGCTGACTTGCTGAGGGAACAGTAATATATTTTTATTCATACATACCTACATACATATCCGAATAGTTTACTGCTCGAAGCGGCTTACGCGTCACGCATCCGTTTTCTGTAAGAATATGCAGCTATGTACTTGATTTAATCAACGCAGGAATTTGATCTTTAATGATCGAGACGTCCGGATCAAACAGCTGGCAGTGGTGCATTTGGATAGGGAGCTTAATTCCTGTGATTGCGGCTCTACGCGATTGGCTCTCGGCGGCTGTTTGTAGCAGTAAAACAAATGAATAGACTCAGAATAGGAAGATAGAAAATGATCCAGTCCCTGCCGCTGTGACAACAGATATTAATTACTTATGGGATCTTTTTCAGTGCGTAGATAAATTAGCTGCGTCAATGGAACTAATCCGTTTAGACGATACGTCAAGGAACTTGCACTAGACTCTGAGCATTTTCTAGTGCTCGTCTTTGCACAGTTAGTCTTCCCTATTTACATTTAGATCTAATGAATTCTCCTGCTCAGCTCCTTGCAGTAATTGCCGTCAACATTCTTGCCTACTGCGATACCGAGTCTCGCTAGCCCATCGCTGGTTTGACAATCACAGCTCAGCCTGCTAATACCTTGATCATTGTCAAATTTTCTTCATACCTGGCAGCACTATCTGGCTCTTCATCATCATTGCCATCAAGAGGAACACCCAATACGAATGAAGCTTTATACGCGCGCGATTTTCCTCGTGCTTGCAGCCGCGACTGTACCGCACGTGTTCGCTGCGGAGTGTGAGGACCAGATTCCGAACACTAGTACATCAGGAAGTTCTGCCGCTACAACAACCACTCCTGCATCCTCTGGAAGCTCATCCACCACACAATCATCCACTGATTCGGCTTCGGGTATCGCTGATCTTGCCGTCGTGACTCCAGTAGTTGATTGTGCTAACCTCGCCAACGTCGACCTGACTTCGATCGGAGGCAATGGAAGTACCATCACGTCCGCCACTGAAGTTGTAAACAATGGCATCACGTACTGCTCCGTGGAAGGCACACTTCCTCCACAAATCGGCTTCCAAGTCATTCTCCCTGTGTCTACATGGACTCAGCGATACATGCAAATTGGTTGTGGAGGGCTCTGTGGCTCCATCAGCCTCAGCGTTGGTGCTGCCGATGGCTCAGACACAGTCACGAACGGTAATTTCGTATTGGCGAGCACTGACATGTCCGGTGGCTCTGATGGTACGTTTGGTGAAGATCCTGACCGTCGTGTCGCCTTTGCCTACCGTGCGGTACATCTTACGACACTCGTCGCGAAGGATTTAATCTCGAACTACTATGGTCAAAACGAAGTCTATTCGTACTTTAATGGATGCTCGGACGGCGGACGTGAAGCTGTGATGGAAGCGTTGCGTTATCCTGAAGATTTCAATGGCATCATTGCCGGTGCACCTGCAATGTTGTTCCAATTCCAGAACAGTCTGCATCACGGTTGGCTGGCAGTTAGCAACACGAACACTGACGGCCAAGCGATCGTAGTGTCAGATCGGTTGTCAATCATACATGATGCCGTAATTGCTGCTTGTGATAGCTTAGATGGCATTGAAGACGGTCTCCTTTCAGACCCACGTACATGCAGCTTTGATATTACCACGTTGCAATGTGCCGACGATTCCACGGACACATCGACTTGTTTGACGACGGAGGAGGTGGAAGCGGTGCTCAAGTTCTACTCTGGACCAACTGATACCACCACAGGTGAGCACCTGACGGTCGGTGAAGCCCAATTTGGCTCTGAACTCCAGTGGTCGGGTGTCTTTGTCCCCGGCTCAGCTGATGAGACGATCTTCAGTGAAACTGTGGCTCTGGCGGCGCTGCGGTATCTGATTTTTGATGAGAACCCCGGCGCGAACTACACACTCAGCGATCTCGCCTTTGACACCGACACGGTCGATCTCCTGCGTCCTCATCATCCGCTCTTTGACGCTGTAAGCCCCGATCTGACTTCGTTCAAGGACGCTGGCGGCAAACTCATCCTGTGGCATGGCTGGGCCGATCCGCACATCTCGCCACACACAACAATCCGTCTTCATGAAGGGCTCATTAAACAACTCGGCGAAGACGAAGTTGCAGACTTTGAACGCCTCTACCTATTGCCTGGTGTGGGTCATTGTGGAGGCGGAGAGGGTATGTCTGCAATTGATCTTGTGACGCCAATGCTGCAGTGGATTGAAACGGGCAGCGCACCTGACGCAGTTTTGACAAGTACAGCGGCAGCCACCAGTGATTTTGGGCAGCCGACCACGCGTGCGCTGCGCCAGCAAGCTTCGACATCGGGTTCGGAATCCACTTCGTCGTCTCGCACGCGTCCAGTATMCCCTTMCCCCGCCGTGGCCAAGTACACAGGTGAAGGTGACGTGAATGACGCCGCGAATTACGTGGCAGGTGACGCGCTTTACACGGAAGCCACGGCAGATTGGGCAGGTGATGATTTCTTCGACGTCTACACTCCCATTGAATAAGCAAAAAATGTCCAGGAGTCACAAAGCTGTAGTTCACAGATCCAGATGCGAAGGTTGCACCAGAATCAGAGTGAATAACTGGGTTTTCATAATACATCCTTTGCATATCTTGACATATGCCCTACTCACTTTCCTTTTGTGTGATGTCGATGATTAATCCGTTTTTTTCCTTGAAATGCGGCAACATCCTAAAAAAATTTTGGCGGAAATGACATATAAAGATTAATAGCGACTTGAATTTCAGCCGATGTCAAGCACACCGAGGTATCTCCATCAGTATCTTCACACTGCATGAAAATGGAGTCGAAGTCACAAATGTGCGGGTCTGGCAGTAGGCTGCTTTTAATACTATCTAATGTATCGCAGACGACCATCACAATTATGCGAATGATTGACAACCGATCTGACACTACGATCGCTTGGCCGTCAGTGTTCGTGTTGCTAACTGCCAGCCAACCGTGATGCAGACTGTTCTGGAATTGGAACAACATTGCAGGTGCACCGGCAATGATGCCATTGAAATCTTCAGGATAACGCAACGCTTCCATCACAGCTTCACGTCCGCCGTCCGAGCATCCATTAAAGTACGAATAGACTTCGTTTTGACCATAGTAGTTCGAGATTAAATCCTTCGCGACGAGTGTCGTAAGATGTACCGCACGGTAGGCAAAAGCTGTGCAACGACCATCGTCCAAATCAAACAACCCGCCCATACCCCTAACAATGTTGGTAGACACCAACACAAACTCATCCCTATCAATTTGCTGTTGTTGAGTCGTTCTTCTAATAGATCCAGCCACAATCAAGACTCGGTGATATGTTTGACCCAAATGATCGTGTGCTCTGTTAAACTCTTGCTGATTTACATTGGGATGAGCCTAGTTTCGCAGATTGTAAGCTGTTCTCCATGTTCGCAAAGTAACATAAGCGCATAGGCTCAGACCATGCATGAATTTGCTGTTTGATTGTACTTACAGGATTTTGTTCCGTTTTCTGTCCAAGAGCATCAACGCTGGATTTGCATCATGCAAGGCTCATTTTTGTCCACGAAGTGCTTTTCTTCTCTGTTCGCTCTGCCAGCAAAATGATGATCATGGTAGCTGTGGAAAATACTGTTGTCGTTGTCGTTTCAAGGCTTTATGCCTATAAGGCTACCTCTGTATAATTTGTTGGCATTATGCTCTCAATGCTTACCACTTGTATCAATACTCGATGTCCTAGCCGAGCCCGATCACACTGGGGGTTTCAAACCTTACTAACACTGGATGGGCGAAGACATCAAAGCAAGCAGACTGCTCTTCGCGATTGATTAAAGATGATCCCATGCTCTATACTCTTTTCGTTTTATCATCATGCTTACCCTACACGACTTTTTGCTTTCACAACAACTTTGCTGTAAGCATTAAAAAAATGTTTGGCACTAGTAAATAGCGCATTAGTGCATCTACACGGTCATGATGTTTCAGCGTTTCGCCACGTGTTGACGTTAAACCCATAGCACAGCTCGCGTTGTGCTTGAAGATTGGAATGAATCACGCGGATCGCCATGGGTGAGAGGTCGGCCAGCGACAGCAGGTTGTCGATACATGGGAGGTCATGAAGATTCTGGAATTGCGCAAAATGTTGTGGATGCACCTGAATCGCAAGCATCCAGAGTGCAATGGTAGCGTCATCTAGCGCTCCTAAGCCCATCAACTCGACGTAATTCTCGGCGATGAACTCTACACAGTCCATCGATAACAGGTAATGTTTGCCTAATGCGTATGGAGGGAGTTCATCCATCGGATAGACCGTCTCCGGTAAATATTGCTTGTGAGTCGGATCACGATTCGGCGTAGTTGGGAGAAAATCGTACTCAGTCGAGACTTGACCCGCATACACATTGGGTACCTTTCCAAGCAGACGCAGTTCGTGTGCAAACGTATCGATTCGTAGGTAGACAGTATCGTCCGTAATCATGACATACTTTGCCGAGCGAAATTCAGTATAGGCAAAATTCATAAACGCTTTTACTTTGTCCACGTTCCTCGCAGGTGCGTCTTGACAGGGAAGTTCATCGGTCAAGACGTCCCCATACGTCCGTTTCTCCAACGCAATCGCTTGTAACAGTTTTGGATGGTCTGTCTCAGGCTGACAACCGAGAAAAAATACTCTGACACCAGTCGGTAGCGTCTGTTTGTTTGCCCAGGTTTCGCGGAGAGCCTGACGATATGAGAAGCGAGTCATAACACTTGTCTTGATGCCAATAATTAAAAACGGACTGTCATTGCTATCATCATCGTTTGCAAAAGTCGGGTTCGAAAGTCGGCCGCTGATTATCTCACCATTCGCGTCAATCGTTTTCGTAAACGTGCTGCTAGTACTCTCTTTCTGCGCCCATTGCAGCAAATCTTGGTCTTTATAGGATGACTCGTGTTTGTCCATCCATTGACTGTTCAAGTATGTCTGGAAGTCTTGAGCACTTAATATCGTGAATGAAACTTCAGTAGTTTGGTGGTAACGGATGCTTGCAGTATCCGGCATTTGTGAATCGGCAATGAACACCCTCGCAGTGTGGTTCCCAGCGGGCATCTCTTTGAATTCCAAGGCATTGAGATTCATGTCGATGCAGTTGGTCCACACGCGATCGATTTCCACGCAAACCCACTTGCTGGTGGCATACTTGCTGATGAATTCATCCAGTGTGGGCGTTAAAAGTTGGTAGCGAAACGCTAGTGGCAGCGTATCAATGACTCCGTTTGTCGGATATACGATGCGTATTCCTTCTAAAAGATCCCCAGCGCTCGGCTCGAATGTCGTGTATGTGCTAGAATGAATCGGCAGATCACGGGACGAGAGCGATGCTGTGGTGACATCCCCCGCCACAGCACCAATGCCCAGCATTGTCACGCACAAGCATTGGATTGTGCGCTGACTGAGTGTCATTGGAAGCAATTGATTCTCGTTGTCGTCGTGATGCGAAGTAGTTGGAGCGAGTGCTTTTTTGACACTCAAATGGATCTCTACGCCTTTTCCTTTTTACGTCATCATGTATTATTTACGTAAATACAGTAAAACTAATAAATTAAATAATAGATCTGGATATATCACGAATATAACTGCAAAGAATAGGATCTGCCTATCAAAGAACTAGCCAATCAAATAGCAGTATTGCGTATCTTTCATGACTCACATGTGTGGCGCCTCGACTTGTGTAGAACTTCTGAACGGTTTCGAACGACGCAACAGCATCATTCATGCACAATTGTGAATAGCTATTGGCTACTACACATTATACAGCATTTGTCGAAGTTATACTGTGCGCCAAGCTTTTGGTAGGGAGGATAACCCAATTGAGCTTCATAAATATCATTTTGTCACCAGCGCGGAGCAATTGCAGCGTGTTTGGTTGTAAGTATTCTTCCATACGAATCACTAGTTCGCTTAACAATAGATCGAATGTATCGCAGTTACCGTCCTTACATAGTTCTTAACTTTCAAAACCTCTTTCAAAACTGGATCCATTAAATCTACAGGCTTAGCGCGGGCAATCAATTTAGTTAGCCTTTGTAAAGGGCCAGATTAGTTTGCGAATTATCGTTGGATGTGCGCATTGATATATACTAAGGGTTTGGAGTCAAACAAAGTTTGTGTTGAGTTCGTCAAAGAGTCTACGAGCCCTATTTGGTACGAGGTTGTGGTCTTCGCTTACGCTGTCTTCCATGCTGAGACCCTCGAATCGCATGTCTGCAAGAATATTGAATCAAACCTTCACAATTGAAGCGCACTCTTCGATCCTAAAACCTCACCTGTAAGGACAATGAAATCGTTTCATATATCCTGTCTACGTGTTGTATGGTATTTTTGCATGCAAGATCCACGAAATTTAAAATCATAAGGGGTATCTCCAACCATCAAATTCATTAACGTCCTTACTCACGTAGTAGAGAATGACTCACACCACGTGCAATCATTCCTCGTATGTGATTTGGCGGCACATGTTGAGAAGGAGTTGCGCTCGGCAATTTTCCACCTTCTCGTACGTATTGCACATTCTGTGGATGTGTCGTAGAGAATTTGAACGTCACTTGCGAATCTTTGTTATCGTCTGTATCTATTGGTTCTAGATGCCCACGGAGCCAGGCTCGCTCGTTATGATGCCATAGTGTGCTATCCAAAATCTCGAATGATCGTCAACATCACGGCACATTTGTTATTCAGCCCCACGGTGATAAGTTTTCTTTACGTCATACATTCTTCCGCAACATCACCATCATTTAACTTGTCTGGAAGCTTCAATCGATCACAATAGTTGCATCCTCGCACTATCAGGAAAGCGCATCCAGAAGCGCACCGATACGAGTCTCCGATCCGTCGCGCTTTGCACCCCAGCCATTGCGATCAACAGTGCCAATATACTCCTTCATGCCTTCGGTATGAACGCGAAGCCAACGTGATGACTTTCCCGTCCCAAAATCAAATTCTTGAACGTGATATGTCTTCACACGCAGCAGTGGCTCAGGGGTCATCGATGTGTTGCCTCCTGAAGAATCACACGTGTCGCCGTATTTTTCCACATCTTCAATGTGATGAAAGGAGAACGCACTAAACACCGTAATTATGAATTGACATGGGTTAGTCGGCGAGATTTCGATCTCAATCGGATGACCCCTTGCTTCGGCCGGTCGGATGATCATGAACGGATTCCCTAAAAGACTGTGAATCACAAAATACGAGTCTCCTCCACTGATTGTTCGAGCGCAAGCTTGTAGCAAAGCACTAACAGCACGAACACGTTCTTCTTGAGCACTAGCAAATTTCTTGATGTGGGTGTCTAAAACTTCAAAAATGTTCTCCAGGCCGTTATTTTCCTCACCTCCACCATAGAGAATGTTATTGATGAGTAGTAACTCTGGTAGAATATCTCGCAACGTCTGCTCTAAAGAAATAGGACGTGGCTTTGGTAGAAAGATCTGGTGGAAGGTAGCGTTGTACTTGGAGAAAATCGCGAGGTAGTCGGCCTTGGTTCGTGCGAGCGACGCTTTTTTTCGAATCTTGAGCTGATCGTGCGGATGGATTTCCCAAAGCAGTGGATCTGTTTCTTGCAGATATTTCACACTTCCATAGTGATGTACGGATGCGCAATCAAGCGTTCGCAGAGCCAGAGTGCCATTGCGGCCGTCATCATCCAGTGACGATGCTGAAGACGAGGGTGACCGCAAAAGATAGAACGCCATCTTCTTTTTCTTTCCTGGCGATATTGTGGGACGATTTTGCTGGGAAGAGGATGACGCCGACGACGAGGTTCTCGCTGACAAGTTGCAATAAAACGACGCACGGTTGAGCGCAGTAACCCATCCTGTCACTGCTTCTTCAGTCTCCTGTGTGACACGCAGAATAATCGATTTTCGCCTGTGAATTATAGTAGCAAAAGTGAGTTTGGTTAGATGGAACATTTACGAATTATGGAAATGGAAAAATGTTTGTCGTACTGATGTACTTGATGCGACGTCCGGTTGCGGAACTTGATAACGTGGAGGTTACTTTGCATGCTCGAAGACGTAATACTGAATGACATTGAGTTTTCTCCCTTCCCGCGCAGTACATGTGCATGATCCAAGATAATCGCTCCTCGAGGAATACCATCATCCTCGCTTGCAAAGTAGTACAGACGGTTCCCTTTGAGTTCAAAATAGCGCGGTTGCCACGAATTAAGACCAGTTTTCTTCTTGAGCCAGCCCGTCCTATCCGGTGCACATCGGGCATCTTCCTCGCGCTGGTCATTATCGTTAATGGAAATCCCCATGCTATCAGAAGTAGAAGGAAGTGAAGAAAGCGACAGCATGGACCATGAAAGTGGTAACTCTGCAACCGTGTCCCCACCTTCTTCCAGCGTGTTTGAAGGTCGCGATGTCGAACTGCCATCTCGAACTTCTTCCTCATCAGCCAACAAAGTACTCATGGAGCTACCAATGCACTTTGCAGCCCTGTCATTCCGCCGCAGCGCTCCACTCGCTGCTGCTGTGTGTTGGCCAGATCGACCATCCCCGCGTATAGCTGATGATCCCATTTCTTTGTTGTCATTCTTTCCTTTTGATTCACATGAACCAGTATCTGATCTGTTTACTTCTTCGCGTTCAACTTGATGCATGTGTGATTGCTGCGCAACGTCATGGAGGATAAGTGTTTGTACCTGATTATTTGAATCGCAATAATCAGTAATTTGTTGCCGTTCAAGACCTGAGCGCGGGTCAGGGGCTGATGCAAGCGGCATAAAATGTTCACGTGATGAACTTTGCTGGGCTTGTTCAGCTGCAATCGCTTCATCGATGCTATAGGCAAGAGCAATATGCTCCTCCTTCAATTGGCCGGATCTCGTAAGAGGTAGCGAGATTGTGACAGCCCATAATTGCCGCCCAATCCACTGTAAAGATATGTCCGGGCTGATTTTTGTCGTAGAGGAAGCCTTTGATACCACGTTTGCGACCCGAGTCACAATTTCAGCTCCTTTTTCGATCGTCCAGCAGGTCATCGATCCTTTAAAATAGTTGTCTTCCATGTACCATCGCTCCACGCGTGCATGCTGTGGCCAAAGAATGTCTCCGGAATAGAATTTCTTGGTATTTTCGTTGATTTCAGCAAGAGATTTCTCCGTAGGATCCCCCTGATCTGCAGCTTTCGTTGGTATGGTCGCTACCGGCCTAGAAGCCATCTCGGAACTGTGGTGCAGAGAACTTTGAG
Organism: Pilasporangium apinafurcum; assembly: GCA_001600495.1. Taxonomy (NCBI): domain Eukaryota; phylum Oomycota; class Peronosporomycetes; order Pythiales; family Pythiaceae; genus Pilasporangium; species Pilasporangium apinafurcum. The sequence goes on from BCKE01000040.1 coordinate 221,869, forward strand.
AGTCCATAGAAGCAGAAACCATGGTCTTGTCGCCGCCATCAACTGTATGCTGTTCATTGGCCCCCGGGATCTGAATTGACGATTTTGCTGTTGGGCTTGGAGACGAAAAGCGTTCTTTGATCTTGAGAAATTGATCTTTCAAGCTCGAGCAGTTTTCGTGGGTCAGTGTAGACGATTGCAGTGGAGGCAGCGAAAAATCACGAGAAAGTGTACGGTGATGTTGATTTTGGCTATCTATATGCAACGATCGAATACTCTTGAGCATTCCAATACTTTGTCGCGATTCACCAGCATGATCACGGCAAGATATGGGATCATTCTAAATGTTAATGATGCATCAGCATGTTGCAAGAATAAATAACATTCCCACTGCTTTAAATGAATATTACGCACCTTTATAATGGTTGTAAGTGGATTTTCCATTAGGTTGGATACGACGAGTGTGTTGCTTTTCTCATTGTTTCCTTTCCTGCACGTAGGGGAGGCGTCCTTATCGTCGAATATGGGAGAGGATGGTGTAGATGTCGTGGTCGGAGAACACACGACCGGCGGAGGCACCGGTAAATGTTTGTTGCTTGGATGTGGTGAAGTTGTCGATGCAGCAGTGCTCATGGATTGTCGTCTTGGAAGTGAAAACATGCTTTTGGAGTGGGTTGTCGGCGTTGTGGTCATTCCAGGATAGACTAAATAGAAGGTCGTGGTCAGGTTGGCCTGTTGCAGTTGTATCGCATCAGATATTACCAAATCAAAGAAACGTCTGCTTGTGCGAATACAGGAATTGCAACCTGTTGACAATCGTTGCGCCCTTGTCGCACGACTTCGATGGTAGCAGTAATAGGGCACAGAGACGAATAAACGACGGACACCCTCGCGCTGCGGTACTTGGAATGCTGTTCCTTCCGTGCTTATTTTTACACGCTGCTATTGCCATCTGACGCGCTTGAAATAGCCACTCTACTGGGAAGAATGAGTCGTTTCATGCTACGTTGTAGTCGTCGATAGTACAATTGAAATAAATATCCACACGTGAATGTCAATGTACAGGAGGTCACAATCATCAAGCTCTTCCACTGGGCAGTGCTGGATCACTCGTTCAACAGGAGCAGCGAGCAAGATGCAATCCCTAGCGGTGAATCCGCCAACAAGAGCGATCCCTGGTGTATGCAATTTTATGGGTTATCGCTTGGGTTGACTTTATCCAAAAGGATTAAGCAGATATGACAATCCACGTGTAGCTGTCACGCTGTTTCTAATTGATTGACAGCACCGTGAACTTCATCAAGCTAATACACGTATTTGGACCGGTATTGGTGATCACCGTCATGATCTTCCATCGTTCTAAAATCTTCATTCTCTCGGCGAGAATTTAAATTGGGTTGGGGAGCGTCATCTTTACGCAGTGGTAGCATGTTGAACAGTATCAAGATGACCGAAACAAATCTGTAGCAACTCTTCCCACTTATCACCATCCTGCACTTTATCCATTTGTATCATTTCCACATCGGGAGACTGAATCGGCGGCTCGTTTACAGGATCGGTGACTGAAGGCTGATATCTGTGAATAAAGTCGTCGATTATGCGTCTGATTTGCTGTTTTTGTTCCCGCATCATCTCCTCTTCCAAGATTTGGCACACCATCGTTCTCAGTAAAACCTCTTGTTTTTCCAGGATAATTTCTTGCATGTGTTCTTCATGAAGAATAGGCTATAATAATACAAAACACAGGTAAGTTCATCATACGTGTAAGCTCTGCACTAAACATAAACCTCAGAAATTAACAGATCCTTACTCGAAGTGTGTCGATCCATGCCCGTTTGGATTTCTTCCCAGCGCTATCTCTTGCATCTTCAATGTCCACACCACGAGCATGCGCTTCTGTGACTAACTCTCTTAGCGTCAACTGCTTCAGCGCTCGTCCAGCCCCTGTAGAGTATTTCGCCAATAACTGTCGATCTGCAATCTTGATAGCGGATTTTTCTTTCTCATCGATTTCAGGGATGGTAAGCGATCGGTTTTCCAGTATTTCAACCAGCTCGTCTCTTTCTAACGTGTCTACATACGTAGGAATTGAGTAAAAGCGACGGCCAAACACGTATCCTTCATCCACACGACCAATGAGTTCTTTCTTGGCGAGCTGGAGACGCATTAACACCTCCGGACTCATCGCTCTTGTCATCCAGTTCGTAAATGCTTTCTGCATGTCCGAGTCCACACCAGTATGTAGCGTCGTCAGTGTTAACAGTACTTCCACCATATGTGCTTGCTTTTGGAGTTGCTCCAGTTCTTCACTCATTGGTGTGACTCCTCTTACTCGCAGAAATTCATGCAGCTCCTTTACATACTCGCGCGTCAACATCGCCTCTATTGATACTGTGCCGTTTTCATTCGGTGATTCTTCAATTCCACGTGCTTGGTACTCCAGCATTAGACTCTGCTGGTCTTCGTGCAATGTGCGACCAACACCACACAAACGCACTACCACGGGTTTCTCCGCATCATATTCAATGTATTGTGCACCAAAGAACACCACCTGCTTCTCCGTCATCTTTCCCTTTTCCTCTAGCTCCATTTGTGTCATGTCCATCGCCTCTGGTGGCGCAAAGGCGGCGCTTTCTTCCTCTACTACCAGCACTGTCGTCATCCTTGTAGTCCTGCTTTCGTTCGTTGTTTGTTATGTGTAGCTCTTCGAAAAAATTTCGTTTTTGGCGGGTTCGCTTCACAGAGAACTATACAAATTTCAAGTTATTTTCAAAAATGCCATCCAACTTTAAAAATTAATCGCGTACTTAACCGCAGTGACACGAACTTATGCGAGACACTTGTAATCTCTATTCTGAAGTGATCACTCGATGCAATGAGCCGTCAGACACAATCGCCGACGAATCTCCTCACGCGACATGAAGCGGAAGCAACGCAATCGTCGACCTTGAGAGTGGAAACTGACGATGACCGCCTTACCCATGGCGGTGTGCGCAAACTTCATGATGGCCTGAGTGGGGACACAGTTCGACTTCAAGTCTTGGGAATCTATCGATGTGAGCTGGTCAAGTTTTGCAAACACGTGGTTCTATCTTCTTGTATAACAAAAATCATGCGTTCACATGATTTCGTTATGTAGATTTAGCAGATCCGGCATTGCGGGACCTTCTTGGTGAAGAAATATTGCCACTAGGTCATTGTGATGTCTTTGATGTGCTGCTAAGCGATGGTCTTGAGAAGGTGACCCGCCATTTGCTGCAATGAAATTAAGAAGATATCTTGAAAACTTATCGAAAACGTTCTGTAGATCAAATGCATCTTGTCACCAAGTCTGAATGATTTTGTGTGGAGACGTCACTTAGTGGTGTTGGATTTGATCAAGGTGTGTGCAATCGATACCGCCACATGATGTTATTGCTTTTGGTATGATTAGATTTGATAACTCTACTTCAAATCTGGCGTAGGTTTTTGATATGGATATTGTCTACGATGATTCCGAGAATCCCAGGCGCCGACTGTGCATCATCCATAGCATTAGTGCACAACCATTACGCTCGAAGCGGAAAATCGTGAATCCACGCAAGAGTCCCCAAAAAGACTCATGCATCTCGTTTCATTCCACAAATCACATTCGAGCAACGAGTCTACTGCCATTAGCAGGTGAACGCATGTATTATTTGCCGCTGTATTCAGACCATTTTAGCGTTGATTGGACCTCCAGTTTTGAGGATGACACCACAAGAGAAGTCTCTCCAACGGCTGATTTGATGCAAACGAATGTCACCAGCGCTTATGATTGGAACAAGACGCGCCGATATTGCCTTAGTTTGTTTTCTGCGAAAGTCAATGTGATTCATACCATCAAGGAAGTCAACGAGATGATTAACAGGAGCAAGCATGATTCGGCCACATATGGGTATCCACCGATCACTGGTGTCGTACATTTCAAGTCAGCTGTTATGCATGTTGGAGACCCTGGAATATCGAATCCTTTCCCTTTTGTCTTTCACGTTGGTTTAGGTATTCAGCTTCTCATGAGATGATTATTTGCTTTTTGTATCTCACAGTGTAACATTTGGTTCATGTATTTCTATTCCAGTCGATCGGTGTTCAACGATGGAGATCGCGTTTTTTGGATCCATGTGTGCTAAATACTTTATGACTATTGAGGAAGGTGATCTCATTCACTTGCGTGGGTATTCGGTTCTCGATACTGGTCACCAGACATCAACTCTGACTGCATTTTTCAATGATCATTCATCGACGGCAGAAGTCCTTCACATTTCAGGTATGTGTCGTAAATGTTGCTAATAGGCATATCAATACTAATTCATATATATGTGGAATCTGCAGAGAAATTCTGGAAGTTGCTGGAAATGACACAAGTCATAGCTCGCCATAATGATGCCCTTGACAACTCACAGCGCAGGAATCCCTATTCACAACCTCCAATCTGGCACGAATTGTGCTTTGTGAGCACATTAAACGTTCAGTATTGGAGTTCTCGTGCGATGGAAAATTTGGATTCGATGCATTTCGATTTCATCGGCGTGCTCTCCTACGTCAGCAAAATCTATCGCCGACAGGATCCGAGAACGGAATACCGGTGGGTGAAAGTCATCGACACAAGTTCATCCACCGAGCTAGTCATATTGGTGGAAGCAAACTCTCAGCCACAACCGTTTTACAGTCTCCAAGCTGGTGACATGGTGATGATTACAAAACTCAAATGGGTCGTCTTACCTCCATGGGAGGCATCAGAGAATGCAGACCTCAGAACGATCGAGTATGCGATGACAAGTAGCATCTCAACGTTACGTGTAGATGATGCAGTCAAACCGTTTGCAACCATTGAAGGATGCAGCTTGGATGGCTATTTTGCGCAGAATATCAAAGACCAAGCTGAGATCCGTAAGACAGACTCGACAAGGGAAAGTTGGCTCGGCGGTCGAATTGGTGCGAAGTATCAACCCACAAACTCTCTCCCAACCGAAATGAACGACTTTGTAAATACATTGGGGATACAAGCTGTGTCTTTTAGGTACGTGCTTCATTGTCGCTATTGTTGCATCACATTCTCAAACTAGTTGCGCTTTTTTCATCCAGTCAGCTACCTCAATTATGTGAGGAAATGGAACCTCTTCAGCACCATCATGTTGGCTTCATAGAACAGATTGAGTCATTTCGCGTAACTGACGGAGATCAAGGCACACCAGACATTCTCATCAAGCTAAGCCACGACTCATTGTTGTCGAAATATCTCACAGTCAGGGTCCAGGTGAACCCACTCTTTCGCACGACAAAAATTGCAGAAAATCGAGCAGAAATGGCTTCACCTGAGTCGATATCATTGCTGCATATCCTTCCACTCATCGTCGTGGATGACATATATAAGAACGCTTCCCAGCAAGCGTTGAATGGTCGAGAACGATCTACGCGGTCCAAAACAAACCAAGTGACGCTCGAGTTCATCCAGGACTATCTAAAGAACCGCAACCAGAGTTTGTTCTTCTCAGCAAACCTGTTTAAATACAGAACAGGGGAAATTGAGTGTGGGATTGATGCGATTTTGCTGAATTAATAGTATCCGACAACAGATCAACGATCATCATCAATACACAACATGCAAGAACTTTAAAAATTACATTGACAACAGGTTACCATGCCACCAAACTTCCCATCTGCTCGTTTCCATAAGCAGCTATGCAGCCCCGAACCTCATAGTGCAACCCTCTGAAAGCAAAATAACGAATATCGGCCCCATAATGCTCGTTTCTCACTCTCAAGGCTCATTGTGTTCGTTGATTGTGTAAGTCATCGTTGCCTCCAGCGCTTGTACACATTCTAAAAAAAATCATCCAACGAGTGAGGTTTCGTGACAAAACACAAATTGCTGCTTCTCCCCACTGCACCATAAATTGCTTATCTAGGTTGGCCATCGTTTGCTCGACCCCTATAACGATCAATCAGATTCCCAGTTTTCCGGTTTTTCTCTCGTTCTCGCCCCGACGACGTCCACTTCTTCTTGCCGGTATAATATTCGCTGGAGCTGTGAACTTTGTAACCGTATACGCGAGGTACATACACTTGCGTCGGTGGCGATGGTACCAAGTGCGAATGAGTCATCAAAAACACGTGAGGGAACGTGGAACCAAAATACGCCCCATCAATCTCTGCCATTCAATTCGAAGCAGCAGCATCAAGTCAGCAATTACAAATCAGTCATCTTATTGCATATAAGTGATACAAATTTTGTCATACGTACGTCCAGCGCGTTGCGATTTGGGGAAAAAAATATCGCGACATTTGGGGCAAAACACGTTCACCGTCGTGTGGCGCGGCACATCCGCTTGGCCAACAGGGAGCACAGGCTGCCCTTGGCAATACACACGATGGCAACGACCAAAATCCACATTTTGATACTTTTCTAACATCGCAGCCATGCCCTTCGTGGTCAAAATATACCGTGCATGGATCAGTCCGTATAGCATTTCTGCCGCTGATTCAATCATTTCCTGCTGAATTTGTGTCAAATCTTGATCTAATGAATGAGCAATCAACAGACACGATTAATGCACACAAGATGGCTTACATAAAGCACTCTTGCTTTGTTGGACCTTACCATGTGGTGTTTCAATATCAAGAATGATATCAAGCGCGTAATCGTAATAGGGCACAACGCCACTCAAGCCCGTGAGGTTGAAATCGTCTTCAATGTAATCTTCATCGACCTCGCACAAAAATGCGTTCTCACGCAACGAGCAAAACCAGTTAATCCAGCTCGTTTCTTCTTCACTACCCTCAACATCATTCTCTTCGTCTTCGTCGTCTTCATCTTCTTCGCTCGACTCGTCCTCTTCGTCCTCTGACGACACGATCTCGGATCCGTCGTCGCGGTCATCGTCCTGCACGTGCAACTCTTCCATCTGTCCAAAGAGACGCTCCATCTCTGCCTCCCCCGCGGCCTGCATGCTGCCATTCACGACCGCTTTGCTGTTCTTCTGACTCATGGATGCGTTACTTCTATCTTTCGTTCCAATAAAAAAAAGTAGAGTTGGTTGGTTCGCACAGTTCCGTCTGATTTTCGTTCAAGGTGCGAGTGCGCGTGTTCTCTAGATGCTTTTCGTTGGTTGTTCCGTGTAGCACCTTGTATTCAGTGTCGATAAACGTACTGGTGCGCGTCGAGATAGGCTGCCGTCGGTTCCGTTTGACAGAAATGCACTTCGTACACACAGACTCACGCTGTCGATGCGCTTTGCTTCTCCTGGTTGTTCCGCCACCTCCCCTTTTTTATGAGGGGAAACGAAAAAAAAAGAGAGCATGTTATCCCAAACCGGTATTTATATCGGTATTTTTCCCTTTGCTTCGCTATAATGCAAAATTACATACGATGGTGAATGGCATTGATTGACCCACTTCACTATACTATCCAATATATGCTAAATATTCAAAAAAAGATCATATAATACGACGAAAAAGAGTGGTAATATGCGAATTTCTCTGAAATTATAATCGGATTATGGTCGAACGATGATATAAATCGATACGCAAGTCAGAATCAGATCAACTTAGGGAAGTATCCATGTGGTCTGAATTGAATTTTTTGAGTGTGAATGACTGGAGCAATATATAACAACCCAGCGGAAGGATTGATGCATTTTCCACATGCATGTGCTCACGAACAGCAAAGCGCTGGTGCAACAGCAATAGGAGAAGAAGAATCATTTGCTGATGGTGAGGAAGAAGAGGAATACGAGGTGGAGGAGTTTGTGGATGATGTACCGATGCCTATCGTTGACTGCGTGTACGTTGGTTCGATCGACGCCGCCTGCAACATGGATGCATTGGAGAAAGCACGGATTGGGTTTGTATTGTCACTACTTGGTAGCACGGAAGATGCAAATACATTACTTGGTGTCGATCAAAACATGTTGAGTACTACACTAAACGACACGTTAAGCAACAAGACCAGAATGCAACGTCGGGTCATTCCAATGGAAGACTCTTTGGACGAAGAGTTCTTGGGGAAATTGCCTGGCATCCTGAATGAGCTTAATGCGCTAATGTATGTATATAGCCAGTTTTAATTTTGATTCTACTCTCATTCTTATCACTCTGTTTTGTTTTTTCAACAGAGATGATGCGAGTCGAGAGGGCAAGAACGTACTTGTACATTGGTATGATGATAGTCAACGACAGACGATGCAATTCACATTCTAGAGTCTAATTAGGACGGTTTGTATGCATGTATCTAGCGTCGCAGGACGATCACGCTCCCCAGCAGTGGTTGTCGCATGGATGGTGGCAAAAGATCCCCATAACACAACTATTCAAGAAGCCATCGAGCATATCAAGATCATTCGTCCATGGATCGAAATCAACCCGCATTTTATGAAAGAGCTACTTCTCTTCCAAGAGATTTTGACCACGACTGAATACCTCAATAATCTCGAAAATTTTCGAAAAAGAAAGCTGCCTAGGTTGGATTTCGCACCATCATTAGTGTCGGATATTTTGATCGCGAAGAAGACCATCACCATGCGGCTTTTGTCCGACATAGAGAACGATAAGAACTCGGACCTTCAATTTATTTTCCCACATGCACTTGTCATCGCGATGTCAGCACCATCCCCTGCTATGGAGGGAGAAGGAAGTGTCGACTTCGATCGTTCGAGCACAGATAGGCGACCTTTTGCGTTGCTGCGGATCGACCACATCACAACTAAAGCACTGTGCGATATCGATGCGACTGAACTTCATAAATCTGGATTTGCAATGCAGGAAGAGCTTTTGGTCGTTCTGCGTCAATTTTATCCGAACGTGACAGTGCAGACACCGCTGCGTATGTTGCATTTTCAATGCATTGGATTACCAGCTGATGTTCATGCGGAATAGTACTTTTAAATTTGAATATTAATGGAACAAGCATGTGTGGTTGGAATTATTAGACGGCAATATTTAAACCCTGGTTTAGAAGTTGTTTGCCTATGTTTGACAGAGCTCGTTGTCGCTCTGAGTTATTGAAGGCACCATTGGTATCGGTCTGGTCTGCATGACGCTCTCTAAAGCTCATGCTTTTACTTGTTGCTAGTAGTATCGACTTTCGATGAGAAAGTGAGCTCGACCGAGATGTTGAATATGTATCTGCTGATTCAGTTGACACAGAAAATGTGGTGGAGAATGCGGAATTATCTTCGAAAGTCCTGAAATCGGCCCACTCTGTGCTAAATTGCTTCGAAATTGAAATTGATTTTCTCTCCGTAACTGTTGTCTCTTTGGTCGAGCGAATTTCCTGGACGCGTTGACGGACTGCTTCGAGTGTTGGTCGTTCAGAAAAATCCACTGTCAGCATCCACTTAATAAGTGTCGTAAATGCTGGCGAAAACTGTACACCAAAACGTGTTGGACCAGGTGGGAAACGCACATTGCCGCTAAGGATGGCTAATAATTGCACACCTTCTTTTTCATGTTCAAATGGAGAGAGAGGACCGAACGCCATCGCATACAAAATGCAACTAAGCGCCCAAACATCCGTTCGACCATCCAGCGTATCACGGAAGGAAGTGCCACCAGCGTCCCATAATTCTGGCGGTCGATAAGGAGCACTGCTGAATTGCGCAGCCTCTTCGCAGAGTGCTGTCGCGTCCAGTGCTGTGGATACGGAGATGTTAATTGGAACGATTGAACCAAAATCCATCAATATGGGCTCCATGGGCTCTGTTGATGAGAGCAAAACGTTGCCAGGCTTCAGATCGCGATGTACGAAACCAGAATTATGAAGCTCTTGGACAGCATCCAAGAGTAACGCAAAGATCCTCAAGCATTCGTCTTCTGTGAATAAAGTTTCATCTACAGCATAGTATGTCATGTACACACCCATGAGCATATATGTGAGTGAAATTGTGCATTCATTAAGCATGCATGACAATGGTAGAGACATATACCAGCTGACGTACGTTTGCGGAAGCTTTGGTCCAGATACGCTTGCAGCGTACCTCTGGGGTATATCGGAAACAGCATCAAGGCTTCTTTGGTCAACGATCCATGATCACTCACTGCAAGCTGGTTCCGATATTGTCCATTACCATACTGCTGCTGACCCTTTGCTGAGCGCAGTGATGTTTTTGCATCCTCTTCGCATAAACGTACTTCTGCTTCAATTAACGGCAGGATATTTGGATGTTGTAGCCGCCGTTGCACTTGAATCTCCAAGAGCACACGTTGCAAATCTTCCTGTTCCGTAATCCCGCGACGCCATTTCAGTGCATACCTGTTGTTGTCACGTTGCACTGCATAGACACTGGAGAAGCCGCCTTCTCCTAATGTGCCGACGTTCTCGTATACCTTCCCATTCACTCGCACAATGTTGTTGCCCATTTTCCCTGTGAGTAGATCGAATTGAAACGCGATCTTGGGCTGTGTTATCAGAAAATACCGGTATATTCTGAGAATTGCAAGGATTTTGCCAACCAAAGCGAAAAGATCGACGAGAGAAACAAGAAGAAGCATGGGTTCGTACGTGATTGTTTTGGTATTGGAATCGTATTTGTATGTGTTGATTGCTAATACGGATCTACTATCTACTTGGCTAAGGTCTAGCGACTCATTTAGTATTCTTAACAGCGTCATCCGAGAGAAACTACCCCACGTTTTGACCCATATCCTCGAGAAACTCGCCTCAGCAGTAGGTTGAAAACAACTTTTTGCTTTACTGATGGAAGCTAAAGCAGTCTATGGTGGATATTTTTATTTTGTGCTTGTTAGGATGATGCAGAGGTGTTTTCAGCGGAGGAAAAACGTCAACTGTGCGAGATGTTGAGCTTTACATCTGTACAAATCGATGTCATGGTGACCGTGATTAAGGAGGTCTTTCAAGATGCTGCCACGTTTAATCAAATCAACAAGAGCTTATTGCTTAGCCGCAGTGTTACCCAAGATGCAGTTGCCATCTTTGAGAAAGTATGGCGCAAGAAAGGTCGCGCACTTGGAGCTCAAATCGCCGCACGTCACCCCATCCAACCTGTGCTCACACTGCAAGAAATAAACTGGCGATTGCATCTCGAGATGGGGAGCAACAAATTAAGTGGACAAACAAATCCGACCGCCATTTTTCAAATGACACTGGCGGATAACGTATCGTCACCCTCCCAAAAGGTAAGAAGATCTCGTTTTGAACAAGTTTTGTTTTTCTGGAAAAATAACAAAGACCATCTTGTCAACGCGACGCTGTACGCCTGTTACCGTGAATTGGTAGAAGGAAAAGATAGACATCGAGATGTCCCATGAAGAACTGCATGCTCTATTCGTCCAGCTCAACGCAATCCAAGCGGAATTGGACCAACAACAGGCTCCTGCTTCTTCTGTGCTGGTTTAAGCCCATGGGGTAGTATAATTAAATGTAGCGTACTTACATAAATGTTCATTTTAGCAAATCTGCTACTATTTATAAGAATCTGCTAAAACGACACGCATGACTGCAATCATTCTGCAAATCTGCAAGGGAGAGCACACAAAGAGATGGCGGCAGTCGAATCTTCCGGGTATTTTTCAGTGGAAACAGGGGCTGCGGAGCTGCTGAAGAGTCTTTATAAGACAAGCGCTGCGGCTCCAGGCACAGAAAGTGCAAGCTTGAGTGGTCCGTATGAATATTTGGGCGACTCTCGCCGCGAGAATAACGTGGCAGCACATGCCGATCCAGTCGAGTTCAAAGGCATTCGCATCAAAGATTGGGTCATCGGTTCCAACAAGACGCACATTACCCCGATTGACACTTTGGACAAGTACGTGTTGTTATGTTCTTCATGAGCCATTGTTTCTTACTATGTAAGTTGCAGTGGATATATGACTGGTATCTTTAACAATTTGCTGGAATAGGATCGGAGAAGATCTGAAATTGACTCCTCCAGAGATGGTTTTTGGCAAAAATCAGTTGCTGTTCTATCACGAGCCAACGGGTGTTTGCTACAATTTCCTTGCAGTGGAAGCATTAAGGGGTGCACACTTTCGTCCTCCGGAGAGTGACCAAGCAGCGGATATCGTCGCCAACCAGCAACTCAAGGTTTCAGTTGCCAAGCACAACACCAACACGTACATATAATACTTAGTCTGTTGTTTGTACTTATTAACTTCACTTATTGACTGTGAGTATATGCGTGCATCGCAGTGAAGATGTGAAAGAGCTAGATATCACGTACGATTGGACCTACACGACGGACTACAAGGGCACCTTGCAACGTCTCACACGTTCTCCGACCGCCCCCTATACTTTCACTCGTATGGAAGATGTCAATGTGGAAGTGACGGAAGAACGGATCGATATGGAAAAATTGAAAGTCCGTGAACCAATTCTATGGTTTGAAGAAGTGGGACTCTACGAAGACGAACTACATGACCATGGTATCTCGGTGATGTCCATCAAAGTGGTGTGTATCTTTCTGTACCGTTATATACTCTAGCCTGGTTCTAGTTGCATTATAGGGTGCTGATCATTTTCGTTTTTCTTCTTTATAGCGAGTGATGCCCTCAGGATTCTATATCTTGGCTCGGTATTGGATGCGCCTCGACCATGTCGTAATTCGCTTGCACGAGACCAGAATCCATCACGTGTTTGGCACAAACTATTTCATTCGAGAATACACACGCAAGGAGCAGTCGTTTGAGGAGCTCTTTGCAGCTGGCCATCCGAAAGGTATGGCCAATTACACCAACATTGATACGTACCAACAGCTCCTTCCTGTTCGCGAAGCGGTATATGAGAAATTATATCTCCAATAAGACGGTAATCGAATGAGGAATCCTACTCGCATAGGAGATATAGTGCTCAGTATACTGAGAGAGACGTGTTGTGAATGTGAGATTCGAGACGAATAATAAACAAGTAAATTCGTTGGTTTGCCACTTTATCTATCGATACTCAAGAGGTATATTCGCCTGGTAAATATCGAGGTCGTCTGTCTCTGAAGACAACGTTACTGCAGCAAAAACAACTGAATGACTATGTGAATACAGTGTGGTGTGTGCTATCATAGTATCGGCAATCGGATATGAGGTTTCATCGTCTGTTTTACACTCTTCTGCGATATTGCTCATGTCAGAGCTAGTAGTATCTTGATTTCGAGTGGCGTTTAGCTTTTGTTCCACGTTATTGAGGAAAAATGAAAGTCGACGACGATTCATGTCCAGATAAACTCCAACAGTATCACCTGCTGTGTACGATTTCACTTGTGCAATTTCCACGCCATTGTGGACAATCATGCCTGTCGATGCATACCCAATAGCCCCATGCATCCACATTTGTAATGGCTTCGCTTCATTGACTGTATCGCCTTCAAAGGATTCTCGAGGAACAATCCCGACAACCACATGTCGTATATCGGCTGCTCGTACGACTAACACTTCCCAATAATGAACTCCGCTTGTGAAATAAAACTGCTTAAACACCCGATTGCATGTCGCTTTGAGTTCTCGATTACCTGCTGACGTGAACAAGTGAGAAGATTGAGGCGATTACCGAGAAGGATGTCATGTATGTCAAGAAGCTACCGTAGATACACGTACACTCCATTGTGTGCAGCTGATTCTTTTTCCATCAACAAGCTGCACAACAATCAGAAACTTCAGAAATGGGCAGCGTTATTTACGGGATGAGGAATGATTGATACTGTTATTTAAGAAGTTGTCATGTTGCAACCTCATTTTGAAAAGGGAAACCCGCGTCAGGCAGGTAAAGATGCCGGAAACACCAGCAAGAATGGCTGCTTCGCCGCCTCCTGCAAAGTCTCCTACTGCTGTTCCTTTTGGTGTAAAGTCAGCGGTATCTGGTTCATATGTGCATCGCTTAGGACTCACGCGGCGCTGCTGTGGAAAAAGCCGCGCGTCCCGCGCTCCCATTGATCTCACGAACGTGTTGAACTACGCACCGTCATTGGCACAACTAGTGACGGATTTGTTCCTACCGTTCGGGCAGATGCACGTGGATCAAATCATCGCGATTCATGTGGAGGATAACATCCAAGAGATAGAGGATATCAGCAATTACAGTAAAGAAGAGAATCAAGATGAGAAGAAATCTATGAAAAAACCACGTAATGCCAGAAAGCGGCAAAGCGTAGATGGCATGTATCTGTTCACCACCGCCATTGCAGGTGCTATGGCTGGCGCAAATCAACTCGGTAGGTCTTGCACGGTATTACGCTGTTGTTCGTGCTTGCGACTTATTATTTATGGATGTATTTGGTGGCAGCTTATAGTGAGATGACGGTCCTAAGGAATGAGAAAAATGCGTCTACAAGAAAACGCAAGCTACCAGAGAAAAAACACACAGCAACGGATATGAATACAGATACCTGCTGTAAGCAGATCGCTTTCATTGATAATGCGGCAAATACCGGTCTATGTGTCGAAATGAAGCGTATTGCAATCAAAGAATCAGCACGAGTGTTGTTAGGTACGATCCAACTAGATAGTGATGGTGCAATACTTATACTTGACTTTAGATATTGACACTATGTCGTAATTGTCGTATAGTCATAGATTGGATTGATAGCGTTGATATTCTGCTCGCTGCTCGAGATGCAATCGAAAAACTCGGTGCTGATGTTGTCGGTGTGAGTTTCGTGGTCGCTACCAAGGCAAATCTGCTTTGCCAGCTCAAGAGGCTCCAGATTCCATTTAGCTGCTCGTGGACCCCATCCGACAATGCTGAGCTTGACATCATGGGCAACAGGGACCACATCTCGCTGGCCGTAAAATGCATCTGTCATCATCAGGCCGATCATCGAAACGATCACACACCTGGCAAACGGAAACGCAGTCAAGATGAAGAAGCAAAGATCCCAATCTTTGCGCATTATACATCACAATATCAGGTATGTCGAATATATAGATATTGGAGTGAAGTGAGTATTTAAAGAGAATCCCCTAGGCAAATTCTCCGGGAGAAGATCGAAGTGTGAATATTTGCAAACCCGACGATAGTGGTGAGTGTTGATAGTAAGATAGGGCACAGTTTATCCGCTAATAAATTGCTTCATTATCAGGAATTCGAATCAACGCTGTATTTGACGGACATGGAGGATCAGTTGCTGTCGAGTACGTACATCTACACGAGCAGTAGCATCCCACAATCATTGTCAAGGTTATGTAATTCGTAACCACACTCTTATCTGTGTAGGCACCTTCGAGCTACTCTTTGTCAAAGAATTTTACATGATGTTTCTTCTGATAAATCGACTGACGAGGTATGTAATGTGGAGTTGTACCTCTGTTAACTCTTATTCTCTTCGTTAACAATGCATGACGGATAGGTTAAATCATTATTGGTCAATTCGTTTTGTGTGTGTGAAGAAGAATTGAAGCGAATACTGCTATCGTTACCCCCTGCGACTCGAATGTCGAAAGGCTATTGCAATACGGGATCCTGCGCTGTTGTCGCTCTTTTCGTTGATTCGTCACTTTATATTGCCAACGTTGGGGACTGTATGGCTGTGTTGGGGAAAACGGACAAGGTGTCTGGTGAAAGTCAAGCAATTGAACTATCTACCGATCACTCTTGCTATAACTCGGATGAAGTGCGTCTTGTGATTGAAAGATCACGTGATCGGAACGCTATTCGGTCAAGCAAAGATGGCCAAGCAAATCGTGTGGGTGAGTTTGGTGTAAAGCGGGTTGCTGGCAGTTTGGCTGTTACTCGTGCCTTTGGAGACTTCTACTTGAAGTGTGAAGAGTTAAGCATACCACCATTTAAGGTTTGACTTCGCTTGCGATACGATGCTCTTTATCTACATGGGTACTGACGACAGTCTGTGTGCGTGGTAGAGTAAAGTCCCTTACATCACTGCAGAACCCACCGTATCAGTAAGGCATCTCGATGGAAGCGAAAAATATTTGATCTTAGCAAGTGACGGACTGTGGGAAGTTATGACCCCTGAAGAAGCTGTGAAAATTGTGGATCGATATGGTATGGTTGATGTTATTGAAAGTTTGAAAACGGCACCGTAATCTTAACGAATATGATTCTTGTAGATCCAACCCAATCACTCTTTTTTTCAACAGTGAGTTCTGCCCTAATTCATGCAGCACTAGAGAAAATTGCCCATCGGGATGGAATGATGTTACATGAGCTCCTAGCACTACCACTGGGCGAAGAACGCCGACGTTTTCATGATGATATCACATGTACCGTCATTTATATCAAATCAAATGCGGCGAATGGAGATATAACCGAATCAGATACCATCGAAAGCACTTCGCTTTGATAGGAATTAAAGGAGTTTATTCAGACATCATCATATTCACGTACTCAATATAGTTTATATTCCCGTTTTGATCGGGCTCCAGCTATACACAACCGCCAACAATTCACGCTAAGCCCTTCTGCTAAAGGTAATGCTATTCGTTTGAATGGAAAAGTTAGTGCTTACCTGGCTAATGAGTTCTTGTGCTTGTTCAGGAGAAAGTTTGTCGGCGCCGTATGTTGTTAGAGCAAGTAGCAACTTATCCGCCTTAATAAATCCAGGAGCTGACGAGTTTCCTTCAAAGGCCTTGAATGCGCTTTTCACTTGGTCCGATGTATACGTGGCATTCACCTTTCGTGACATAACAGCAACAAATTCATCAAAATCGATCTCGCCATTGCTGTCCTGATCGATCTCGTGGATCATTAGATCAATTTCTTCGGGGGAAGTATCAATCCCTAACGTGTCCATGAGTTCGCCAAGCTCGACTTTCGTGATCGACCCTCCTCGATCCTACAATGTGTTCAAGAAGAGGTAAGTTACATGTTCAAACACCAGTGTATCATTTCAGGTGTCTTACACGATCGACGAGGTTGAAGATTTCACGAAACTCTGCTAGCTCCGCATCCGTCAAGTTTTGGTTCATTGCTATGTCGTTGTCAACAAAATAATTGCTTAAGTTGTATCTAAAACTAGGACGAAATGAAGTGAACGTAGCACCCGAACCGATTCCTTCTTGTTGTCTATATTTGTTGGTACGTTACATGTTAACGCGGTGGCAAATGCATCGAAGTTAGGTTTGGATTCCTCATGCCTACTCTTTTTGTTCTCACTTGACGTTTGTTACGATTTAGCATCGTGAACATGGGTTTTTGCTCCTCGCTGCTAGTAAATTCGCCAGGGCTGGCTCGAGTGGTAGCAGTGTCCAAGATATTCCTAGGAATTTTCTCATGCGTCATTTTCCAAATCCGTTGGATTCGCATGGCTGCCTTCTGTTGAAGTCCAATCCCCTGTCCAACAACGTTTACGATTACCTCGTTTTCATCCAATACAGATGATACATCACTGAAATCACTCTGCACGCTGCTTTCTGCAGAGATAGGAGTCTTTGATGATTTGTGAAACGATAGGCTATGCCGTCCCAACATTAATGCCATTGCAACGCATGTAAAGCTTGGCGGACGAAAGAGTTGCTTTTGGTCTCCGTCCAGTTGTTCTGTGTTGTGTTCGTGAGCTTTCCGCGTTGTTTGTGAAATTTTAAGTGAAGTTTTCTCCACAGAGGGTGCTAATCGCCAAGTATTAAATGCCAAGCGTCGAAGGCGCTCCATATACTTAGCAGTAAGCCTTTGTAACACGATTGTCTGTTGTCGAAGCGCTTGTTCTGGACTTGGCAACGCCGATATCCCTCGACAGAGGGTCAACGTAGTCCTTGACGCTGGAGTTGGGATAGTATAGCCTGCCACCGTTGCTGCATGCAAAGGTTTCGGCTTGTGGGGGGATGAAGGAGCTCCATCAATGACGCTAGAAATTTCGTAGTTAGTCACTGAGTTATCGTGTTCTCTGCGGGATAGAATAAATCCGAAAATATTCCAAACATATTGCGAAATTCGTCTCCACAAGTACTGCAGGCATGCTGCATGGCGCATCACGGTCATCAGTATGTCACAACAGAAGAAAGCGACGCACAAAATCAGGATCATCGTCACAAGAATCACCCACTTCGCTGGTGAAGTTGCTTGTTCATCCACATGGATCACCTTCATAAGGGTTGAACGGAGATCCACGATCGATCGAGCTTTGTGTTGCTTTGTAAACTCAATACCAGGTGAGCGGCTATCCTTACTTTCTGCTTGAATTATGTGCTTTGACTCACTCACAGCTGCGTTTTCATCGTAATGCAGTTCCTCTCTCTGCATACTGATTAAATCAGCGTTTGTGCCCGCCTTTATCGTCATTATTCGATCATCCATGGTGGCGTTATTCGATGCTTTGAGTAGCCGATCATCCGTTTCCATCTTGAAATCATCCATCATATTATTCGAGTCAGGATCGCTGGAATCATCCTGAGACCATCTATTCGCGTCCTCGGTATTCGCATTAAAGTCTACGGCTGATTTATCTTCTTGATCTGATATGGATGTAGCATAATGGTAGCCATCACATTTGCCGTCGTACTGGACTTGTAAATATCCTTTATCTGCGGCACATGATGTTTCGGCTTCATTATCAAGGTAAACTGGCGGAACAAGGGATGAAGACACACTTTTATGGTTATAGCTCGCCTTCATCGTTTCTAGAGCGTTGCTGGGTATATCTATTCCGGTCAATACTTCCTTGGGGCGCTCGATTTGTACACCTTCATCTTCACTCGGCATTGGTTCGTTTCGATTATCTGTTATGACTTCAGTACATTGCCCTGTTGTCTGCTTGGCGTAACATTTGTTGACGATTGAAGTTCTGAGGTCATTGACCGACAAATCGCTGTTCTCTTGCTGTATCACGTCGTCCTTGAGCGCAGCAATCATCCTTTCAATGGCATTAATGCGACTCAATATGCGGTCACTATGTTCTGCAGAACCGGAATTTCCTATTGTTGATGCGTAGTCAGTTCCAGATTTTGCACCAGTGCAAGGTTTCAAGTCGTGAATCCATTGAAATGACCGATCAAAAGCCGCGGCAAGCGCCGATGTGCACGTTGCAATCACTGCATCAATCTCTACGTCGTAATGGTTCTCATGCTTACTAGATTGAAGAAACCAGCAAAGGTCGCTGGCAATATTTACAGTTTCATCCGCCATCCACGTACAAGATGAATTTTCAGCGCTCGGATGGGAGAAAAGTATGTTTTTCACCATGACGAACCCAGGTAATTGGTCGGCCGCGCGTTGTTTACAGAATCTTTGCAAGTCCACGACATCCGCTAATGCTCTGTCCAGCAATTGACACTTGTCTAAATCCAATTGATGCTCATAACAAAAGTGTTGCAATTGTGTGCTGGGATTGTTGGTGTTCACATCGAGTTGCAAGATCACAGGCTGGAAATCCAAGAGCACTGGAACGAGAAGTGGAGCAGTGCGAGCAACACCAGCGACTGTGAGCATGGTTATATAGTGTCAGACTCTGGTGGTGGTACTGGAGATAAGGAGATAAACAAGTACCACACAAGCCAACCGTCTGTCATTGAATGATTCCTATGGTCATTTAGCTCTTCATGCAGAAAAAAACGATCTTTTGAAAAGCAAAACAAACGAAAAGATTACTGTGAAAGCTGATCCAAATACCTCTGAAACATTATAATATTTATATATTTCTGCCAATTATCGATGGCCAATTTATTAATGTAGCAATTGATTGGTTGGAAATAATCCGAAACGGTCCAAAAAATAAAAAAATGGAAGTTTTTTATTGTTACTTTAGCTGACCCTCTATCCCCACTTCTCCTACTGGTAGGATACACTTTGACGTGCTTTTTGAAGCGAACAGATCCACATCGATAGAAGCAAAAGCTTGTTTCGAATTCTCCGCAGTGAGATTTTTTCAGTGTCATTTTTCTTTTCAAAAACGGATGCGAGGTAATGACAGTGCATGCCCGAGAAGATTGAGTGCGGGAAAAATCAAAGTGATTGTCCAAAAAGTGTGGCGCGGTAGTATCAGTGCGAAAAGAAGGCAAACATCACACTAGGAGCATCTTTCTCAAGAATGAATGCTTATTCATCGAGTCCAGGTGTCGGAGATGGGTACTTCGCGGTTGTCTAGTCTTAGCTAGCTTTTGCTGGTCAAGTCGGACCCAAACAAAAAACAAAAACTCTTCCCTGAGGTACTTTGATGTCTCATATGATCTCTTGAGGTGAGAGTCTTATTATTATTACTTTAAATTGAAGAGTGATCTGCTCCCTTAGTCACAAAATATACCGCGTAGCCTACTAAGACAAAACACCAATTGCATTTTCTTCAAACTCACTGAAACAATGATCACCATCTTGTCAATCTCGCCCAATTTTCATATATTCAGATTCATTCCATTTAACATTTTTTATCGTTTTTGTTGTAACAATAAGACATTGCTTCATCTTCTTTGGTTAAACATGCAACATGACTCATGCATCCTCGCTTCACATTCACCACGAATCTCCATGCGTATGCAAGTCACGCAAAAGAATCTTATGTAGACCATTTTGCTCACCACGTACCTGTCTGTCTCCCTTCTTGGTTAAAGATCCATGCGGCTAAAGATATCCGAGTTGCCATTGACACCAATGAGCCTGCCTCCGTTGATGCTCGCGTACGTGAGCTTGCCATCGATCTGATGCCAATTTGGTGCCCCCTGTAGGAAACCCGTGTCAGCGCACCAAATGTCGTTGATACCGTTGGTGCCGCAGAGTTGAATGCCGTCGTACTCGAGATTCTTGAGGCCGCCAGGGATCCGTTGCCACCTCGGATCACCCGTTGAGCGGCCGACCCAGATCTCGTCTGCATCATTGACGCCGAAGAGCACGCCGTTGTTAACCACGACGTGATTGAGACCACCAGGAATTCGACGCCAATTCGGATTGGTTGAGATGCCGGTATCGGCGCACCAGATCTCATCCGCAGCGTTCGAACCACATATTTGCTTGCCGTCAGTCGATACTTGTTTTAGCGAACCCGGTAGTTGACGCCATTGTGGATCTCCATTAGAATTTCCCCAGTAAATGTTCTGGTCGCGGTTCACGCCGGCCAAGTAGTCGCCCCAGACTACGACGTGTATGAGCTTGCCGGGAATGTTGCGCCAGTTCGGCGAGCCATCAAAGCCGCTCGTGGCGCACCAAATGTCGTCGTTGTCGTTAACACCACATGCTGTCTTGCCGTCAAAGTTGATCTGCCGTAGCTTACCATCCATTTGCCGCCAGCCGGTATAAGCAACAACACCTCCACCTTGCGACGGTCGTGTGAGCCACTTGTGATAGATCGTAAAGTCCGACGCAACACCAAAGATCCGACCTGCTTCGACCTCCACTTGTATGAGTTTGCCCGGTAGATTACGCCAGTTCGGGTGATCTTTGACTCCGTTATCGGCACACCAAATGTCATTTGCGCCATTTACACCGCAGAGCATCTCACCATCGTATGCCACTTGCATCAGTCCACCATCGATGCGTTGAAATTCTGGTGGGCCGTCCGTCAATCCGTACCAGATCGAGTCATCAGGCCCTACACCATATAGCACGCCATCAGTCAGATCCACTTCCTTGAGCTTACCCGGCAGCTGACGCCAGTTTGGATTGTCCGTGAGTCCATTATCGGCGCAAAAAATGTCATTATCCAAGTTAACACCGCAGAGCTGTTTGCCGTCGGTTGTGATCTGTTTGAGGTTGCCAGGTGGCGGACGCAGTACACGCCATCCCTGACCCGGGTTCGGCGAGCCCCAGAAGACCATACCATCTACGGAGACGCCCCACACGTTGTCACCCCAAACGGCGACCCATCTAAACCTAGGAGCAGGCATTCCACGCCAATTCGGGGCTGTGTCGAGATTGTCTGTGGCGCAGAGAAAGTTGCCGCCCGGGTCAACTCCGCAGAGCGATCGTCCATCATACGATATCTGCGCCAGTGCACCGTTGACACGCTTCCAGTCCGACTCAAAGGCATTAGTTGTTCCCATCAACGAGGCGAATAGACCGAGGGCAATCGCGCTTAGCGAGACCATGGTTAACTTCTTTGCTTGATTTGCTAGTTCTCGGTACCAGGTCACTTGAGCCTTTTTGCGAAGATTAAAAAGTAAGGGAATAAACTCGAGAGTTGACCACAATACTGCAAACGGTCGTGACTTGTTGAAGCATCTAGTGCTGATGGAAGGAGTAGTTAGCCGCTCATTCTCTGTAAAGGCGTCTGTTTGTCTCTATGAGCTCGTTTCCGCCGTTGATTTTTACTACGATGAGGCGTTCGGAAACTATGAGCTGTGCGCACCAGAAAAAGGTGGACCCAATAAAAGATTTGGATCTGCATTGACGGTCGAGGTGCATCGCTACTAGTCGCAAGTGCCGATTCGTAATCGACAGTCCAAGTCTACGAGACTGTTGGTCATTAAACGACGTTTCCTGTCGACCATTGCCAATAGCACCCGACCTTTGGTTTGTCAATCTATATAACTGGACTGACATGAGCACTATCGTGAGCTAACTACAGATGTGGAGTCACCACAAGTCAGGCTTTTCATGTACCTGGTGGCTTGTTGAACTGCTCATCAACTGGTAGCGAGTGATGAAGGTTGGAATGACATGAAACAATGGACAGGGTGACCAACACAGTTTTGTCATAGAACTCTGTTGGATTTGTCTTCTGTACGTACAAATCGTACATATTACAATAGCAAATAGAATAGATATGATACTCGTGTTTATTGGCGATTATTAGAGTGCGGCCTAACCGTGTGGACGCGATTAAAAAGTCGATTGACTCCCCCACTGTCCACGGATACTTTTCCTACACTCTATTCTCTTCCTACATTCTTTTCTCCCCGTCGTAACTCTGGCGGTCTTGGAAGTCCATATAGGAGACACATAGCGAGTGTAAGGATGTTCTTTGACCCATTCACATCTTGCTCCCACGTGGTTCTGCACTCGCTATTGTTACAGCGGAGAACCTGGTGGAAAAACTTGACACTTGCCCTTCCATCAGCCTTTTTCGTCGGAAATGGCGTCTCCTCAAGCTGCTGGTACCACTCGGAGCATCGCTGACTCGTGCAGTACTCGTCGATCTGCAGCACGGTTGGGCGCTTTGCCAGCTCACGTGTGAACCGCTTCACGGGTCCATGTGTGACCCTTAACGAAGTCCTGTTGACTCCAGTCACCGAGGCCAATGTAAACCTGAGGACTTGGTGTGGGTACCAACCGCTTTGCCAGATGTGCCAACGTCTTCCGACTAAATCTGAACCGAAGGAAACGCCATTTACGAAATGGATGCGATGCATAAAAGCTTACCTAGAAGTTGAGATGTCGCCACACATACTTGACGTTTATCATATACTGGTCATACGACGCTGTCTTGAACGAAGGCATCTCCCGGATAATCCTTCCGTACTCATGTTCTCTCTTCTTCAAGTTCTCGTGCCAGAACATACACTTGTTCATTCCGGCGAGATGCCTGTACTCTCGCATAGATATCTGTTGAACATTATACCGCTGGTTACTGGCTCGCTTGCGTCGAACACCGTGCTTGCATCTCCTCTTCCTTTTCTTCTTTCGCTTCTTTCGCCGTTTCTGCTTCAACTCCTTCGCTTGATTTTGCTTGGGTTTCCTTCCGTTACATTTCGCTTTCTTCTCTTCCACATCAACTTCTCGCACACGAATGGCAGTCCAGACCAACCGCGTATCAGGGTCGATCCCAACGACAGTATCGGGAACGTAATTGTCAGGAGGTACCGTCATGTCTTTCTCTTTCACGAGATGCTGCTGGAGGTGTTCGTTCTTGAAAAAGATGTTTCTAGCAGCGTTGACATCTCTGCCAGTGAGGACACTCCAAAACTTTCTGATATCAAACATCTTGTTGAGAAGTTGCTTCTGTTCCTTTGTTGGATACAATCTCACTTTCAAGATGTTGTTTGGACTTGGTTTATCTATCTTGCATCGCTTTATCAGCATGAACCACGATTTGGATACTATACTCTTTACACATTTGTGCGAGGAGACCATACTCAAATCGGTCTTGGACGGTAACCGCAATCCTCGAGATCTACTTTTTACGTGCCATTTCTACCAATCTGGACAGTCTTGACTTGCTGTCCTTGAGACTGGAACCACTGTTGATCTCCTCGAGCATGTACTGTCATCGACTTGCATCCTTTCCTGAAAAGAAGGATAGTGGAGAAAAGATCTTATCGCGGAGAATTGAAAACAAGTTTCTATCGATAGGGGGGAAAAAGCACGTCAAAGTATATCCCATCGGTGGGAGAAATGGGGAAATAAAAGCTAGCTACAGGCGATAGATGAACCAAAAGAGGTACGAGCCAGAATTGAAATGAGCGAGCTATCTATATAAGAAGTCGTTCACCCCAATTTCGGTGCAGACCCTAGTTAACACTGCTGCTGTGGTAGGCTTACAACAAGAATCAACTGAGTGCTGAGGTGTGCCTTAACCTTTATTCCCAGATGTTCTGTACCACGCATGGTACAGAACATGTGGGGAAAATAGTTACACTCATCCGTTTCCGGAATCATAGTAGTGAGGTCGTTTATCACCTCAGTTTTTGATTTCGAGTACCAATTCATTCTCTTTCCTCGTGAACGCCTTGAGTCTCCTCTTTTTCTTCACTTGGTCGATGAATAGTCTCAAAATGTTTATTACGGTATTGATGTCACGGTCCCACAATGTGCGATGGCATTCACTATTTTTGCAGTGTCGCACACCATAAAGACCGTCACTGACAATTTTTCCGTCAAGGACGGACCCCTTCATCTTCTTATAACAAGCACAACACAGCTTGCTCGTCTTGTACTCGTCCACAGCAACAACACGACACCTAGAACCAATTTTCTTCCGTAGAGTCGTTGTAGGAAAAGCAATGTTGTCTTTAGCTGAGCTTGTGAAACTTGCATCTCCATACGCGATAACGGTTCATTTATCGCCACCTGTAAGGTTCTTGACTACCTTCTCGTACGTCTGTTGTCGACGGATGTAGGTCGACCATCGTAGCCTCTTCATCCTCCTTGATGAATACACGTCAAGAAGACGATCCAAATACACGAGACAAAATCTCACCCGTTTCAAATAGGAGGCAAGGTCTGGAACTTTTGCCGAAGGAACGTTTTCATTGAAGGTTTTGATGTCAGGCTCGGCATCAACCCACTTTTTCGTCAACTTTGTTCGTCTGTGGTAGCCGCACCCTCTGTAGAAACGACCCTTCGACCAGTGGATGACTTCATGTTTGATGTTCTCTCCTTTCGGTTTTTGCAGCGTAGCCATGCTTTCATCTCTGTAGACAACAGCGGTGAAGATCTTCTTTCTTCCTGGATCTAAACCGATGATCCGGTCTTCAAGAGAAAATGTCTCTTTTTTCTCTCTCGTGGGAAGCTTTGGACGGGAGATTGTCACACTAACTGACATACCGTCGGTCGAGATGAAGTGCTCAAACTCCTTTCGCTGGTCTTTGGTCACAAGACCTATATTGAAGTACGTGCGCCATAACTCAGCTTTGTCGGCGTAAAACTCAACAGGGTCACTCAAAGCCTTAATAAGTTCCTTCAGGACGGTGGTGTTGATCTTGATGAAAATGGGTTTGAAGTGTTTCTGTGGAAGCAGAGATCAGACTCGGCAATCCTTCATTCCATCATCTACGTGAGCTTGTATGTCTATCAGCATTGTGCGGAGAAAGGGTATGTGACGTTCCGGTAATTTGTTCAAGTCGAGTGGCAGCAGTCCGATCTCGTCTCTCACTCTATCCGATAACTCCTGCATCCAAACAATCTCCTCAGCAGGGATGGGATACTTTTTGAACCTGGAGTACGCGGGGATCAGGTTGGATAAGCTATGCTGAGTTTGAGTGCTTGCACGGACCAGCAGTAAAACAGCACTCTTGATTATCTTGTCTTGGTGGTTTTCAAAATAGTCATTGTTGTGAAGACGTATCTGTAGGCACATCCACTTACACAACCGGGAGTAGAACGTCAATCGGTTGCTGACTTGAAAATTCTGCCTTGCTTGTTGAGCGATCATAACCAACATCTGACTCATATAGGGTTTTTTTCTGTCAGCTCATAAACTGAAGGGTGTTGGGTGCTGTAAAGGTCTAGACTGGTCTTCAAGTCAGAATGAACCTCTCTGTTGCCGGCCAAGTTGGCTATTGCAGATGTGCATCGATTGAAAAAGTTATTATCCAATGGAGGAAGTTCTTCCCCAGCTTCCAATACACGCAGAACATGGACGAATGCCAGCATAGATGCCTCACATGCTATTCTTGAGCAAAGTCGCAAAGCCTCATCAATCTTTTTCGCCATTCTTTTGTCTTTGCAAAACTTTCCCCACCCAGTCTTCACAGTGGTGTATACGCTTTGCTATTGTCGAGCTTTTCGCTCCGCAAAACCCGGACGGGCTCTCTGTTTTTTAGTGGTGTTCTCTTCAGTACCGTTGCTTGTTGATGCCATTTTATCACAACGTTCAAAAACAAGGACGCCTCGTAGTTGGTTTGATGTTTTGATTATGCTGTTTCTCAAAGCTGCAGTTCTTTCTATCTTGGCAAATGGTGTTGAAGTAACACTCAATGGATGACTGCTAGGATGTGAGGTGGTAAATACTTGAATTCAATACGCTTCGCTATTGAGAAGCCGGAAACGATTCATTCAAGAGATACCACCGAAATGAGAAACTCTCAAACTCCTGAGAAGTACCTTGTGTATACTTGATTTTTTTAACTCCATATATCTTAACCTTTTTTCCCCACCCAAGGTGTATAATTGCATTTTTCTGGAAACGCGATTGATTGTCAACATGGCCTTTCAAGATGATTGCACACACAGCAACAGCCACCAAGAAGTCTCTCCATCCAATGAATCCTAAAGTCTACTCTCAAGGCAATCTTTATTCCCTACATCATTTGTACAACGCATTGTATAAGTGGGGAATAAAGGTTAAAGTCTATCGCTTAAATAACTCTTGACGTGCTGAGTTCCGTCATCACACTGAGTAGTAACTCCTGTCGCGGAAGCAGGCTGCCGTTGGTGTCGATTAAAATATGGATGTGATGTCTATATTTACAGCCCAATCGAAATGTATCCTTTCGGTTGGTTTTGTGTATTTATAGCATCGTATAATCAATTTAAATAGCACTATGCTGTGGTCTGGGATTTTTTTCGGGTCTAGCGCAGGTTTTATTTAGCTCTGTGGTTCATCACTTGCCAAACCTGATCAAGGTAGGTAAAAAAAAAATTGCATACCCAGAGACAAAAATAGAAATAAAAAAGGCAATCACATACGAAAATCATTCGAAAATATTTTTTTGTTACTGTTCTGCTCGGGTCTGAAATAATAAAATAAATTACCACCAATACTCTCACAACTAAACCATATCCGAGACCAGATCAGAACTGTGCTAGACCCGAAAAAATGTAACTTTGGGAGGATGAAGATAAAGATAGCCTATGCTACATCACGCATAGAATTTAGTGGCACACCGTGAAACCAACACTCCAAGAAGGCGGCTTCGACATCAAGAACGGGGGGCCACAGAGAGAGAAACGACTCAGGCGTGACAAGGACGCATCGCTCCAGCCACGGTCCCGACCGAGTGCTTGCAGAGCGTGAGGGAGGAGGAAGAAAGTGAACCAACACAGGAGAGAAGTAAACCTTGAAGCGCCATGATCCATTCTGAACAGCCCGGCGGGGGCGGCCCGTTCAAGCTGATGACGGGAGACTTGATCCGGCTGATCGAAACAAGCCACGAACATCAAGCTGAGCAACTCGCCAAACTTGGTGGGATTTCTGGGGTCGCAGCGGCGCTTGGGGTTGATATTCACCAAGGTTTAGACACAAATAACAAAACCGACCTGAAAAAGCGCGAAGACACCTTTGGGTCCAACTATATCCCACCGCCACGATCTAAAGGGCTGATTGAGCTAATGTGGGACGCCTTTCAGGACTTGACCATCATTGTCTTAACTATCTCTGGGACCGTATCCATCGTCCTGTCAGTTACAGTCGGAGATCACCCTGACACAGGCTGGATTGAAGGTGCTTGCATTATCTTTGCGGTCTTTATTGTGACGTTTGTGACGGCAATCAATGATTACCAGAAAGAAGCCCAATTCCGATCATTGAACGCAGTCAAAGAAGACGAGAAAATCAAAGTTATACGCAACGGCGTGCCTGCCGAAGTGGGCAAGTTTGGGCTTGTCGTTGGTGACATTGTGCGCGTAGACTTGGGCGACATCATACCCGCAGATGGCATCGTCTTTGACGAGAAAGAACTGAAACTTGATGAAAGTGCCATGACTGGCGAATCGGATTTGATGGTGAAGAATCCAGAGAATCCATTCCTTCTCTCGGGTACCAAGGTGATGGAAGGACTCGGCAAGATGCTGGTTGTGTGTGTGGGTGAGAACTCGCAGGCCGGTATCATCAAGAAACTCATTCTCGGGAAAGCTGCGAAGAAAGAGGAAAAGAAAGACGCACCGTCTAAGGCTGTAGAGCCGGTGACCCCTGCGCCTCAGGCTACCCACGTCCAAGCAGAAGAACCACCGAAGGCGAACGGTACGGTTGAACAGAAGGAAGAGTACGATGATGGTGAGACGCAGTCACCCCTCGAGGCCAAGCTCTATCGGTTGACAATACTGATCGGTAAATTGGGTACGGCTGTCGCATTAGCAGTGTTTTTCATCATGTCGATTCGGTTTTCCATCGACAAGTTCTCTGGGGACAATAAACAGGAGTGGAAGAACAAGTACATCAGCACTTACTTGCAATATTTCATCACAGCTATTACGGTCTTGGTCGTCGCAATCCCTGAGGGGTTACCTCTCGCAGTTACAATTTCGTTGGCGTATTCAGTCAAGAAAATGCTGCTCGACAACAACCTCGTACGTCACTTGGATGCGTGTGAGACCATGGGCAGCGCCACAACGATCTGTTCGGACAAAACTGGAACACTTACAACCAATCGCATGACGGTTATGCAAGTCTGGATCGGTGGACAAGAGTTTTCTGCGGCTTCCCAGGTTGCCGATGAAATGTCCGAGGCCATGAAAGATGTCTTTTGCAACGGTATTTGCATCAACTCGACTGCTGAGATTCTGCCGCCGAAAGCTGCGGGTGCACAACCTGAACACACAGGCAACAAAACCGAGTGTGCACTACTCCAATTTGTACGCGATTGCGGTGTGGAGTACCCAGGAGTACGTGCCAACACCGAGATTGGCCACATGTTGACGTTTAGCAGCAAGAAGAAACGCATGTCAGTCGTTGTCAAGAAATCCGCAACAACATGTCGCATCTACACAAAGGGTGCGACTGAGGTCGTGCTAGGGCTCTGCAACAAGATGAAGCGAATGGACGGATCCGTAGCGAGTCTTGACTCGAACCAAAAAGCGATTATTGGAAACTCGATCATTGAAAAATATGCCTCCCAGGGGTATCGCACGTTGTGTTTGTCGTATCGCGATGTCGATTGCTCCGCTGATGAAATCAGCAAATGGCTAGATGACGATATAGAAATGGATTTGACCTGCATTGCCATCGTAGGAATTGAGGATCCTGTGCGTAAGGAGGTACCTGATTCTATCCGCCTCTGTCATCGTGCAGGTATTGTGGTGCGCATGGTCACAGGAGACAATATTTCGACTGCACGATCGATCGCAGGCAAGTGTGGTATCATCACACCAAACGACGGGTCGCTGGTCATCGAGGGTCAAGAATTTCGCACACGCGTGCTGGACGGAAAAGGGAATATTATTCAAGCGGAATTTGACAAGATTTGGCCGAAACTGCGTGTTATGGCGAGGTCTTCGCCCAAGGACAAATATACCCTCGTGACCGGACTCATGCAGTCCAATTTGATGCCGTATGGCCCACAGATCGTTGCCGTCACAGGTGATGGCACAAATGATGCACCAGCTCTTAAAAAAGCCAATGTGGGTTTTGCGATGGGTATCAGTGGTACCGCTGTCTCCAAAGATGCTTCGGATATTATCTTGATGGACGACAACTTCACGTCGATCGTGAGTGCGATCAAGTGGGGACGGAATGTCTATGACTCAATCGCCAAGTTCTTACAATTCCAGTTGACTGTCAACGTCGTCGCCATTGCGCTGGCGTTTCTTGGAGCTGTGATTTTGGAACAATCACCGCTCACGGCGGTACAAATGCTGTGGGTGAACTTGATTATGGACTCGTTTGCATCACTCGCCTTGGCAACAGAGCCTCCAACACCAGCGCTATTGGAACGCCGACCATATCCAAAGACCAAACCATTGCTGTCAAAGGTGATGACAAAACACATCTTGGGCCAGTCGATATATCAACTGATAGTGCTGTTGGTCTTAACATTTGTGGGTGAGAAAATCCTCGACATTCCATCTGGAAGATACGAAGACTTAGACGAGGACAAGCAACACGAACCAACACAGCACATGACTGTCGTGTTCAATACCTTTGTGTGGATGCAGCTCTTCAACGAACTTAATTGCCGCAAGATCCACGACGAATTGAACATTCTGGACGGTATCATGGGCAATCGTGTATACATTTACGTCTGTATCTTCCAGGTCGCCATGCAGCTCTTGATCGTACAATGCACAGGGACATTTTTCAATTGCGAGCCATTAACAGCCACCCAGTGGGGGTTTTCGATCGGCGTGGGCGCCATCTCGTTGCCGTTGGGACTGGCGCTACGGTGCTTCTCTGCGAAACGACTACCGGGCTGGATGGCGATCTGCTCGGATGCTGATGCTGTTGACATTCAACAAGGCAGTCAACGCGAGCTGGTGCCTGCACATAGCAGTGTCATGAAGGCTGTCAAGAAAGGTGCCTCGGCAAGAAACACGATGGGTTAAGAAGAGTAGAACGCGAGGTTGGCGAGTGTATATGGGATGGGGGCAGAGACAGATGCATCCATGTGGTCGTCGACTGGGAATATGAAGGAGCGAGAATGACGTGTCGGCGACAATTTTGCGCTTTTATTTTCTCATGAATGCGTTTCTGCAGCCTGGTTTTCACACGCACATGCGGCCGTCGTACAGCAAGCTAGGAATTTAGTTGCTGGCGAGAAGAATATCCACACTTCTTTATTATTTTCCATTATATGTATCTATACAAACATATACTTCATCTTCATAAACCATATCATCACTATTTACGATTTTCTCCGCAAGGGCTCACACTCAAGAGTGACCACGTCTTCATATAATTTCCACCATACGCTTTCCTGACTGTCGACAGCATCGCACGAAGCGTTTATTCGTTTTTATCGAGCAACTCGAAGTCGTTAGAATGAAATCACGATCGCTTGCGATCTTCTAGGAGATCCAGCCTTTTGAAGGGTGGAAAGAAGAAAGGGCAGCCAATAAAAGAGCATTGTGGTTGGATGATACGCATTCGATTTTTTCTCTGGTAGATTCGATTTTGGTGGATATACCTCCTTCTACTGTCAGATATGGTCCATGTCTCATGATCTTAATCTTTAAAAAAAGGATAAAAGTCACTAATGAGAGGCTGCTTATACCTATAATAAGAATTCATTGCACCGAAAGCAAAGGGAATGCTAGTTATCAAACCGTTGATTGGTTAGAGATCTATTAAATCTACCAATCAGCGTTCAATATAGCTCCTGGACTTACAAATGGGGGTAACAGCAAAAGAGAGCTGGTCACAACTGAAAAGGAAATCAAGTGCTAGAGGCACCACTTGCTCTCTTTTTCGTCTTCCTCGTGGCAGTTCGGCGAGAAAATGGTGCAGTTTGCCAAGAAGTTAGCTGCTGTACAACGGCCTGAATGGAAAGGGTATGTTTGCCTCTACTATAAAAGATGTGATGATTGATAACCACAAACATATTTGCAAATGTTGAAAAGCAGTGATGGTTGGTGATTGCTCTTTGCTGTTGTGTAGACATTACCTGGAGTACAAGCAACTGAAAAAAAGACTGAAGAAAGTGATTATCGCCACAAGTGAGGATCCCTATACTGGCCGTATCGAGCAGCTAGGTTTCGAACGCGCACTAGACTCCGAAATCGAGAAAGTAGTACTCTTTTTCCTTACGAAGCAAGGCGAATTTGCGAAAACCTTGGCGGAACTGCGCCGGAAACAGTATCAATTGGCAGAAAATGACATGGAAGCGATGCATTCGATTTCTGACATGTAGGATTTGTCGTTGATAGCGTGTTTGCTAGGTCCATGCTGATCATGGTGATATTTGTGGTTTCTTTTGCCAAAGGTACCGCTCGGTTGGGGATGAGCTCGTAAAATTGCTTCATTTCGTAGAATTGAATGCTACGGGGATTCGAAAAATCCTCAAGAAACATGATAAAACCGTTAAGGAACACAAGATCATGGGGACGTACCTCTCATCTCGAACAGATTCACAAGCGTCGCACATGCAACAACTTTACCATGACGAAGGCATTTCGGCTATCATCGCCACTATTCGTAATGCATTGACAGATCTACGGAAGTTGGAGGTAAGATAGTCATGTGCATGATTAGCTACACGAATTATTTCCATATCGAATTCGGCATACTCACATGTAGCATGTTGTAGATGCAATTGACTGCAGATTCCATGGATGGTGGTGGTGCGAACATGATCATAACGCGCTCGATTTCTGAAGATGAGCCAGTGCTGAACAAAATTTCGCTGGCAAGAAGACGCTTGCAGCAGTCTACTACCTACGTGAAGCGTATTGCGCTCCAGGCGCTGATTTTCGATGGTGAAACGTCGGAAGATGAAGATGAAGCCACGTACGAGGCCTTCAAACGCCTCAAGTCATCGGAGATGTCTCGATTCATCAATATGCTCTGTACGTTTTTGTACATGACCAACTACTACATTGTCGCACCAACAAGTGGTGATTATGCGGCTCAACTGGGTGCGGAAGCTTCGATGAGTGGTGTAATTGTCGGTATGACTCCTGTAGCTTCACTCGCGAGTGCGGTTCTCTATAGTTGGTGGGCAAACCGATCGTATAAATCGCCCCTTGTGTTTGCTACTGTGTGCCTGGTCATCGGTAATTTCCTCTATGGTATTGCTCTTCATTATAACAGCATTACCATGGCCATTACCGGCCGTCTCCTCAATGGTTTTGGTGGTGCACGAGCGATCAATCGTCGATACATTGCTGATAACTACTCACGTGAGGAACGGACGCAAGCATCAGCGCTTTTTGTGACAGCGAGCGCGCTGGGTATGGCTGCGGGTCCTGCGTTAGCTGCAGCATTGGACTATGTCCCGGATTTTTCCATCTTTGGCGTCATGATCACCGTGGAAACTGCCCCTGGTTGGATCATGTTTGTGTTTTGGATGATTTACCTCTTCCTCACCATCTTTTATTTCAGTGAATCGGATCGCCATGAACGTGAGTTGTTCATGGAAAACCGCCGATCGTTTGTCTCCTCTATGGAGGCCGGGCACAATGCAACTGAGACAACTGCTCTTCTGGCTACTCGTGCGCAGGAACCCCAAAAATCTCAGCCGCTATCATCCCTTCGGCACAATGTCCCGGTTGTTATATCACTTTTGATCTACGTGGTGCTCAAGTTAGTTCTGGAGTGCCTCATCACTGCCAGTTCTACGATTGCCCAGTACTATTTCGAGTGGAATTCGACAAAATCAGGTTTCTATCTCGCAGCCTTAGGGCTGTTAATGTTCCCGGCTAATTTGTTCGTGAGTTGGCTCAGCTATCGGTATGAAGATCGGGAGATGATGATCTTGTCCGAGATCATGATGTTCGTGGGTGTCGGAATAATTGTCAATTACGGACACTACACAATCGTACAATTTTTCATGGGTGGAGTGATCATCTTCATATCCACGAACGTCCTTGAAGGTGTCAATATGTCGCTCTTGTCCAAGACTATCCCAAAGTCATTCGCCAAGGGTACTTTCAACTCGGGTTTATTGGCTACAGAGGCTGGTACATTTGGACGAGCATTAGGCGATGTCGCCATTACTATTGTCGGTTTACCTGGCATCCAATATGTGCTCAATTGGACTTTCGTCCCGCTCATCTTTGTCAGTTTGCTGACGACAATCCTTACAATTCGTGTTTACGCCAAGTTAGCAACACATGATGACTAGCTAAGTGAAAATAGTGCTCAGTGATTCTCAAATCCCAATCCATACACTCCTTGGCATCTATTAATGCAGTACTTGGTACTTCCTGAGGCCGCTTTCGTTGTCACTTGTCAAATTTGTAATGGTCTCTACACTTTTTCAATAACGACTGCCGAAGCACCTCCGCCTCCGTTGCAGATGGCGGCACATCCAATCTGGCCATTTTCTTGGTGTAACACGGAGCAAAGAGTCACAAGAACTCGAGCACCAGAGCAACCGAGTGGATGACCAATCGACACCGCACCTGAAATTAAATCGATCACGAAAAGTCAAGATACTTTCAATCTCCTGAACGTTCTAGTGTAACATACCTCCGTAAACATTCACTTTTTCCGCGTCTAGCTTCAGCAGCTTCGAATTTGCTACTGCCACAACACTGAATGCTTCGTTAATCTCGAAAAAGTCAATATCATCTTGGTGCACCTTAGCATTTGCCAAAGCCTTAGGAATGGCTAAAGCAGGTGACGTAGTGAACGATCGAGCTTCTTGTTCTGCATCTCCAAACCCGCGAATGATCGCTTTCACATTTGCAGTGACGCCTAATGCTTCCGCTTTCTCTCTGCTCATCAAGACCAACGCGGCTGCTCCATCGCTAATGGGGGATGCATTGCCTGCGGTAACGGTAGGTCCGTACGATTCACTTGGCTTAAAGCACGGACGCAGCTTCTGAAGTGAAGTCACACTCACTTCGCGAGCGACTACTTCTTCGTCCTCTGTCACCAGCTGTGGTTCCGCACCGCGCTTGAGTGTCACCGATACTGGGACAATTTCCTGCTGGAACTTTCCTGCTTTAGTAGCATCGAGAGCGCGACGGTAGCTTTCAGCAGCGAATGCATCTTGGTCTGCGCGAGAGATCGTGTACTTGTGCGCACATTCTTCCGCAAGATCTCCCATTGGAATGTCGTCAAACGCATCAAACAAACCATCCTATAGCAACAAGATTAAATATATCAATTAGCTCCATGGAAATACTTTTGGATAAATATTTGTACAAGTATATATATGTACCGTTTGGATGGCATCAGTAAAGACGAGCTCACCAAACCGTGCGCCACCGCGCACCTTTTTAGACAAATGAGGTGCCTGACTCATGTTTTCCATCCCTGTAATATCAACATCGCACTCATAAATTATCTCCAAACCATCGTGAAGGTTCTTAACATCGATCTTTAATCGCATTACCTCCAACGACGACTACATCACGTAGTCCAAGTTTGATCGCTTGGGCTCCAAACATCAACGCTATTATTCCAGACAGCATACATATCGTAAAGGTATATCGTCCACAATATAGCATGATCAATCTTCGATCAGTCATTTCTACCTTTCATGCCCGACGCACACACTTTATTCACCGTCGTGCAGGGGATGCTGGGTGGTAATCCAGCTTTGATGGCAGCCTGCTTCGCCGGTGCTTGGCCGACCCCAGCGCTGATCACATGACCGAGAATCACTTCCTCCACGTTATCGGGTTTCACACCAGCGCGCGCAACAGCCTCTACAGATGTGTATGATAGTTTAAATCGCATATTAGTATCAATATGGGTTTATATCTCATAGACACCAATCCGCTTGGTACCTTTGATGACTATTCCGCCGAGTTCCGTGACTTTTAGGGACGATATTTTGCCCTGAAACGACCCGCAGGGAGTGCGTGCCACTCCAACGATGCATACATCCCGGGGATCGGCAGCGTTTGCGGTATAATCTTCTCCCTCCAAACGCGGTTTCTTGGTTGTGGGTGTCGCGCTCATTTTCGGCAATTGAATGTTCCTGATCTCCAGTTTCTGTAGACGTGAGAAGTAGCGATAAAAAGTAGTGGTAAGGAGGTTGAAGTTCGTGCAAATGAATTTCAACCAATCACCTTCTTATCGTCACACTGTGACCCTTTTTAAAAGAACATTTTGTGCTATAGTAGATCATATAATTATCCCAAAACTAGAAAATAGAGAATAAATCAGTTTCTACAAAAAAAATACGATCATCGTTTTTTTCTGTGATATCCCAAATTTATGAAATTTTTCTTATTTTTTTAGTGGCGTTGTATAATCAGTTTATAAACGTAAACCTACTATTGTAAAAAAATATTTAGCATTAATTAACACCCATTCTCTGTAAGAACTGGGCTTAAAAAAATGATCCTAGAACATTCACCATATTGCGGAATTTATCATATCGACCTGAAACTTTGATCCTAGATTCTTTTATATGTTGAAAAAGATATGGTTAAGTTTCGTAGTTGAAGTCTTAGTAGTTMCGCCATTAYTCAGTCATGTGGTGTGCTATCCCCTGTAATGTCATTCATATCTGACCAAAGTGGCCGTTGCAATTAAGCAATAAATATGTGGACTTTTTATGACCTCATATAATCCCTAAAGAGTATTTAGAAAGAAATCGCCCCTATATCGTGCCGCAGACTGTCAATAGTGAGGAAAAATATTTGTTCGTATTCTATGAACAATAGCATTTACATTTGTCATGCCTTTTTTATCTCACAAAGGGTAAATAAYTTTGGTCCCACTATCTTGGAAATCTACTTTTGGAGTTACGGCCACTTTGATTCCAATGGTAGCTTTGAGTGCATGCTGCAGAAGTGCACTTACATGAACAAAAATTTACACACCACTACTGCTCATAAATGTTTGATAGCTATGAAATTGTATGTTTTTTGCACTTATTTATCAATTTCCGGAATATTCAACAACTCCATTTACCATACAATTCGCTCCGTTTACACCCARTTCTTACAGAGAATAGGTGTTAAAAGAGATTCACAATATGATATTAACAAATGCATATATAAAATTTCGACGACAAATTGCCGCAGTTTGCCGTGGTAAGTTTCCACAGTTTTTAGGTAGGTAATTTTACGAATAGCGAGATTTATCGGGAGGCAAATTACTGTACAATAGATTCCCTAAGTCCAAAGTCGACACCCCCAACCAACTCTTATTGGTAATTTATAATCTTCAGGCCAAAAGCTAAACATTTATGTTTTAAAAATCATATAAAATAGCCTAGTTCGCGGGATATAAGCAAATAAATAGTTTAGAAGTCTTGAGAGAGATTTTATGAGTATCTAAAGCGCAATTTACACGTGTAGGATGGAATGTTGCGTTGTGCCCAATGGTGATATCATGTTCATACGCCTATTATGTCGCAATCGATAAGCGTGCTCTTTTTCTACGACTTTAGGATGCTGTGGATCGATAACGAGCCAGCACAAGTTTGTGTAATTTAAATCATCCTGCAACGATGTGATCGCCAGTGGACGAGCACAGGAGATGAAGGCGGCAACGAGGTTGAGACAGCAAATGGAGGAAAAAACAAATGAGACAATCAGGCAGAGGAAGTTTAACTGGATTGAAAGAGCGCAAATTAAAAAAATGAAAAGAACTATATCCATCAAACTGCTGCACTGTAATGGGTCTCCATTACATTGCAGACTCACCCAGGTCTCCATGTGCAGTTGCTCATTGCTTACACTTAGTCCGTAAATAAACATATTTTACCATACACAGAAGAAATAGCAAAAGTCACTATTTGCATGTTATTTAAGAGAAAACATTCCTTAGGCATGGGAATTTGTATAACTACCTGTATCCGGACTGGATACTCGAATATCAGTAATTCATATTTCTAGATAGCTTTATTAAATGCGATAACTCAGTTCCTAAGTTTTCTCCAAAAGAGTAAGTCTCTTTCAATCCTTCTCTTTCCTTTGTACGCTTCCTCATGTGTGCATACAGCGCACATTAGTAATGAGAGTTATCTCTTTACAGTGTTGATGGTACTTGTCGTGTCGAAATATTATGTCATCTGGGACAAGTACGTGATCGACTTTAAGATGGATCTAAATACGTTCGTCTAAGTCTTCTTTTTTGGATTGGAGGTCGTAATTTAGATATCTTGATAAAGCATTGACAAGGATGTTGTGCAAATAGGTCTCCATTACATATTCCACGAACAATTCATAGCTGTTCTTCAGCTGCCTTGGCAGGGCTTGTACAAATTTTTCCGTGATCGTTACCCAATCAGGTTAGAAAATTTGTTTATCATTCCAAGAATGTTTCTAGCATTTCACAAGTGTCTCATGTCTGTGCTGTGATAAGAGATTCTTTCCTAAAACCCAACTAAACCCCGTACCACCATATGATACTCCTAGTGAAAAAAAGAAACAGACAACACTCAATGGAATCAACCAATCTGGCTTCACCTTCACAACCATAAAGTGTACTAATCATAGTTAGGCTCCAAGCCCATCGTTTTAACAATTTGGGCAAGCTGTCTTTACAATATTAGTTTGTTATCTAATTGTAACAGGAACAAATCTGTAGGGATAGCTTGGCCGAGTTCACGTAGTCTGTATTACCAATACGACTTAGTCTTCTCCTTACCTACGTCGAGTAGTATACACAAGGACAGCTTGGCCGAGTGGTTAAGGCGATGGACTTGAAATCCATTGGGGTAACCCGCGTGAGTTCAAACCTCACAGCTGTCGAATTATGGCTTACATTGTATACACCTCAGAAAAGCTGGCGTATTCAATGCGCAAGTGCAAGGGTTAGCTGTGTAAACACTAGCCCGCACTCCAGGATGTTTGGTGTACGCACTGTAAGTTTCTTCATTTTACTTAGCAAGTATCTGCACTTCCTTTTATACAATATCTTACGAAAATGCACAGCCTTTGTGTTTTTTTGTGTTTTTATAGAGAAGGAAACGTAGCGAAGCCCAAATTATGTGAGTAGTGTTGAAGCCAAACTAATGCGTTCCTCAGTCAGATTTTCCGCTGAATAGCCAAAACATCAGTGCAAATACTCCAAATTTCAAAAGCATGAGCTTTAGGTTAGGTTAGTATACTAACCATCACTTGATATAGCGCAAACTCAATAATTTTAGTGTAATTTTTGGTGCCGTTTTGAGAAGAAATATTAGGTGTGTTTACGCTTTGCATGGAACACCTACGACGAAATTTTGTAAAGCATAACTTAGAAAATAGCAGCTCTCTCTGAAGTTGCAAACAGCACGTTTCGTGTGAGATTGCATTCACGCCAAAATTGTACAAAACTGAAAACGACAGCTGTGAGGTTTGAACTCACGCGGGTTACCCCAATGGATTTCAAGTCCATCGCCTTAACCACTCGGCCAAGCTGTCGAAAAGGAAATAGAGCGCCAAAAATTTGGAGCAGAAATGTCTACTTGAAGAGTTTTATAATGGCTTTAGTTGAGCCAGGTATGACACCATTTCACATAGAATTATTGGATATCTAGTATAGAGATCAAACAAATGTAATGACAGAGTTGGATTTGATAAAGTTGATTACGAGACTTGAACCGCATTCTAAAACACTAAACCGGTAGAAGCATACACCACTTTTTCTTTGTTACCTCTTACAGCGTTCGGTATGTAGTCTTTCCTAGATGCGTTGATCCTGTTCTTGGTCATACTTTAACAGCTACCGAGTACTCAAAACTAGCATTAAAGTCTACTTGTTTTCATGTATGTACCACGATTTGGAGATAGTTGAGTGGGAAGGTTGTTGTACGAACAAAGCAAAACAATATTTTAAAAGAAAAACTTACCTCAACAGTATAAGATCGACAGCTGTGAGGTTTGAACTCACGCGGGTTACCCCAATGGATTTCAAGTCCATCGCCTTAACCACTCGGCCAAGCTGTCATATAGAAAAACTGATTTAATAATAAGAGTCATAAATTAACTTAGCAAACAGGAATAAATACAAACCAAATCTCATGCTATCTCATCATGTGTTTTGTTAATGATGCATACTGTATGACTTTTGCGCTTGATGGCGATGTTTATTTAGCAACACACCTATTTATCCAATCAAATCCATAGAAATTTCAAACAATTGAAGCAATGTGCTTTATGTCCATTCTATGTGGGAACAGAGCGTAAAGAAATGGTCCTAGAACATCCACCATATTGTAGAACTTGTCATATCGACCTGAAACTTTGATCCTATATACTTTAACACTGGATCTATAGGTCAGTCGGAGGAGGAAAAGACATTTTATTGAGATCGAGACGATTACAAAAAATCCGGTTCAGGACTGCAACAAGAACAATGTTCATGGCAAATTGTAACGGGACTCAGTCTTATCCTGCACACAAGAGCTGGATTGATCTGAGCGAGAGGAAGCTTAACTACGACAACTAGACTCACACGAAACGTGTAGAGTCTGATGTCTTGAGGATTGGGAGGAGGAACTTGTTACTTGGAGGTAAATTTGCAACTGAATTAAAATGCTTTAAGGTTCCTAAAATATAACCACTAGGTGCCTATGGGGTGAAATGCATTAAACCTATGAATGAATGAGTAAAACCTACGAATCTGATACATTAAACCTTGGATACACTCCCAGAAGTGAGRTTGAACTCAGACAGATTCTTCAACTGACTTGAAAACGAGGAACCTTCTTCAAACGGAGATATCTGATTGGCTAAAGGCAACCGRGTTGAATCTCCMATGATGATGCCACAGCATCATCATATGACTTTGGCTATCTCAGCCCAACTGAACTCTTGTTCAGTCATCCTTGGTCTTTTATCCGCAAGACTCAAGTCGACACATGGGTGTCATAATCGAATGATGTCTTCTGTTTGGGTGATAATTTATAATATCTTCCAATCATAATATTTCATACGACGTCGCCTGATTGGTTATTATCACTGAATAATACCTAATCAGCTCCATCCGTGTAGATCATAATACCTACCAATCACATGTAAGGGCAGGACCTATTACACTTTCTGTCGTTCCAGCACAGTGCATACATTTTATCTCCGTCTGTGCCTATACTTTCCAAAGCATAGAAACTACTGACGTGGAGTCAATCGAACAATAAACTTGACGAGAACGCGAGGTCCTCGGTTCTTGGACTTGGAGCTTCGGATTTACCAAGAGTGATTTTGTCTTGTAAACTTGATACTTCACGCGGCTGCCGTCGTGCGCTGATCAGGCGCTACCAGGTGACGCAAATAGCCTTCTGCGCGCTCGAACACAATGTCGCTCGTTACCGAGCACCGACTCCAATCCCGCTATACCCTGCGAAGCGAGCGGAGAGAAGAACACAAGGGAGGCTTGCGTACTGTTGGGCAAATTTTGGAGTGTTCATTATTTTCCCTCTGAGGGCAGATAGTGGTACTTAAAAAGGGATGCTGATCTACTGGCTACCTACTGGCTACTTATTATTTACTATCTGTAGGTTAGATGTAATTATGTGGGACACATAACCCAATCACCCCTGCGGTCTGACCGCTTTTACAGAAATTTCAAGCCGCTCCGTCACACTACCGCGAGGGGGATCCGATTTCACCCATTGGAGCAGGTTTTCCATAGGATATTCCTTGGTTGCTGTCTTCACCATACCCATAAAATATAGTCCTAAAAAAGAATGTAATTGGACGAGGGTCTTGACTGAAGAAAATCCGCTGTCAGCGACAATGGTTCGACCAGTTCCGGTGTATGGTTGTGTTAAGCGTAACACCATAGCGGTCCTCTCGCCAAATTGTTCATAAAATGCCTTTTGCCTTTGACGCGCCGCACCTTCCATGATCTCAAGTCCCAATAGTATACCAGTATCCCCATCTGCGATTGCCTTTAGTTCGGCACCAACACCTTCTGGCTTTCTTTTAATTTTCGTCAAATGAGGAATTCCATCGCGAGTGTATTTATATTCATGACCTCTCCATGCGATCATACATTCGTCTACGCAGAGAATATCTCCAGGAGTTACAGCCATTTTCCTCTGCAAATTGAACGCATCAACAACTGGTCGAATTGCGGACCATGGGTCATCTTGTGGTGAAGGAAACTCAGCAAAGATAAGAGCGTTCAGAATGCTTTGGAAAGTATGCCGGTTCATGCCATAGCGTTCACCGTAGTTTGCAGTCGTACCAACGCAGCCTTTAGCGACTGTTTTCTCCTAATACACTTTTAGTGGCCCCCGCCGAGGTTCCAACGTCATTGCAATTTGGATGCCAAGCCAGCAGAAAAAATCTCCCTTCCCAATCTGACCCTGACGGCGTTCTTTCAGCTTTTTGTTGGTTTCCGCGATGATCCTTTTCAATGAATCCATTGGATAGAAAAGGTAGAAGTAATGAATAAAAGAACGCTCACCTGGCTGTAGATAAGGTGGGCAGTGTAGTGAAGCTTTTCATCTCTTAGCAAAACTTCCCTGGTCCACCGTGACGCTACCACACGGGGTCCACTTTCGCCCATGTCCATATACAGCACCATCAAGTATTGCACACGATTCCACTACATCGTTATCTTCTTCGCTATCTGAACTCGAGGAAGTCTCGCTTACACTCATATCTGGGCTGGATCTAGCGTCGAAATGAACACCAGAATAATTCCATTCTTCTGGCTCTGTGGGGGCCATTTCGTGGTGTGGAGGAGCGATTTCGACGCTCTCCGCGCAGATTCCACGCGACGCGACTGTCTCGCAACCTCCCACATCCCATCGGATTGTGTACGAGTGCTGACGGCCAGTTTTATGCACATTCAGGACAACGCCGCGTCGCCCAGTGAGTTTCTTCGTCTTGCCCTTTACATGATCTACTCGGTAAATTTTCTTCATGAGTTTTTTGTAATGGGACTACGCTGAGTCCCAAAACAACAGCTTACACTAAAAGCGCGAGTCGAGGAAACGAGGGCTTTGACTTGAAAGAGGAAGGAGACTTGAGGACTTGATGGCAAATTTGCAACTGAATTAAAATGCTTTAAGGTTCCTAAAATATAACCACTAGGTGCCTATGGGGTGAAATGCATTAAACCTATGAATGAATGAGTAAAACCTACGAATCTGATACATTAAACCTTGGATACACTCCCAGAAGTGAGATTGAACTCAGACAGATTCTTCAACTGACTTGAAAACGAGGAACCTTCTTCAAACGGAGATATCTGATTGGCTAAAGGCAACCGAGTTGAATCTCCAATGATGATGCCACAGCATCATCATATGATTTTGGGTATCTCAACCCAACTGACTCTTGTCCAATTATACTTGATTTCTTAACTGGAGGACTCAACTCGATACATGGGTGTCATAGACTGATGAGTTCGTATGATTGGTGTAAGGAACTTGAGTGTTTGAAGGTAAATTGAAAAGTGAGATTATTGTTTTAGCTTGCACTACTCTCTTTCTTTCTAACCATTCATTTTCTTATTGGCCTAAGAACCAACCATTCTTCCTTACACATAAACATGCAATGATTACCTCGTAATTACGCTTTCGTAAATTAGTAATTACGTTTTCGTAAATATAGTAATTACACTTTCGTAAATACAATAATTACGCTTTCGTAAATGTAGAAATCATAACAWTATCAGATATGTAGCTTGATATGCAAAATTATGAACTTGTGGGATTTGAACCAGGGACGTCAAGATATAAAAAGTCTTCAATCCTTACAATTGGCTATTATTCCCCAATAATCACCAATCGGAATAAGTTCTATGACTTTCACTGGTTGGTCAATATTATCCAATCATTGTTCTCCATGAGGATTGGAAAATCTACCAATCACATGTAAGGGCAGGGCCCATTACAATAATCACTTAGTCGACTTAATACACGTCGCAAGAAATCCGAAACCATCTCTGATGTTCGCGATCGCGACGAGTGTCGGCGAAGCACCGACGTGAGCTGGCGTAGAACTGCTGTTTGATGTTGAAATATACCAGCAACTGCCTTGTCAATCCTTGGCTTCCGTCCAAGCATCATCTTCAACTGATTCCAGTTAGCTTCAATTCGGTTTGTTGTAGTATTGTCTGCGGAAAAGTAGACACCACAAACGTAGTTAGACCACATATCTGCATGAATGCCAATTCTTGTTGAAGTAGCTGAGTATATCAGGGCAATCAGCTTCGCAATAAGTGGAGAAGACACCGTAGACGCGATGGTACTCCTCTTCGTATGAGCTGGGTACAATACGATACACAACAATATTAGATTATTAGCAGTATCGACGAAGTAACAAGAAGTAATACCAAAGCTCACCTGTAAATCATTCTGAAAAACATACTTCCTATTTCTTCGCGCTGTGGTGGGTTAAGATTATATTTGGGCTTCCGCAGCAACTTTTTCTAATATGTGATGGCATGAAATTGGCAAAGGAGTACCTTCACTCCTGTGAAGCATGCTTCTAAAACGCGCCATTCCACAAAGTCGTTGTCAATAATAACTGTCTCGATATTTTTCCAGCGTTCATTCTTCTCCTCGAAAAGTTCCAGAAAATGA
The DNA here is from genome assembly GCA_001600495.1 of Pilasporangium apinafurcum. Taxonomy (NCBI): domain Eukaryota; phylum Oomycota; class Peronosporomycetes; order Pythiales; family Pythiaceae; genus Pilasporangium; species Pilasporangium apinafurcum. The sequence goes on from BCKE01000040.1 coordinate 266,143, forward strand.
GTTATTGTCGGAGTTTGTTTGTTGAGAGCGATGAAATCTAACACAGGTATCCCTCTTCCTGTCGGCCAGGTGGCAATTAGGCTTCCTGGGTGTTCAGAAAATCACAATAACAGTAATTAGTTAGCATCACTACTCAGTGTTAATGTTGCAATTGTGAAGACAACCAAGCTTACCCATGTGATAGCCCAGGTTGTTAGTGCCGTGGGCCCAGTCCATGACCAAACACTCGCCCCATTCCTCGAAGCATTGCTTTTGCATCGATGTTTGCACAACGATGGCGCAGGCGACATCCATCTGGTCCTGTATCAAGTAGGCGTCGTTTCCATCTATCTGTACGAACGAATAGAGCATGTCCCTCAGTCGACTTTCTCCCGAGTTTTTGCTGTGCATTTTTCGAATGATGCTGTGCGCTTGTTGTGAAGTTAAATTCCTCCCATAAATTTTCCATCAACATTTTATCAGATGTTATTCAAAGAGCTATAATAAATAGCACATTCTTACCGAATTTGTCTGAAAGGAATGCAGTGATGTGCTTCGGGTTAGTTTGTGTGTCCACCATCGTGGTGACATCAGTCAGTTCTGTGGAATCAACCTCCACCGATCCGGCACCAAAGTATAAATCGGAGATATCCTTGTCAGTGAGGTGATTATGCGTAAATGTCTACGAGCAATAAAGAGAGATACATAGTTAACACGTTGAAACATTCACAAACATGAAGCAAAACCCTGACCTCTCTGATAACGTTGACTCTCCGATCTTTTGATCTTTCGCGTTGCGCAATCGCTGTAGATCTTGCTGGACAGTTCGTAAAGCGAATTCCGTGGGCACTGTCCAGTGTTTCGCGGCGGCTGCATCACTCCATGCGTGCATCGATAGTCGCGGAAGGCCATCTTAAAGTGCTCCAGTACATTCTCTCTGCGTAAATACAACAGTAAAGTATAAATAAAGCAACACCAACACTAGGATCATTCTTCCCTGTTGTACGCTGCTGTTGACCGCGAATTTCGCACCATAAAGCGGAGATAATTCTGCGACTGATATTCCTTTAAGACAGCAAAAAACTTCCCAAGAGTGAAAATGGCTTCCTGGAAATGGAGAGGCAATATTTTCGACCAATTGCTGCGATCGGACGATCTCGATTCGTCTTGCCCATGTGGTGCTTCTTTGCTGCCGTGAAATACGGTCAACGGAGTGCTTTGTTGCCGGGTCTTCATCGGTGTCATCCGATTCTCGCTTCCTTTTCTCTGTCTTCTCAGTCGGCTTAATAACCTGCTTGTTAGATTATATTCACAGCATAGGTCCTGCTAGAAATGCTCTTTTTTAGCCATAAGTTTTTGTACGAACCTGATTCCTCGAAATCATCATTGTCGTTGCCTCCATATTGACATCCATTCTTTCTTGCTAGGCAGAGCCTGCGAACTTTACGTCGGTTCTTTATTCAAACCTAAGCTCAATTCGAATTGTGATATTACGCCACGCCCGAAAATGGGGTAAAGGATGTAGCATCCTCCACGTTGTGTACTCCCTGGTGCCTTTGGATGGTAGTGGCCCGACTACCAGTATGTTCCACAATCAAGGGCCCACACAGTAGCATCAGGTAGCATCCGCATATAGAATTAATATGTAGAATATGCAACGGAGCCATTCAAATACAATATACAAATATTCGACTAAGAGTACACCCTCCATGCCTCTCAACGAATCTGCCACCCAATCAATTCACCTGTCAGATGTAAGAATTTAGTCACAGCCTCAGCGGCTAAATACTGCCACATTCCATTCCAACATTACACACAATCATGCAAACCAAACACATTTTAGCGAACGTCTAAAAGCCCATAAAAGCCGTGAGCGTACCTCACAGTCTTTCTGGAACAGCTTATGGGGTTCCCGCTAGCTGTCTGTCGTGGACTAGTCATTGTACTTTTCAGCCACAAGACTACCATCGTATACACACAGTCAATTCCACTATGTCTACACAAAGGGTCTCCTCTATGTAGACACAGCCATACATATGACTTATGCAGAAGACCATAGCGAAAATAAAAGATTTCATTCCTCATACAGCGCCATCTTGTCCCTATGAACTTTCACGGCATATGCCTTGATCGAGAAGACGTAGCTGAAGCTCATAGACGCATAGAATACGTAAATAAATAAGTAATTCAGAATACATTCATTCAATCAATATAAACAAATGCATTCATCCCATCTATATCGATCATCCCACATACCGGAGCATATTTACAAACACATCAACTACAACCCACTCTTATATACCCACTTACCAAGTTTCCTTGAGAGGCTTAAGGGCTTGCGCTTGGGCTGTAATTCACTTGTGTGTTTGTTATGAAAAAATAGACTGCGATTAACTATGGTTAAAAGTAATAGTTTCCTAAAATCCTATTGCTTTTGTAGCTACCTAAAATAGATCCTTTTTTAACACAATATTCTAATCTTGACTTCAATCCAATGAAAAACTTGCCAAAGTATATGGGTTCTATACACTATCGCAAAATTGTTAGATCTTATATAGAGTGAAATTTTTAAAACTTAATAGTTGGAGCTCCATGTGGGTTTTAGAGTCGTTTCTGCTGAATACCCATTAGTCGGATGCGACTTTATCACACAATTTAAAGCACATTCCCATGAAAATTTCATGACAGGAAAGTTACGAAAATTACCTCGTTTTTAATGTTGCTCTTAGATACATTAATGACCTGTCGCGTGGTCGTATTAATGTTGCATGAATGAGGGCGTTCTTTCAGCGCTTCACAGTAAGATGCAATATACTGATATTGTGCGGCGTCGTCGCCAAAAAACTCCTTCATAAACCGTTTACACGCATTCACACAGTTGCCGTACGATACCACCACGCCTATGGATTCCAAATAGTTTCAGATGATAACTGGAGATAAATCACGCTGGTGGATGTGAATCAACTCTCGTATGTCATCGTTCTGCGGTAATTGTTTCGCAGTGAAGGCACGACGAGCTGAATGTGCATGTAGATCAACAGTCGAAACATCACATAAAGGTGCGACGAACTGTGTAGGCGGTTCGAACCTTTCTTCGAAAGCAAATTACACAACAAAAATGCACAATTTATTTGTGCAAACGGCCTTGTATCGCCGATAATCGCTTGAAGCAACCTTGTATCCACGGCACTCATGCTGATTGTAACGGGGTACGTTACATAACTGCGTCATAGAGCTGACGCCGATGTCACTAGGGAAATAGTGACAGTACGGTACTTTGTGACGAAACAACTCAAATACACTTGAATAGAAAGTGACTTCAAATAGTGTGTTACCTCCTACAGTTTAAATAGTATAAAACAGTTTTTTTTTGGGGTGTTGGTATCGTTATGGTACCAGTATCAGGCAGCGGGCTCATATCAGCGATGCGGCTCTATGACGTCATCACGCCAGAATCTCGTCAGATTATTAGATCGTCAGAATTAGGATCAGTAGTTGCATGTTTAAACTTACTCAGAGTTTTCAATTTCCCTGGCAATATATACATCTTGAGAAAACCCACGTCTTCCAGGTTTGCATTTGTTGGACCATTAAGTATACAGGAAATACTTGGTCCTTGCATAGTGTGTGCTTGGGAAGATATTTCCCGAAAGAAGTGCGTCAGGGGAAAGGTTCAGTCCCAACTCTGACTTTCATATTATCTGTGTTGAGTGCTATCATTAGTTGTCTAGTGGTTCGAGTAAGTTAGGACCACTTCGCATTTCATATATAAAAGGAATTGTTTGTCGATTAATAGCTTCATTGCCTTCGTACGTTGAAGTATCCGTACGGGCATTTGTAAGGAACTTGAGTGTTTGAAGGTAAATTGAAAAGTGAGATTATTGTTTTAGCTTGCACTACTCTCTTTCTTTCTAACCATTCATTTTCTAATGGCCTAAGAACCAACCATTCTTTCTTACACATAAACATGCAATGATTACCTCGTAATTACGCTTTCGTAAATATAGTAATTACGTTTTCGTAAATACAATAATTACGCTTTTGTAAATGTAGAAATCCTAACAATATCAGATATGTAGCTTGATATGCAAAATTATGAACTTGTGGGATTCTAACCAGGGACGTCAAGATATAAAAAGTCTTCAATCCTTACAGCATTGGTCTCTAGCGTATAGACGACTGTGCGACTAGATTGACCTTGTGTATTGCGTGTACGTATAGGGCCTCTCTTGTCTGGGCCGACGAAATAACAAGACAAAGCCCCTACCTTCTTCTTGTGGATCACGTCTTTTGACGTCACAGGGTCATATATCGCATTACTGCGGATAAAAGAACCAAAGAAAAGGGGTACACAACGTGAGTGTGCTAGCTGTGTGCACGGAAGTTATATTGATCTATAACTTACGAATACACTCTTCGAGCCCCAGACCGGTTGCACCCCTTTCCAGGTGGTCTGGGTGCTCCAACTAGCTACAATCGGGTTATCTTCTGGTCCAGGAACTGTGTTCCCGGTTCAGAAGCCCAACCACTTCGTCACAACTTACTTACAGTACTTACTCGCGGTACTCCTATAGTTCTACCCTATGAAATAACCTGATGATTTATGATGGTTATCAAATATCGATTAAGGTTATGGGCCGTTATAACAAAGCTTATTGAGTTAGAGATACTTAGATTAGTTATGACAGCAAGTTAGGTGTGAACCACTCATTTTTACTAATCTAAGCCAGCCGGCTAAAATATATTCAGTACAGAGTTTACCTTGTCTTGGTAATTGATAGGTCTTGAAGTAGAGACCGCGAGTGTACACTCATCGGAACAGCGAGTGTTCCATAACTTCCTCTGTTGCGAAAGCTACCGTGTAAGCTGCCCGCTTACATGAGCCATCACAGTTTAAGCGTGAGCTTGGTAGACGATGTGGCAAGTGTCGACAAACAGGACACAACACCAGGGCCTGCCGAAACAGGGATCTGTAGGGTAATAAGCAGTTTAATAAACAAATTTTGTCATATGAGATGTCATTTCCCATAGTAAATCACCGGTTTTATTTATATCTGAGGTGCCAATAGTAAAATTGTGAGGTGTGAATATCATTTCCCTAAATATATTTTCCTCATTTTTCAAAAAGTAAGGTAGATTTTTTCATTCTCCCTATTTGGTAAATTTAAAAGTGAGAGTTTGGTTCCTACTCGACTTTTGGCCAAATTACGACTCCTACCTTCTACTTCCTACGTTTCTTTACTAAAATTTTTACTGGATTTTTTCCTATATTTTCTAAGGTTTCTTGTAACACATGCCTGACCTCGCACGCAAGGAACAAGCGTACCATCGGCATGTGCCTGACCTTGCGTTCGAGGTCAGACGACATTACATACCTTAAAGTCATTTCAATACATTAAAAAGGGAAATAGTCAGAAATACATAGTTGCATGTTATACATGCGTAAAGGAAGAAAGTAAAAAGATGATCGTAATCAGATTAGGAAAACATGCATTTAAAGAGAGCTTAGATGTAGTGGTAGCGAACTAAGTTCTCCATCTAATTCACTTTTCATTTTGGCTTCAAGTTACCACCTCCGCCTACCAACATCCATTTAAGTCAGTATATTTTAACCAATCAAAAAACATATATATACTATTTTCGTCCAATTAGAGATCGATAAAATTAGTAAATGTCACAGTAACAAATACAGAGATTCACAGTGGAAAAACCGTATTTGTAGAACCTGTTCGGGTTGGATAAATAATCATACCCATAAACTTATGGGTATGATATGTAATGGAGACCCATCACATTCTTGCTCACACTGGTTTTTTTCCTTACTTCATCGGGTACAATAGGATATGTGCACAGAGTCATCGGATCGATCCGAAGAGAAATTACAGTCGCTACAGTAGAACCTCCGGATCAATACACGGACTTTAGCATAGTGCAGCATTTATCCGATGCACATGAGCAACTCCGGTGATAGTTAATGAAGAGCTTGATTCGCTGCTATGGTAGATACAGACTTAGCTGAGGATTGGAGACAGTATTGGTTGAAACCGCAAGTTAGTGACCAAGTGTGATTCTTGGGCTCGGATCCGATTCGGGTTGACGGAGTTGGTAGATATCTGCGTGATTGAGAAATTACATGACTCTGATCACCTTCATCAATGCTAACGCTAGACGTCGAGACTTGCCATCTATGGTTCGATACGAGTCTTCGACGTTGCTAGTGCTTAATCATAGATGCAACAAGAATCTTAATCTGTTGAAGTTTGGAGTTGAGAAAGACTGAAAGAAACTGAACGTGACACTTGGACAGCTTCTTACAGACTTGATGGCTCGTTAGATTGATGATACAAAGAGAAGTGAGACTGGCAAAGAGAACTAAGACTAAAAACACACTCATAGGTGAATGATTTCCAACCATTCGCTCGCACGTATTCAATGCGCTTGCTCGTTACATGTTTGCTTCGACGTACACATTGTACAGAAAAAAGAGAAAGCGATCTAAACACTGCATCACCTAGCAAGATGACACTAGGAACAAGTGGCCAAGTAGATAATTGGAAGTGTGTAAGAGTTGACACTTTATCTTCTAACTGGCGCACCAATCTACAGCATTAGAATTCTGGACATTCATTCATCTTTTGGTTTCTGCGATTTATACAACGACCCAATCACTGGCTGCTGTAAAACGTTAGGGATGGCACCCTCTTGTAGCGGCAAAGCGCTGTCATCAACAGCAGCTTCATCTGGACTTGCACATGTACCGTCTGTTGCAATAAGAGACTCTAGGAACTGCCGAAGTACTTCAAAGTACTGATCTCCTCCACGCAGCCACGTGTCATTGTGGGTACCATTTTTAACGGCGTACCAAACTGCATTGACACTTGACGACGCCAATGCATGCAACTTGATCATATGGTGATGAGGCACCAATTCGTCTTGCATGCCTGCGATAAACAAAATTGGCTGTTTCAGATTTGGGATGATGCGCTCACTGTTCCAATCGATCCGAAGTACTAGGGCTTTGAAATACGCCAAGAAAGGCATGAGCGCATCCACCATCAACGAAATATTGAGGAACGTATTTTCCAAAATAACCGCAGCAACCTAGTTTGTACCATATCAGCACCAAAGCACAGTGAAATAAATGTTTAGCGTATAGTAACCTCCATTCCCTCTGTTCACTCACCCGTGAGGAAGCTTTCTCGGCTAAGTAGAGCGAAACTGCACCGCCAAGAGAACGGCCAAAGAGCACAATCTTGGTTGTGTCGATATCTGATCGAGCGTGCAATGCATCCAACGCTGCCTGAAGTCACGTAACATGCACCCATGAACCAAAATGAACCACATCGTGAGCAAGGCAAGGATTTCTTTTCCTACATAACACGAACAGCAGAAATATATACCTCTGCATCGAGTTGCAATCCAGCTTCATTAGGTTCACCCTCACTGTGCCCAAAGCCACGATAATCAACAAGCAAGATATTCACGCCGACTTTCCGGTACAGTTGGACTGCATTTGGTAAACGATAGCCTATGTCTATAAAGCATGACCAAACATCACACAATCAGCCTAACACATAACAACATCGACAATCTGCACATGGCTCAATTGAACATCTAATCGTACTTCCTGCGTTCCCATGGAAGAACACGAGCGTCGGACGGATCTCGTGATCGGGCTGTTTCATCAACCACGCATGGATTCGCACGCCATCTTTCGCAGTAATCATCAAATCTTCATAATCAATACCAAACTCGCCTGGATTTCGATAGCCTAACTCAACGAAAACAAATGAAAGGCATTATGCATTGACACCATTTTGCTCGACAGATGGAAGTTGTGATTGTTCATGTACCGCGTGGGTTATCTTTAGTAAATTTCGATGCACCAGGGATCGTAGGGAAGTAGAGCAGCTTGTCCTGATACATGTAGAGCAGCAGCAGCGCCCCCGCGCAGAGCGTTCCTCCTGTGTAGACTACATTCAGCAAGTACGATGTCCAAGTTGAGCTTTCTGCCATTGTAGCTGTCTATCAAATTGGCATTGTCAAACCCAAACTAAACACTTTTTTTCAGATTTACTATTATAGCCGATTTATACAGCGTTATTTACCGTTACAGTCAAAATCTGGTCTGTTAAAATATTCTGTAAAAAATAGAATTACAATTTAGGAATATTCTGTTTTTGGCTGCTGCTGTTCCTTTTTGCGTGCTTTTTCGTCCACAAGGGTTGTTGCGTGTGAAGGCTTCTTGCTTGATAATCTACGTTTCCCTCTCTCGCTTTCTCTGTGCTAAATTACAGGATCGTGCATTTCCATTTTGGTGGCTTGCCCTTTGGATTTTGCTGGTTGGTCAAAACACATCGAATGCCTTCGTCAAAGACTTGCTTCAGACCTTTCTGCGTCAGTGCCGAACATTCCAAATACTTATAGGCACCTAGCTCATTCTTCAGCGCTTCGCCCTATGTTATTGAAGTAACAATGCAGCTTTTAGTAATCGATGATAGCAGGAAAAGCCCAAATACAAAAAAAATGACCACACACCTGCTCTGTTGTGATTGGGGAGAGTTTCTTCTCTCGCAGCTTTTCTAATGTTTCTTCATCATCGCGTAAGTCGATCTTTGTACCAACGAGAATAAATGGCACGCCTGGAGCGTGATGGCGAATTTCAGGTAACCATTTAGACTTGACGTTCTCAAACGAAGCGCGACTAGAATACAAACAGCCATTCGCGTTAGATCACCCATCCCTGTATCATAGCAACACTCTGCACCAACTGCATACCTGACAACGGAGAAGCAGATTAAAAATACATCTGTCTGTGGGTAGCTCAAGGGTCGTAAGCGATCATAATCTTCTTGGCCGGCGGTATCCCAAAGCCCCAAGTTAATCGGTTTAGAGTCCACCATGACATTTGCACTGTAGTTGTCAAACACCGTCGGAATATATTCTCCTGGAAACGTATTGGTTGTGTATGAGATCAGCACACATGTCTTTCCCACGGCGCCATCGCTAGCAAACACATCGCATCATAATCAGTTTGCGCTGCAAGGTGATAGTGCAAATTCAGGCATTCGGTGTTATACATACCCGACGACAACACATTTCATATTCTGCATGATGATAGCCCCAGGTTCTTGTGCACGTGTTTCCTGTTTTGCTCAGCTATCAATACGAAGAATGTTCACTGTCTTGTGGCAGCCAAGAAAAGGATCTCACTCGCCCTTCCAGCAAGAAAGGGAGAGCGAGAAGAGCAACGGGAAAGGGTCAGTTTCTGCAGCCTGGCGTTACCATTTCCATATTCGAAAGGGCGTTTTCGCGTTGTTCTAAATTTATGGAAAGAAACACTAAAATATATATAACCCACAGTGTTTCTATAAATAAAATTGACTATTCCCATCCGTAAGCGCAAACTGGAGTGATCTGAAGATATCAAGGGATCAAAAATGGTGAACCAAAGGATCAGATAAAAAAGACAGCGAGGTGCACATGTTTGAAGAAAGAACCCAGTGAAGAAGATCTTTATTTAATTAAATAGGATGACGTTGCATTGAAGAGCTGTCGATGGATCGACAACATACAACTACAAGCAGACAACAGGTTGAAGAACACGATGACGCATGTCATCCACAGATGGATGGACGATGCGTACGCAATGGCTGCTAATCGTCTTTAATTCAACCTGACTTCGTTAAATTTGGTCTCTACAATTTTGTGTCGGGATGAGAGGTACGGAATGGAGTGAGCAATGATTTTCACGACAGCACAAAATACGTGAGACAACCCCACTTACGTAAGGAGTTTGTGTACTGCTCCAGTTGATCGACCATGTCCTCGAGCTCCGTGAGTTCTTCGTCAATATTGTCAATTGCCTGCATCTTTTCTTCCATTGCCCCAGCTTTTATCAAACACACATATATACACTTACGATAAGTAACAGCTCCTCCCCACCAGACTGCTCCCTCCTCAATACAACGAGACATTCAAATGTATACCTTTTGCTTTGATCACCTTAGACAGTTTACCAATACTCTGCGCTTCCTTCTTCATCTTGATATACTTCCGATCAATTTTCAACACGACGTACTGGAGCAATTCCATCGACGCCAAGGAGCCTAGTCCACCTATACAGTCAGAAAATCAACCCAACACGCCTACACATCTCTATAGTCGATCGCACCTGAAAGCTGAGCGCCGACGTAGGCTGTCACTTGCTCACATACGCGCTGCGTAAGCTCGCGAAGCTCTGCTGCCTCGGCTTTCTCCATGACCGTTTGCTTCACTGAACCTCGCACCGGTTTTTTTTACACTCCCTTTTTACGGGGTCAAAAAAGTAAAAAACACAAGACCACACACGTCACAGATTTGAGACAGGTGTAATCTTTCTCACACGTCACAGGTTTTGATACATCTACGAGCACAATGAACTTCACTGCTTGCCTAGCAAGTTTACAAGGGGCAATGTAAGTAGCACTTAGTTGGCTATCTCTGCTAATACGAGCGATAGGTGGTTAGATCTACTAGAATAATAACGGAGCGTTGCTTCCAATCAACTGGACTTCTCTGATGCGATTGATTACATGGAATCACTTCGTCGCTTTACGATGCTTTCGTAACGAGGTGTGAACTGCCCATATGGACCATACATACTGGCGACCGGAGATGAAATATACATCGGAGAGTTATCCATAGCTGCCGTGGGGGAGGCAGAAAAACTTGGATTGCGTCGATATGGTACTGGTGCTTTCCAAGGGTCTCGATTCCAAGGCACTAAACTCCACTCGACATTTGGAAGTTGAAGAAATCGGCGTAGAGTTGGTTCGGCTGTAATTGGGATATTTTGGTCTAAAATACCGAGAAAATGCATTTGAAGGATCTTTTCCAGAAAAGCTTGCAAATGAGCCGCTCGTCTTTCTAGAAACCTTGCGGATAGCGACCGAAAAAACGTCTTGGGTGGTAAAAGCTTCCGAATTTGCAAGGCGGGAATTTTTGACTCAATTTTTCGTACTAATTCGTCAAATTCTGAATAGCGGCGATCAACATTTGTAATTTCCACACCTCCATGAGCATAGGAGAGAATACTGACAGCGAAATTGGCATGGCCATCAGCTATTGAGATACCAGATATCTCGACAGTAAACGCGCCATCAATGAAGGTAGAATCCTGCCATTCGCACGGGGTAACAAAGTGGATACATTTACTCGGGGAGCTTTTCGCAGTCGGAGTTGCACGACTCAGGCGGAAGCGGTCACTTTGAGATCGCTGGTAGCGGCACGCAAGATCAAATGCATCTCCTGTATGGCTAAAAGAGCGCACCATTCCAGCCCCAATTGGCGACATACCGGAGTGTCGGTTCTTGAATTGTCCAGCAGAATGAGTGTCGACATCAAGCCATTCGCTGGGGAGCATGGGTCTACTATCTTTCCCTTCAATCCTTGCATCACAGGAGCTGGTTGAAATCATGGCAGGATCTCCATAGCCCAAGGAAAGATCAAGGAATTCACGCACGATCAGGTTTTTGACCACCGGTTCAGTCAGAGTAACGAGACGATTAAATCCGATCTCTGATATACTGAGCAAATAACTCAAAAACACAGTCACTGCCTCGCCATATCCATCCAGTGCACTTTGAGCATGTGCACCCAGTAGCGATGAAAACCTCGGCAGCATATCCACGAGTCTATGGCCCACGTATCTCATGGTCATAGCTTTCGCAAAGCGAATCAGTTCATGTTGCGACCGCTCAACGTGCTTAACATAATATTTTCGCCGCGAATTATCCTCAATATGTACGCCATCACGTATTGCCTTCACGCAAGAGCAAATGATCGCGAGTCGGAAGCAAATCTCACCATTCTTCAGAGATACAGATGCCATCTTGACAGTGAAATCACCTGGGGAAGCAAACACTGGAGACCACGATTGCGGTTGACAAAAAACCTGGTAAAAGCCGACATGATGCTCTGGAATGGCCATTTCATCTTTATCATACTTGGAATCCCAGGCTTTGTTCTTCGAGTTGCCTGGTCGCGCCAAAGTCCAATAGCTTGGCTCATATTTTGAAAATACTCGCTGGTCTACCGCGAGTGGTGCAACTTGCGCCGCTATATTGTCGTATTCATTCATCGCCGTGTCCAATCGACGAAAGGGACCGCACTGGTTTTCACTTGCGGAATGTCGCCACATTCGATTAGGACCGTCACTGCCTTCGTTTGACTGCGTTCTCGGTTGAAACCATGAGGTGCCACGCCGTGGTAAAATCGTCTCATATGAAGGTTGTGGTTGCTGGGCGGCGGGAGGCTCGACCGTCGACGTCGATTCTCGTCCACATGCCAAGATGAACATGGCTCTCCCTTTGCGAAAGGAAAGAACGGACGCCCCACCGCACTTCTTGTGATGGCTGCCACTATGGAAGAAGAAGAAATAATACTGCACTTTACATAGTAGCAACGATCAGCTGCTTCATCTCTTTGTTTGATTCAACGGTCACATATTACCTGAGAAAGTGTGCGAAAACGAGCAATTCTATACAAAACATTAAACACACGTATCTTTTTTACGAGTCCGTTTCACCCACTTCTCACTAGCCAGAAAAAGCAGCATGTTCTGGCCGAATTTTCTCGGCATCACCTAGATAATCGCGCGTCTCCTCGACCACGTAAGCGAATCGAAGACTGTAGCTATCTACTTGGTTACCTAACCAGTCACGCACATGCCTTGCTACGTTCTTCCTTGCCGACCTGCCATTCGTTGGCTGCGCACCTTCCTGCATTTTCTCTTTTCAACTTCAACAGAGCTGTATGCGTGTACTATTTACGAAGAAACATAAGGCCACCAACGAAAAGGTACACTATAAAAATCAGGTGAGGAGTCGGCGTCACCAGGAAGCGCTTGGCGACGGACGCCATCAGTTACAGTCCACACCGAAAGCGTCAACGTCAAAGTCATTGCTAGAATCTCTAGCACAATCCACTTAACAAAAGCGAAGCGACAGAACATGGGATGCACTGGTGCAGGGCTCGTGGCGATCTGCGTGCTATTCGCGGGGGTCGTTTTAAATATCGTGTCGTTCATATTGCCTTTGTGGAGCACCAGCACAGTCGTCAATAAGTCTTTATCGGACTCGGTGAATGCCGTTGATTTTACCGCAGGTGTGTGGGGATATTGCACAGACGTGGTGCTGACATCATTAGAGAGCAATGCGAACGTCTCGTTCAACCATTGCTATCTCTTCCACACCTCCACGGACGTGGATCTCTCTGATATTGATGTCTCCTTGGCACGAAACTTTTCTGACCTGAGCATCTGTAATGGGTACACCACGGCTTCAAAAACCAACAATCAATCTGAATACACAACCGAATTGGCGACGCTTGCTGGCTTGGACGCTGAGCAATTCGAGCTCTTCGTCGACAAGAGTTGCAGTGCGCTTGGATCCGCGACACTAAGTTTCGCAGTGATCAGCATGTCAACTGGTGTATTTGCGTTCATTTTGCTGTTACTGGGAATTATGTGTTGCAAGACCAAGTCGGCGATCATTGCGATTGGGAAATACGTGACGATCATTGCGTTGCTTTCGACCGTGTTGACGTTCTTTTTGTGGTTGGCGCAGATACATCCGCTTGGCAAGAAAGACGACGTCAACCTCGCTGGTTCGTTCATTCTCAGTGTGCTTTCAGGATTTCTCTACCTTATCACCATTCTTCTCGTGGCGCGTCATGCTGCCTTGTATTAAGCAGTGCTCGTCAGTCTTTATTGTACACAGCATGCATGAAGTAAGGTTGGTGGTAATAGTAAGTGACTGCTTATTGAATAATTTTTTGATCCTTGTGTATGAGGTAACATCCATGATATATCTTATTTAACCTTGATGAGGTTGATTGATGGAAGGATGCAAAAGGTGCATCTCATTCAAATCAAATAATTTACCCATGATCAGTTTACAATTTGCTTCGGATTCTCTGACTCCTCGTTTCATCAATTCTTCTTGCAAGTGTCACGATGAAATGCAGTGTTGCCGGGATCATTTCTCTCTGTGTACTCTACGTCGCCGTGGCATTAAGTGTCGTGTCGACGATCTTGCCGCTCTGGAGCAGCACGCACTTTGAACGTTCAGGAGAAAATGATGATTACATGAAGATCGCGTCGTTCACGGCCGGGGTTTGGGGGTTCTGTGCTGACGCACAGATCAAGTCAAACAAGACCACCAGCGAAAACAATACACTGGCATTTGAGCATTGCTACTTTTATCATACGTCTACTGTGTACGAAGTGCCCAAAGTCGGCGAAAATACGTTCAATTTCGTGGACGATAGCGTCTGCAATGGGTACAATCACGCGCGCGACGAAGGGGAAACAAAGCGAATTGAGTACGCCGAACGCTTTGCAAATATCACAGAACAAGACGCCGTTCAGTTTGATCGCTTTCTGAAGCGGTCCTGCGGAGTGGTTGGCAACCTGACGCTCATTTTCGGATTCTTCGGTGCAATCTGTGGAGTGTTTGCCGTAATCGCACTTACTATAGGGATCACATGCTTCAGGAGCAAATCCCGCTTGTTTAGTACCGCTATGTGGATCTCCGCGGCTGCGTTTGTGTGTACGACAATTGCGTTTGCTGTCTGGATCGCACAGATCCACCCGCTCAAGGATGCGCATCTTAATGGGTCGTTTGTACTCAGCGTCCTCGCCGCTATGCTCTATCTCAACACTGTCGTGCTCGTGGGGCGCCACAATATCGTGTCTAAAACCTAATGAGAAAGCTTAAACTTTACAGGCATGCGTTGCTTACCTTGGTACTAAATAAATGACATACTACATGGGTGTCTTTGCTGCTCTTCCTTTTTCCTTGTTGCGTCTGACTTCTGTGAATAGCTCAAATTCTGTCATGACACTATTTAGCGTATATAGGCAGCGTCACAAAAGTGATCATCTACACCTGATTTTAGTGTTCATCTTACCATAACGACACGTATTTGTATTGTGAGGAGCTACGTGCGCATTACACATTGATACGAGGCAGAGTAGGGGAAGCAAGGACAAACAGAGTTTTATTTGCAGGGAGAAGGATGTTGGTCAAGTATCCCATTATGGGTCTATCCTACGCCCGCGGGTACTTCGCGATCTGCGGTGGCGGTGGGTCGTTGAAGTCAGGTATCAAGAATACAGTCGTAAGTAACACTGCATGAATGAATGCCTCATGGCAGATGAGCACCTATAGAAATTGCGGATGCGATGAACGTGGAAGGAGTTTTAAAGCTGACAATCGTGTCGTGTGTCTATTATCTATCGCACTTATGCTTATAGGATATTTACCAGTTGTCCGAGACGGACCCAAGTGGGTTTACGAAAGAGATTTCAGTGGAAACGGGCACGGAACTGGCTTCGGGGGTGTCTTTCTCACATGATGTGTGTCCAGCATCGCTATTGTAATTGTGGTAAATGGAAAATATGATACTGAAATTGATCATGCATGTACTTATAGGGCCAGCTGATTGCCGTGTCCGTGAACGCAGCGTGTTGGATCTTTGAATTGGACAAGCAAGACAAGAAAATGACGTTGCTGGTGGAATTTCGTACGGATTTTGCCGAAGTCGAGAGCTCGCAGGTACCTTTTTGCTCCAAGGAATATATTAATTGAAAGAAGCTAATGTCTCGTTATGCAATTACGGATGCTATTATACTAGTCATGCGCCTGTTTTGTGGGCAATTCGACCATCTTGACCGGTGGAGAAGACGGGGTTGTAAGGGTTTGGCGCTTGAGTCGAGAACCATCACCACTAGAGAAAGGAGCAGGCACAGCCCCTGCATTAGATTGCTCCGAATCAAGTGGGGGATCGCTCGTAGGGCAGCCAAAGCTGGGTGATACAGCTATCAATGGGAACAATCTCGTCACACTCACGCGAGAATATCGAGGTCATTGCAAACGCATCCGTGAAATTCACATCGATCCTTCGCATCGCAATCTTGTGGTTTCTAGCTCTGAAGATCAGTCGTGCCACCTTTGGCGTCTCACAGAGGTCACTACGATCTGCAAATTCTCCAAAGACGACGCTCTTGACATCGCCTTTCAAAGTCTTCGCATCAAACCACCCACAGGTCCACGAAAGCATCAATTCCGATGTGCGCGCTTTGCAAACAGTGGAAGAAGATTATATACAGTGCTCACTCCTGCACGCGGGGATTCCATTCTCATTAAGTGGAGACCCGAGACGATTTGCCAAGTGAACGAGGACCAATGGACTTGGGTGGTTGAGGCAGCTGCCATTGCGGGTGATAAACCCGTCGCGAGTCTGTGCATCAGCCACGATGACCAATTTGTGTGCACTGCTGCTGTTTCGGGAGAGATTAAGATGTTTTCGACAGCCAATTTACATCTGTACAGGAAGCGTTCAACCGAGCAACACTCGTTTGCGATCACGGGGATGAGTTTTGCGCCATCCGCGGATAAGAAAGCAAGGATCTGCCATCTGGTCAGTGGTGGCGCTGACAAGCATCTGCTTCGTCATGACATCCCACTGGAAGGCGGAGAAATTGGGTCTGGAGCCGAAGCATTGGTGGACGCTGTTGGGCGAATTGCCGGTGTAATTACGCGCCTTGGGCTTGGGGTGGTGATGGTTGCGACGTTGCTGTTTATTCTCTTGCTATTTATTCACGCTGACAAGTCCATGTTGATGGAAGGGCCCTTGAGTGGGTTTGATGTAAGTTCTGCTTGGTTTCGATTTTAGTAAGATTTTGCTATTGTGTTTTTATACCAACGTGCATGAACTTGTTTTCAGGATCTGGCTGAGCTGCAATTCGGTTCATCGGATGCGCTGGTAACTGTCGGTGCGACAGTATTGAGCATTTTACTCACGTGGATCATTACCAGTCATTCGTCGGTGACGAGTGCATTCTTCTGGAATGGATTGCTTTTCCTTCTCTCCGGTCTGGTATCGTTTTTCGTCGCTGTCTCGCCGGATCTACAATTGAACTGGCAAACGGGGGATGAAGTTTTTGATGAACTGCTAGGTACGTTCGAGGACCGTGCGCCAGCTTGTTGAGGCGGAAAACAAGCCATTATGATTTTCTAATATCTGTTGGGTTGTATTTTAACCAGACTACAAGATTTCAATCATTTTTGGTGGCTGCAGCATCCTCTTCTTGTTCATCCATTCCTTCCTGGCGCTGATGCTTTAAGAAGTCGATGACCAAATTGACCCAAGGCAGGTTGTAAAAAGGGAAGCAAGAGTGTGTGTGGTAAAATCAAACAACAATGACCATTGTCTAGTGACAGATAGGTCCGATAATGAACCCTGAACTGAAGAATAGAGTTCTCCATTTGTTTCTTCTCATTGTTCACGAAGAGATATCGTTTGTGCAGAAAAATGAAACCATGACAGTTAATTGAGCCACGTCAGACTCAGTAATACTGTTCCGTGCGAAATCTGTCTGGTGTCGTCATCATTGCTTTGTTACAGTCCTGTATTTAACTATACTACAGTTCTATAAATCTGTATTTTATTGTGTCCACGAGGGTACAAACAATTTGGATGGGAACACCCACGCGCAATTGGTAGTTGAGCAACAACATGGAGGCGGTGCAGGTGCAGCACTCTTCCTTTGGCGCGGCGGTGGCGCAGGCAGATACGCTCATCACCTTCGGTGATTTTACGATTGAAGAGACTGTCAAGATCATGCAGGAAGGTCAGTCAACGTTGGTTTCTTCCAAATTAGTATGTTAATGTCAAGCTGATTCATTACGAGCACTATTATGATATATGTAGCCTCCATTCTAACCCAGAAAGAAAAGAAGCAAGCCGTAGCCGATACTGGTGCTGGTACATCCTCAGGACCGCCTGTGATGACAAAGTCGTGGGCTCAGGCGCTGGGTGTGACGACGCCAACGACCCATGCTGATGGACAGCAGCAATACGCGTTGACAATAGCAAAGCCGGAGGTTGTGCGTGACACGAGCAACCCATTGCCTTTTGAGCAAGCAGTGCAACAAGCGCTGGAAGCACTAGATATCACGGCACCAGGGAAGGAAATGAAGAAGAGGTGAGAGATTTGTGTTAAGGTTCTTTATTCATTTTGTTATGTAGATACGATCAAAACATTGACATTTTTCGCTCTTGTTGTTGATACTGGCAGAGGATTGGTGAATCAGGGCAATACGTGCTTCCAGAACGTTATCATGCAATCTGTGCTTGCATGTCCTCCATTTCTCAAGTAAATATGCTTGCTGTAACGTCATTATCCGGTTTCAAATCACTTTAATCGCTTTCGTTGTGGAATGTGTAGTCTGCTGGTGGATATCTCGAGTACTGCTTCTCCAACTTCTGAACTTCTGTCAACGCCATCGGGCTTCCATGCCTGGCGTCATATGGTGGCATTTACACGAGAATTCGAGGAACCAACGCTGGCGCAGTGTAGGTTTCACCATTGGAAGTATTAAGACTGGAAAAGGCGGAAACTAACTGTTTTCTCATGTGTACATAGTGCAAAGCCAGCCCAATGATGGTCGCTCCAACGATTTTAATGACGTACATAAGAAAATTCCGAAATCCATCAAGATCAGTGGATACTTTATGGACGTATTAAGCGCCTTTCAGAAAATGCGCGGCGAGCAAGAGGATGCACTCGAGTTTTTGGAATTCTTTCTGGATTACCTCCATTCCGAATACGAGAAAAGTGGACTCGAGCTGCCAACATCATGTGAAAGGCAAACTAAGCGCTCTTCGTCTGCGGCTTCAGGTGCTCAACAATTGAATGGAAATGCTGATACAGCGTTCTCGGATTTCGATGATGGATGGGCTGAGGTCGGTAAGAAAGGCAAGAGCAGCGTGTTGCGTCAGAATCCCGTGGATACTACTCGCTCGCCGATCAATTGGCTGTTTAAAGGAACACTTCGTTCGGAACTCAAGCAGAGTGGAAAGAAACAAAGCTCCATTACCATTGAGCCATTCCATTGCCTGCATTTGAATCTAGAGCATGAGAAAGAAGACAACACGTTTGTGACGGGTATGAATGGAATGTCCAAACCACCTACAACATACACGATCGAAGACATGATCCGTAAAGCATTCGAAGTCGAAGTAATTGAAGATTCCGGGAAAGGATCTTCAATGAAGAGGTTTACCACGATGGAATCGCTGCCGGTGGTGTTGACGCTGAACATTAAACGATTCACGTATCACCCCGAGCAAGGACCGATGAAGTTGCAGCAGTTTGTTAAGTACCCAACTCACTTAGAGTTCCCATCGCAATTCATGTCCAGCACATGTCGGGCTGAAAATGGAGCAGATAGTAGTACTCAGCAGCCACCCAGTAGTGGGTTCAAGAACCCACCAATGTATGAACTCTTTGCAGTTGTCTCTCACCATGGGAACTTTGTCGTGGGTGGGCACTACACCTGTGTGTGTCGAGATAACAAAGATCAATGGTTCCGATTCGACGACGAGCATGTGTCCTCGATCACGGAGGCGACGGCGCTGAACGAAAATGCCTATTTACTCTTTTATATCCGCACAAATTCGATCCCGCCGCCAGCGAAGCCATCCACAGCAACAACAGCGGCTAATGCGAATGGCCACGGTAAACCCGGTGCTCCAAACGCATGGAAACAAGCGCAGCCTGGACGATCTATCCCCGGCATGTCGACCACGAAGGCAGCAAATCCACAGGGTTTCGGAAAAAGCAGCACAAAAAAAAACCATCAGAACAGGCTTAGATGAAGAAGGAAAAAATGAGAAAACGAGGTGAATGCAGAAGATGGCACATCACCAAGAAATCTGTGAAGGCATGGAGGAGAACAAAAGAAAAGAAGCACATTGGATTGTATAGATCAGTTTCATTATCCAAATCGCGTTTATACTGATTCTTCCTACATGAGCTCTCAGTTTCGACGCCACTTCGAAAAGAAACTAGTCGCATTTGTCTTCTTTTTCTGCTGTGATCGTGTGTGTTGGCCCTTGGCGACATGCACTTCCTGTACGAGGCGATCGCGTTCTTTCTCTTTCGCGCGTAGCTGCAGCACCTGACGAAACGCATCCCGTGCACGTTTCGAACGCCACGCACATTGCAACCGAATCACACTGGCAAGCTTCTTGGCCTCGAATTGCCGTTGTTTATCCTCGTCATATTGTCGTTTCCGCGTAATGAGGACTTTGGCGCGCTCGTTAGCGTCAGTGTGTGTGTGCAGTGGTTCTCGTCGAACTATTTTCCCTGTACCTTGATCCTCGTAAATATATTCCACCATTTCTTCTTCATCTTCTTCAGGCTTATTGTGCTGTTTCCGTCGACGCTGTTGTTGTCGTCGACGCTCAGCTTCTTCATCATCGTCCTCCAATTTCTCATAGTCCCTACCTTGAACATCAAGCACCACATCGTCATTCTCATCATCATCAATAAGCTCTTCTTTTGCTTTGCCAAACATAATTGTGCCCTTGGGGCGCTCCTTCTTCTTGGCTCCCTGGTGACGTTTGATACGAATACGTTTCCATCGATCCATGAGTTTGGCCAGGGGCACTTTTTCCAAGATACCAATACCATCCAGAACCACGTCGATCGGTGCAAAGCGGTCAGCAGGTACAGCCACAATGACGCCTGTATTCACGATTTGGTCGTTTTTCTCAGGGAAGACCTTGACGTACAACCCGTCTTGCATCGTTAATGGCTTTTGTATGGTACTAGACTGCATATCTTGCAATTGGGAGAGTTTCCGCGGAAGAAACCGCTTCACGATGCCGTCTGTGGTGAAACCCGCGCAAAGTTCATCGTCCCGACACCGCTCCATCATTTCCTGAATGGACAATCCACTCTCTAGCCGCGTGGAATTACCCACAGGAAAATCTTTCTTGGGGTAAAATTGGAACGTAATCGCGCATTTTTGCGCCACACTCGGCGCGATCACCACTTCTCGACCAAGTACACACCATTTGGGCAGACTGATGGCGCGGTAATAAAGATAATGCAAGTAATTACGTTGAATCACAATTGCTGCCTGCTTCCGCTGCTGGACTTGGAGTTTAAAGGATCGCCGAGCAAACCAGCATCGCCAGGAACTTTGAATCGTAACGCTAGCCTCGAACCGCTTTTGAGAAGTCAGTAAAAATTTCCATCGCAGTTCGTCTTGTTCCATCAGATACTGCTCCGCTCGTCGTAAACCCAACAGTTCGTCACTTGATAGCGACCATGGCTTCAAGAGGTATCCAGGCAGCACCCAGTGTTTTTGAGAGTCAAGAAACACCGGTGTACCTTCCATGATCGCTTGTGTGCGGGTAGTGACGTGAATAGTCGACAATTTTTCGATGTATTGGTTGCGCAACGCCAAATCACGTTGAAGTTGTGTGAACGTGGCATGTAATCGCTCTATTCGTGCGTGCATTTCGCACTGATTGAGCTTAATCTGCTCAATTTTGCGCGCCAATTCATAGTTGGTCGTGAAGAAAAGTGACAATGGAAATGGTGAGTTGGATTGATCTGAAGCTGTCATTTGCAGGTATAAAATCATCCATTGGACGGGATCATCGGGTGTTGCGAGTTGTAATTCCACGACTGCCTTGATAATACCATCCATGACGACCTGGTAATACGAGTCCAAGTTTTGTCGTGATGTAATCTGTTTAGTTAGGCGCTGGAGCGCCTCTCTTGCTGCTTGCTCTTCCATATTAGGTCCGGTAATGACCAAAGGGACTTTTGCCACGTCGATACTCCAGTTATCTTGCACTGATGGAGGCTCTGTGACTAAGAAGACATGATCAGCCGGTGTTAACAACAGCTCGTCCTCTGAAAGCTGCAGTTCTTGCTGTAAGTGGATGATTTCCCGAATGAGCTGCTTACTCTCAACTCCATCCGTCTGAGTATCCCAAATGGGATATACTGCATGTGAGGGTAGTATAAACATTTGTGAATATGCGTAAATGGTTTACCTTGGTATCCCGGAGTGCATTTTGAATGATTCGTCGCTTCCTGTGCATTTCCAGTACAAGTTGCGACTGCTCATCGATCTCAAAGCGATGGTGCACCTTACACTGATATCAAAACAAAACAAAGTACAGTCTATCTGACGCGAACAATCGCCATAAACTCATACACAAAGAGAAAGAAGCGCATCCATTCGTACCGATCGACGCAAGTAGTCGCCCAACCATGGCATCGGATCGAGCGGTCGCGTCATCAGGAGTTCATTTATACCATCTGACACATGCTGTAGTAGATCCAACACCTCTCGACGGTCGATGTACTCATTATTGGGCCTTTGCGCGGCTTGAACCCGCTGCAAAATTTTCTGCACCCACCGCCGGTGATGCACTTGATGCTTCATGCCTTGTGACAGGAATTCGAAATCAAAGCAAATGTAACAATGAACGAACGGCTTTTCAGCATAATCTACCCGGAATCAGAGCACAACTTATATTATTTTAACACTCACGTTCTCCAACTTTCCATCTAATCGGTTGATTAGGCTGTCGTTGATGCAGTTGCTCCTGACGCCAAAAAGTCCGCTCGGTTTTTGCCCTGTGCAGTCAGATCATCAACGATCGCTTTCGCATTCAATCCACTGCTCTGTCCATCGGAGCCACATCCACCACAGCGGTGCATGCCCACGATCGTTCTATCAGATACAGCGATGACAGGAGCACCATAAGACCCAGGAACAGCATCAGCGACGTAGCCAATATGGTTTACTGGGTCGCCTGCGCATTGAATCACATCAAGATTGGTGAAAGCCGTGATTGGTGCGACACCATCGTTGTTGGTGATGGAGATCCGCTTAGCGTACGCATTCGGATGATGCGTGATGAAAATTTCTTCCGACTCAGTTGCTCCAGTATCGCGCAGTGTTAAGTAGCCGTACTTGGCAACCACGTCGCTGGTCGTGGTGTCAAGCTTGAGGATGGCGTAGTCCAGCGCTTCGTTCACTGCAAACAGCTCACTGTTACGCAAGAGATCCCCGCCACTGCATCCCATTGGTACTTGACACTCGTTCTCACATCCGCCACTCTCGGCACCAAACTCAATGACTGCGTTCTGCGCAGCAGCGGTCGAGGCAATGCATTGTGCAGATGTAAGGAAATACGCTTTATGGCCCAAAATCATGCCGGTGCAGGCGATAGAACCATTCACAAGTACACGAGCGACTGCTTGAGAAGCTAGGTAGGCATTGGAACTCGCTTGATCATCTATGAGCATGCATTTCAGTGGCTGGGACTGATCGGTGGCGCACATTTTCGCGGTCGCGGCGGTCGTACTGTCCCATCGACGATAGCTCACGAGTGTGACAGCAAAATCGGTTGCTTGAGCTGCACGTGTCGCGGCGTCAATGCTTATAGATGGGATGAATTCAACTGTCACGGAAGTGCTTGGCAATGGGGAGGACCAATACCCAGCAGTAGCCGAGTGTGTGATCGTGATGTCGACGCCGTTATCTCCATGTAGCACTACTGTGTCACCATCGAGTAGTTTTAAGTTGTCAAAATAGACCGAGAATGCCGTAGCGGTGGCAGAGTTTGTTGTGGGCTGGATCTCATAGGTGGTTACGTCTGTTGTCAGTGAGATTGGCGCGTCGAGTGCAATAAGTTCAGGCGCTAAATCAAGCATCGCAGGCCGGATTGCATTTGCAGTATTGGCGGCATCCACAGAGACAGGAGCGATCGAGGAAGAAGAGGAAGAAGAAGCGGCATGTACAGCATTCCATGCCAGCGCCGCGGTGAGTACCAGCCTTCGCAACATCCTGCTTTGATTTCCTATAATTCTAGAGATTAGAATGTTTACTGGATAATGAGCGGCCCCGCATGTTGCGTCATAATCCAACGTAGTGAGCACAAACCATCAGCAGCTCCCGGAATTTGGAGCTGCCTGTGGGATACGATTTGCGGTGTGACACCAACTGGATTCACATGATTGTCACTTGAGTGACATAATCTCAATAAAGGGCTCTATGATATATACATTTTATAAGCTAATATCCGTTACCTCATTTTAGTGACATATAGCAGCTGGTTGGTGAAAAACAGTCTGCTTCCATGGAACATCCCAGTGGGATAGATAGGCGTGTCACTGTGTACGTATCATTACATAATGGAACACCATCAAAGCATATTTAAAAAGCGCAATTGCAATAGTTTTGGTAAAGCACACATTGCTTCAAGAATGCAAGCGAGACAGACTCTTTTCTATCTTCAAGGCACTTATCTGTACCATCTATCTGCCATTCTCCACTCACAAAAAAATATTCCCATCACTAAGGACACACGAGTGGTCCGACAAAATCCAACGACGTTTTGTTGGCTTCGTTCTGTGGCAGCAGATTCTGGTTCTTTAACCAATTCTTGTTGTATAGTTTGCTTCGATACCGATCGCCACCATCACACAAGATCGTCACGATTGTATGACCGGGGCCGAGCTCACGCGCCATTTTCACGGCACCCACAGCATTTAATGCGGCACTAGGCCCAACAAAGATCCCATCGTTGCGCAATAAGAAGTAGGCCATATCTACGAGTTCCTGGTCCGTACCGACGATACCTTTGTCAATCACCGCTTCCCTGAAGTTCGGCGTGACGCGGGGTAATGCCACACCTTCAGCGATAGTTGAGCCTTGAGCTGCTGGGACGATCTCAAAACCATCCTTCCACGTGCTGGTGGCTTGGTCATCGTTGATAAATTTGGACATCCCAGCTACCTCTGACGGATCGATCAGCCACACTTTGGTAATTGGGTTCTGTTCCTTGAGAAACTTGGACGTGCCTGAAATCGTACCGGCTGTGCCCGATGCAGCCACGAACCCATCAACTTGGCCATTCGTTTGCCGCCAGATCTCAGGGCCAGTACCTTCGTAGTGTGCGCGCATGTTGGCCGTGTTTTCAAACTACACACACGTATTGTACGCAAATATTAGTTTTTCCCATAGAGTAGTTAAGCGTATGCATACATGACTGAGCATTTTGCCTGGTTTGGATAGACAGCGTTGTCGATCTTCTTGGCAAGCTGATGTGCGACATGATAGAAATGGGTTTCCTTGTCAAACAGCGATACCATCGGCTGTACATGCGTTTCTGCGCCCATGACCTGCATCAGCTCAATTTTCTCCGCGGCTGTACGATCAGGCATTGTGAAAACCGTCTTGTAGCCCCTCGCGGCTGCGAGTAACGCCAGGGACACTCCAGTGTTACCGCCTGTAGCTTCAATGATAGTGTCGCCTGGCTTGATCAACCCTCGCTCCTCGGCATCCAAGATCATATATTTGGCGGCGCGATCTTTGACGCTTCCGCATGGATTCATGTACTCCGCCTTGGCGTAGATCTTGCATTGGGTCAGACGCGACAGACTCTTGAGTTCGATGAGCGGCGTATTGCCTACCGCCGCGAAGAGGTCCACGGGTCCATCACTTGGTTGACGAGTAGCAACAGTGGAGAGAGCGGCTGCCGACTGCAACTGCTTTGACTGCTGCAGGGAAAGAGCTGTGATGACGCCGCCAGCGAAACAACTCCCTGGAAGCACATAGCGCCGCCACATCTTGTCTGTGTTGGATGTCTTTGTTTGGCTAAAAATGACAAATCATTTTGAAAGTCGAGCAGCGCTGGTAATTTGTGCTACACACCGTAAATAACCTAAACGTTATTTACGGATGTAAGATTGGGTACACCCAGACCATATTCACGACAAACAAAATCAGTGGATATAAAACTCTTTGCGTCTAATTATTCCGCATAGATTTTTACGCTCAAGACGACCCAAATTGTTTGCTGTCGTGGACGTAAAATGCGTTCATTGTGGTGAATCACACATAGATGTCTGCTGCAGTCGCCTATGAATGGATTCTGCGGAGCAAACAAGGGCATTTTTGTAATCAACCGATATTTTCTTTGAGAGGTCCTTGAAGTTCAGTCTGTGTGTTTTTTCCCATGGTAGTATTTTTTGGCTCATTTGGATATGGATTTTTGGGTTTTATGAGTGGGGGAGTTTCAGATATTTTTTTTGGTCGAGTGTGGTGTGCTGTCGTGGCACCAAATCCCGCGTCCGTTGGGTCAGAACGCGAAAGGGAAACAACAGAAAAGCAGGGAAACCCCGCATTCACATAGAGAAAGCATGAGTCGCAGTGGTGGCCAGCGCCCTCCAGATGACCAAGCCAAGCTGAAGAAGATCCTGGATGAGCTCACGAAGCGCGAAGAAAACAAATTCTGCGCCGACTGCGGCTGTCGAGGTGTGTGTTTTTATTTGTTTTGATGTCTACGTATTATGAAGCGCGCGCGTGTGTGTGTGTTGCTGGGTCTTCTATTATACTTTTCTTTATTGGTAGCCGCTAACGACTAGATTTGATAACGGTGACGATGATGTGAATAGGACCGCGATGGGCGTCGATCAACTTGGGGGTGTTTATCTGCATTGCCTGTTCGGGGATTCATCGGAGTTTGGGCGTGCATTTGACATTTGTACGCAGTGTTAATCTTGATTCTTGGACGGCAGAACAAGTTGCGGTAAGAGTGGAGTGGCCAAGAGTGGATCTATTGGATTAATGAAGAGACCATAATGATACCGTGTGTTTTATTGTATAAAGCAAATGCAAAAATGGGGAAATGCACGCGCGAAGGAGTACTATGAAGCTAATGTACCGCGCGACTATCGCATCCCGAACGAACATTCCTCAGTGCGGGAAAAAGAAATGTGGATTCGCGAAAAGTATGAGCGCAAGCGGTTCGTTAGTCACGATCACAGCCGAAAACCACACTCGGATGATGAGGAATCCGACGACGATCGCCGATCGGACCGACGAGAACGCCGCGCAGATCGATCCAGTACATCCCGTACCAATTCACGCACGAACTCCAGAGGGGATCGAGGAGATCGAGGTGAATCATCCTCTGCGCGTATGCCCTCCAGCTCGTCACGGCGTCCTGAACCTGTTAGCGCCCCGAAAGCCCCAGCTCCAGTGACTCACGACATCCTGTCTTTCGATGCATTTACGGCAGATCCAGCGCCAGCACCGCAGCCAGTCGCAGCTCCTTCTCAGCAACAACCACAGCAACAACAGTCACAGCAACCACAAGCCCCAAAACAAGACGAATGGGCCGCATTTGGTGGCTCCACGAACACACAGGGTGGCTTTGGTGCTGCTGATGCGTTCGCCCCCACTCCTGCTCCAACCAATCAGCACGCAAACAAGATGGCGAATATCATGGCTAGCTTTGGCTCAGCACCAACAGCTCCGAGCGCATTTCCTCCTCAGCAGGGAATGATGCCTGGTGCTCCAATGGGGATGGCCAGTGGAATGGGTATGCCTATGAATATGGGTATGGCTGCACCGATGGGAGGGATGATGGCGCCACCGAATATGGGTGGTGGAATGAATATGGGAATGGGTATGATGGGTCAGCCGCAGCAACCAGGATTTATGAATTCCATGATGGGCATGCAACAGCCTCCAGCCAACATGATGAATCCCATGCAGAACCCAATGTTTGGTGCTGCGCAACCAATGAACCCGATGATGGGGGGTAACTCATTCCCAGGTAATGACCAGGTCCTTCATGATTAAGATGGTAGCATGTTCTGCTCTATACTAATGTTTGTAAATTTTTCTTTGAAATCTTGCCAGGTGGTGCAGCTTCAATGGGTTTTCCGGGTCAACCAGTGGGCATGAACCCCATGGCGACTGGCATGAACATGAATGCGATGGGATTCCAACAACCGCATCAGCAACAGCAACAGCAGCAAGCACAAAATGGTCTCAGTCAACCATTTGTCAATTTAGGGTCAGCACCGGCAGGCAAGAATCCGTTTTTCTGAAACAACAAAGCGTGAGAAGCGTCTTCGTCCCTCGTGCTGAAAACGTAGTACGCTTTTCTACTCGCTCTTTGTAAGCTTCCGGTAAATAAATACGAGATATGCATCTATCGCGACCTCGTTGAATCCTATCGTGTGGTCTAACGTTTGATCACTTCAGTAGACCGTATTGTGCCATTGCTATTGCGTCGGTAGTAAATATTTTGCTTCTAAAACAAAATTAATCATTTTTTTCTTGGTCAGCACCGATTCGTCATTGTCCTGTGTTAACAGGTCAAATATTTCAAGGCGTTCTCCGGTGGTAAGTTCCATGTCGTTTTTGATCAAACAACGATTGAATGCATCGAAATCCAGCATATCTTCATTTGCAAGAGTATCTTGGATGGGCATTACCATGCACTCAAATATGTGGTGCCAGAGTTGCATTACCTGACGGAAAAAAGTCTCCAACTCTATTTGGTCTTTTTCCAGTCCAAGACGATACATTCGTTCCTGAAACAGCGTGTAATCGCTTGTTTCTTTCATCTTGAGTGGGAAGGATAGGTTACAAGCCTCAAGCGCATGAGAAGGTGAGAGGTATCGAATAAGAGAGCCAGCCGAACTCTCTCCGTCGCCAATGTACTCGGTCCAGATCGAAAGCAGCTGAGCAAAGGGTAGCATTGAATTCGTGGGCGGTTTCTTCATGAATAATATCATTACTTTCTTTATCAAGCGCTGGAAGAACTGGAACGCGTAATCTTTGGATTGCAACCGCAGCTTGTCAGCACCGAAGAACCATGCAAACAAATCGCTTCGAATATGCTTTTCCATGGCGCTATAATGCACGAGTGAGCGTTCCAGCTGAAGAGTATGCATGATAGCAATGGATTTAATGCCATATTTCCGCACAAGATAGTCCTTCGCGAGAGTTTTAAATGTTACACTCTTGGATGGTTGTCGAAGAAATTGCCATCGATCGTCCATGATGAGTGATGCAGCTGTACCACCAGACATCACATTTCCGCCACCTGGCGATGTCGTATCTTCCACCGCATCTCGAGCAAATTGGAGATGGAGAATGGCAGTAAGCAAATGGCAGACCTCAGATAACGGAAATAGCCGAAGTTGCGTTGTGGATCGTCGAGAATTGGATAGGCGATTTCCGAAGCTGATGGCATTCTTCCGCCGTACGCCATTTGTCGAGCCAAGTAGTCGCTTGGACGACGATTTTCTGGTTGCTATGCGCTGATCATGTTTTGGAGGCTTCCTCTCGTCTTCATCCGAAATTGGCTCGAGTTTAATTGATGCTATTTCATCATCTTCGTGGATGAGTCGATGCTTGCCGCAGTTGCATCCACATGTGGAAGAAGTTGGAGCCTCTTGGGATATAATCGACTGACTGTTGTGGCGGTAGCTGACGCGCATCATCAGTTCTTTCGCCTTTGCCATGCGTTTCGATGGGTTCTCATATTTACACAATTTCTTCTTCAACTCTGGTGGTAGAAATTGCTGGGCTTCGTCCAGAAATGAAACTTCCGCTGCTAATTCCTCTATTAACTCTACCATCTCGTGGATCTTGGCTCCAACACGTGCTTCCTGTGATTGAAATGTCGCCAAACAGGCGATTTCGTCACCCACAGGTGACGATCCTTGCTCCATTATCCCCAATCGGAGCTGCTGTTGTAAATCCTCGAGCAATGACCGCCATCTCTTCTCCTCGTTAGCTGCGTCACGATCACGTAAGATAGTCTGCAGCTCTTCATCAGTAACGAAGCGGAAAAATTCGTCGAAAAAGAGGCGACGCTCACTATCCTCCAGCATATCCACAGCAACGGCAAATGCCTCACCAAGTTGTGGCAATGCGAGTTCAGCGCTTTTCTCCATCATGCGACTCAGCAACCTTTGCGCTTCTTTCGGTGGCATCGAGGCAAACAAGGTAAGAACTTCTTCGGTGCATGGTTCAAAATCTTCATCACTCCAATGAGGTTCCGTACGTCCACTCTTGTACGCTTCTCCGTAGAGTTGGTCACGCAGGAGAGGGTACTTGGTGTGCATTGCTGAGCGCACTGCAGCAGTCGCCTCTTGTATCCGTACGGCATGTCTTACTCCTGACTGCAGTTTGTCCACAAATTGGGAGGACTGTTGTGCCTGCAGCTGTGTTTGAAGCCTTTGGATTTCCTCCAGGTAAGTGACACACGTGATCTGCAACTTCTCGTGCTGCCTTTTGTATGTCTCTAGTTCCTGAAACCAGTGTTTACCGTGATTGAAATAAAACAGAAACTGATTTCTTTCACGGGCGATTTGAGAGACTCGGTGTTGGCCCACCAGTTGGTGGTGATTTGAGTATATGGCGGCTCCTATTTCACTGGAAAAAGTGTTGACTCATATCGTCAGTCCCGAGCCCGCTATTTGACAGAGACTACGCCTATGCTGCACACCTGATAATGTCGTTCAGGAAAGGATACTGCCTGTCAAGGGAGTGTCCGAACTGTTCCAACAGTCCAAAAGCGACAGCGGACAAAAATGTGTTTGGATGCGGCCAATCATCAACCAGTGCTGTGCGTACACGATATGTTCAATGTAATCATGGGTGGAAAATTGAGGGGAAAAATCTTACCTTTAGCTTGTGCGAATATTGTTTCTGATAGCAGAACCGGGGACCGGAATATTGAGTTATCATCTTGCCAAGACTCAAGGAATATCTGAAACCTGGCCGTGGCATCTGCATCCACTCCAACGGTGGACTGTTGCTCGTTGCTAATAGCAGTAGACATGACTTTGCTCAATTTTGATGGAGAAAGTGATGGTTCTTCAGTCGTTACGATTTTTTGCCGACAGGTAGCCGAGTTAGAATCCATATTGACTCCGTGGCTTTCATCTTCACTGTGAATCCCTAAATGATGGCGACGGCGAGTCTCTTGGATTGGCCGAATCCGACTTGCACTTGATGGTCGTATTCTTGCCGGCATATGTGACGATATAAACGGGGATGATGATTGGGCCCGAGATGCCGAAAGTGGCCGCTTGGGCGTACGAGGAGAGGGTGGATTGAGCGGTGTTGCAGTGGTTGTACAGAGTTTTATTTCGGATGAAACGTGCTTCGGCGTTCGAGGACTTACGCTATGGCATGGAGATGTATATGGAGACACTTTCACGTCCAAGCCAGATCTAATTGCGTTTTTGCTTATGGTTGCTTTGGAGAGGAGCTGAGATCGAGGCGGCCGGCCATGCTGGTGATGTACAGGAGCAGCCATTTTGATGAGTATTTGCAATCAATTAGAGATGGTATTTCAATAAGATCTAAATATGGTTGGGAACGCCAATTACGTGCGAGACATTTTAAGTCAAAGTTATCAAAACCGTTACCGCCAACACCTTCACTACATTGTTGACGAGCATACTTTATCGTTTGAAAAGTAGCCATGGCAGCGGCGTTGCTGCAGTATCAGGCATGCCTGGGCATCATGATGCGGCTGCAGGTGGAAGATCTGAGCCTGTTGAAGCGGGATTTTGATCGCTTGGGGCGCGGCCTGTCGCTGGAGGAGTTTGTGAGCGTGATGCTAGACCAAGTGAGCTGCTGGGACGTCGATACGGTTATTCCGTTCATCGAAGATCTTGTGGAACTATTTGCACAAGTCGACGTGAATGGAGATGGTACAATGGAGTGGGAAGAGTTTACAAGTGCTATCATAGAGGGCGGCATGGGCAACAACAGCGAAGAAACGGACTGGCGTGACATGCAATACGAGGAAAGCACACGTTTTCTTGATGTCACGAGCAACCGCCCACCCAAGAGGATCCAGTATATCGCAGAATTCAAGCGACTGTTGTTGCATGATAATACGCGTCCAGTGGTGGAGATCATTGATCCAACGAATCTCGTTCCTGCTGACGGCGAGGATGGCTTAACCGCTCATGGTGGTACGGGTAGCATTCGGACAAAAGCTCCCGAGCAACAGCCTGATGTTGAAAGTGGCGGCAACTCAGGGGCCCTGGGATCACCATCACTCACGCTGGTGAACAAATTCCATCCGCTTTGTTATATCGCAGGGTATCGCCGAGACCAAGACGACGTTCGCTCCGAGCGGTCGCCTGTGCAGGCACTCAAGTACTTGAACAAACTCGACTTACTGGCGGTCTCTGGTGGAGATTTGAAGCTGACATTCTGGTCAACGACCATCCTGACAGCAAATAGTACAAGTGCATTGGATATGCCATCGCCACTTGCGGTTGTGCACACCCAGCGGCCCCAGCGCGTGCTCGAATGGAACGCCCCCACACAACACTTGTTCTCCATCTCGGCCGATCTCTTAATATCAGTCTGGCTGGTAGTGAGGGAGAAACTTCACGACACTAAGGGCAGATGCGATGTTTCACTTGTAACGACGCTCAAGAAACACACCGATTTGCTGCAGGACCTGCTGGTACTCAACTCGGAGATGCTGCTTTCGTGTGGCATGGACAGTAAGATCTACTTGTGGGACACGCAGTCATTGCAGGTGAAAGCCGTGCGCCAGGGCCATCGCCGTGGTGTGCGATTGCTGACGAAACTCTCGAATCAGCTATTCCTCAGCTCAGGCTTTGAATGTGAAGTTTACGGTTGGGATATTTCGGCATTGGCTACAACGCCAGTCTTCAAATTATGGGGTCACAGCGCACCGGTTTGCTGTATTCACTTGATCACATCCGCAGCATTTGCTGGCTTACATTCAAGTTCATCCTCCAGCAGCTCTACCCTCGCTGCCAATTCTACGGCAATGGCGGAAGCGATGCTGGCAGATCAGGTGATCACTGTTGATGACGATGGATGGTTTAAATGGTGGAATCTCGCGAATATCTTGTCGATCGAGAATAATGACTTGGGAAAGAGCAACAACCGTTGTCTGCAGACGTTCCGTATTGGCAGTGAGAAGTATCCGTGGAAGGCTCATTCCCTAGTTGTGCTCAACAACGGCCAGTTCGTCCTCGCCGCTGGATTACATAAACTCAAGTTGCTACATCGTGTTCGGCTGAAGCCTAAGGTCTTGGCGTCTTGCGTCGTGCTTTACAACAGCGTCTCGTTCACACTTCTTACGACGACAGACCGCGAGATCCGCATTTGGGACGCTGCATCGGGTGCATTGCTTCGCACTTACCGCAACATTACGACCTCGGACATCACGTGCGTGGATTTAGACGCAAGACAGCGCAAGATCGTGTTCGGTACACAAAATGGCGAGCTAATCGTGCTGAATTACTTGAATGGCGCCATCTTGAAGCATTGGACACCGCATCAACTGAAGGTTTCAGTGCTCATCTACTGCAAAGAGGATCAGTGCGTGCTCACAGCTTCTTGGGACCGATCGTTACGGCTCTATGATGACAATGCGGATACCAATGCTCTCCTGAGGTGTATCACTGACGCTCACGAAGCTGACATCAAATGCTTGGCGTATTGCTATGCGTTGGGTATTTTTGCCAGCGGAAGCACCGACGGCAGCATTAAGATTTGGGACTATATCTATTTTCTATTGGAGGACACATGCATTGCGAACGCAAGCGACGTGAATGTTTTGGAGTTTGTTGAGCCTTATCCATTGCTTTTGTCGGGCCACGAGAATGGAATGGTCTGCGTTTGGAATGTTGCGCCAACGGAAGCGAGTGCCTTGCTGTTAAGGTTTCTTCCATTTCAAGTAGCACCATCATTTTGTGTCTTGGATAAAAGTAATCCTGCCGAATGCGCGACTTTCACCTCTGGCGATGGTCAAAGTAGTGATAATCTCGCCATCTCGTGTTGCAAGATCTTTTATGACGAAGAAGGCGGTGAATTAATGGCGAGTGATATTCGAAGAGGTCGTTTCTTGTTGTTTTCGTCGAATGCGCACGGTGACATTGCTGTGTCTGACATTTCCCAGCTGATCACACGCACGAATGTCCGCGCATTTCGCGAAGAAAGTTTGGTTCGTGATCGCTCATACAATCCGAGGCGGAGATTTATTCGACACGGCAAGAACGCAAAACGTCTAAAGAGCAAGCACCACACGCACCTGCATGGAAGTAGAAATGGAAGCACTAATCAACAACTACATCAAAACATAGAAGTCTCCGATGTTAAATGCCTAAGAAAATGGCGAGCACACCATGGCAACGTTCGTTATTTGCAGATTGTAGATGACCCACAGGCCATCTTGACTTGTGGTAGTGATAAAACCGTCAAGTTTTGGGATTTTACAGGTCAGGCATTGGGAACCTTGGGCAAACGCGGTGGCGGGCAATCGAAAACTGCACAAGCAGATACAACAGAAAGTGACGAATCGGTTAATACATGGCGCTGGATGATCGATATGGATAGTATAGCCGCAGCGAAGCGAAGACAAGCGGAAGACATTTGGAACTTGATGAAGGCCGAAAAAATAAAATCCTTGGCTTGGAAGCGGCAAAACATCCTTGGAGCCAAGCGGCAGCGCCGTCGAGGCATCATGAGTCTCAGAGCCAGTACCAGTGCCCCAGTGCTTGGTATCAGTCCCGAGCAAATTGATCAATTGGCTAAAATGGACCGAGATGGGATGCCCACTGAGCAGGAAGAACCACAAGCAGACGAGCAACGAAAGGTACCGTCTGAGGAAACAAATCGTTTGTTCCAGCAATTACAGGGCAAAGCAACGTGGAAGCAAAGCGATTTCCAGCTGGCACGGGAGGGAGCCTGGGAAAAAGAGACGAAGAAGCTTCAGCAGCGTATGAAGAAGATTATGAAAACTAAAGCGAACGGTCTCATATCTAGTCATGCTCATAACAACAGCAATAGTGAACATCCAGAAGGCGATAGCAGCACGAGCACTGACATAGCACTATCGTCCCGTAGCTTGAGCGACCACTATCATGCTGCTGATGAGGATGGAGACCTGTTGCCCGTACTGGAAAATCGTTCACAGGTGTTGCCGTTCGAGGACAAAGATAACTGGAGCGTGGGAAGCCTCAACCGCGAAAAGCAAATGTATGCACATCTTCACCAGGAAAATGTTCGGCGGAATCAAAAACAGTTAGCCTCCAATGGACTACGCCTGCGTAGAACGGAATCTTCTAAGCAAATTGATCTCTCTCCATCCGCATTTCTCTTGGAAAAACTCGGCGCAAGCTGTATCATTCAGGAAAACCAGCAC
Organism: Pilasporangium apinafurcum; assembly: GCA_001600495.1. Classification (NCBI taxonomy): domain Eukaryota; phylum Oomycota; class Peronosporomycetes; order Pythiales; family Pythiaceae; genus Pilasporangium; species Pilasporangium apinafurcum. The sequence continues at coordinate 301,000 of BCKE01000040.1, forward strand.
ATATTACAGCCACTGAAACAGAAAACGAAGAAGGAGGCACTTGGTGGGCGACAAACCCGTTCCATGTCTGTCTTACCCCTATCCAACAATGCACCAACCACACCTTCAACGAGCCGTAATTATTCATCTGAACGAACTAGCAATGGCGAGAGCCAGAAATCCGATGCGGTAGCCAGCTCAGTGGTTCACCATTCTATTCAAGAACTCTTTCAGCATTATGATCAGTTGCTGACCCAGCAGCAAAAGGAGGAGGAAGATATCAAACGAGCATCACAACTCCTTAGTGAAGAAGTTTCGCTTCCAGACCATGATGATGGAGATTCAACTATTGCATTATCCTCTCAAGAAGGTGAGCCCACCAAGATTTCGAAACGAAAAATGAGTTTATCCAAAAACACGTTGATACCAGCACAATCAACTGCCAAGAAACCCATCCGTAAAGGCAGTATTGAGACGTTATTGGAAAAGAAGCAGCGCATTCGCTCTGATGCTGCCATTCTGCGACAAGAGCGATTTGGTCAGTACTCACGTGACGACATCGTGAATATCTACCGGACTTTCCATAAGATCGATCAGGACAACAGCGGGTCCATTACGCTGCGTGAATTAATAGACGGAGCAGGAATGTTTGCTGGAACGCACTTGCAAGACAATATCATGAGCATTTTCAGTAGTATTGACCAAGACAAGAGTGGACACATCGACTTGCCAGAGCTATGTAGGGCAGTCTTTCCAGACGCGTCGCCGCAAGTGTTACAGGATATTCTGCGCCTCTGTAATTTGTTGGAGAGCGCTGAACGAGCTAAGAAAGCATCGAAGAAGAAACTCACGCGGGAACAAGTGCGAGAACTGGAAGAACTCTTCAAGGTGAGATTCACGCTTTGCTGTTCTCTAAATACCACTAGACTACATCGCTTACAAATACCCTCATTTTATTGTTTCTGTCAATACAGCTATATGATGTGGATCGAAATGGAGATATCGACGTGGATGAATTATTTACTGCCTTACGCTACAATGAGAAATATTACGATAGTAGCTACCGCGATACGACGCAAGTTACTCGAGACGACATCAAGCGCATCATTGCGCGGTTTGATGCTAATACCAATTCAACGCTCGATCTGAATGAATTTATCGAACTCTTTCGAGATGACGGTATGTTGAAATAATCTCGAGAAGATCGAAAACCAAGCTTGGCTGCTCAAAGTTTGCTTCTCGTCCTTAAATCCCGCGCTCTCCTTTGATCAAGCACTCTGGGGGCTATTGTATCTGCTATTCTTTCTGCTACACAGATCAGAAATTGTATCTGCCAACGGGTATAGTTTCATTGACCTGTGCTCAAAGCTAATGGATCAGTTGTTGTTGATATTATCGGAAGCCCAACTATGTTCGCTGCTTCAGCACACTCAGTGATGCTAACATTGGAAGAGGCGTCTCGACAAAAAAATGTTCACGCAGTCAGGATATGCTCTTGTGTCCAGTGCTTATCGCACTTCTATTGCGGCAATCATAAGGATTCCTTGTGGTATAGTTCCTTGCGACTGTGTTCCTTAGAAGCAAAGGCCAACCTGAGTTCATCTCTACTTTCCATGTTACCAACGCGATCAGACCAATGGCTACAAGGATGGGCGAAGATCCATCATGCTTCAGCTCCCACTATATGAGATCAGGTGGAGCAACACACATGTACTGCGTGGGCGTAGACTTTACCGCAATTCAAATCCATGATCACTGGTTGTTCGACGCGTTCAGAATCTACACAACTCCCTATAACAACTCTGATATTGTGCCAAGACACATCGACGAGAAAATAATCGACATCATATTAAAATGATAATTGCGGATCGCGATAGTTGGGGGGCTACAACCTTCTTCCAGTAGAGTTATACAGCTATTAACTTAGTATATATGCGCGCCCCAAGTTAATATGATGTGGAAAGAGATAGATTCCTGACTCCCGGACAAGATTGTCTGCTTCACATAAACGCTGCCCAACTGCTGAAATAGAGAGTCGATCGACATGGCAAACGAAGTGAATAGGCGGATGGGCGATGAACAAGAAACAAGACCATCAAATCTTCTTCATCAATTCTGCAATATGGAACCTTCAAACAACCATCGACTCACAGATTCATCGAAATATATGCTGTTGAATGTCTTTTTCATCTAAAGTGTCGATATGTAGTGACCTTTAGCATACGTAAACGAATGGGAAGTACCAAATGCCACACTGATACTTCTTTCTTCATTGTTATCAATGTGAATCAAAGTCAAAATTCTTCATTGTTATCGATGTCAATCAAAGCCAAAATGCTTGGATGACCATCATGATGATGCATTCCACACATTTTCACCCTATACTTCAAGTAAAAGATGCATGTACACACCCAACCAAATAACACGCATCACACTCAAAATGTGCCTGTACACCTCTATTGAATGACTATAGCGCACTATTTAGTTTTTGATACCAATGCTTTTTTATTTAATATATATTCATTATACCCAATATCTTCGTATCTTTATATGTCCGTCAAACGAGGTGAAGCTGCTTAGTGCTACATTTGGTTCTTCAACCCTGCCGCATTACAGTTGTCTTCATTCGCTGATTTACCAAGTGAAGCGCAAGCGATCTACCCCATTACAACCAGAGAATGAAGGCAAGACAGTTAGTACGCGATGACCACGCTGCGGCGATCGTGCCAGACATGCTTGAGGGCCTCGTACTCGCACAACCGCATCTCGTGCTCGTTCGTGATGAGAAAGTGGTGATGCATCGTGAATACCAAACGATCCGCCAGCAGCAAGTGACGCTGCTCTCCGGTGGCGGTAGTGGTCACGAACCAGCGCACGCAGGCTACATCGGCGACGGTATGCTCACCGGTGTAATCTGCGGCGGTGTGTTCGCGTCACCATCGACCAAGCAAGTGCTGGCGGCCATCCGCTTGGCTGCGGGACCAAAAGGGTGCTTGGTGATCGTCAAGAACTACACCGGCGACCGAATCAACTTTGGATTAGCCATCGAACAAGCAAAAGCCGAAGGGCTCAAGGTCGATATGGTCGTTGTCGGAGAAGATGTCGCGGTTGTCAACGCGAACGCAGGACGTCGTGGGTTGAGCGGCACGGTATTTGTGCACAAGCTTGCTGGCGCTGCTGCAAAACAAGGACAAGATCTGGAGTCGATTGTTAACCTTGTAAACGGCATCACATCGAACAGCAAGATCGGCACCATGGGCGTCGCTATTAAGCCTTGCTCGTTGCCTGGGCAAGAGGATCACTCGCGTGATCTCGGTGAAAAAGAAATGGAAGTTGGTTTGGGGATTCATGGGGAACCTGGGATTGAGAGACGCGAATTGGAGGATGTACCGACATTGACAGCGATGCTCGTTGACCGCATAGCGAGCAGTGATACCACGGTGGGGCTCAGCCTTTCGTCCGGTAGCAAATGTGTTCTAATGGTCAACAATTTGGGTGCGACTACGACCATGGAGCTCTTTGTCGTCGCTAAATTTGCAATTGAAGCGCTGAAGGCCCGGGGCATCACCGCGGAACGTGTTTTAGTTGGATCTTACATGACTGCGTTAGACATGGGTGGATTTTCACTGTCCCTGTGGAATTCGAACGGTGAAGCGGATCTCTTGAAGCTCTTTGATGCGCCAACCACTGCCTCGGCATGGAATTACACTGCTTACACACCATCTGCATCGGCCAGTGAGGGGCATTTCGTCCAACCGGAAGCACCCAAGGTTGTCGCAACCAAAAAATTTGTACGACCAGCGGAGCTGACGAACAACGGCCTGTTACTCGAAAAATGCATCCAGACGGCATGTGAGAAGCTAATCCAGTGCGAACCGGATCTCACGCTCTGGGATTTAAAAGTGGGCGACGGTGATTGCGGTCACACGTTCAAAGCCGCGGCACAAAGCATTTTGGCGGATTTGAAGACTCATTACCCTCTAAATGACCCTGCCCATACACTGCTTGCGATTGCGGATTCGGTTGGCCGCAGTGCCGGTGGCACATCGGGTGTGCTGTACGTCATTTTCTTCACAGCCGGTGCATTAAAGCTCGAGAGTTTCTCTGAAGTGAACGCTGCCGCTTGGGCTGCTAGTTTCCGTGCGGGTATCGCAGCTGTCCAAAAATACGGTGGTGCTAGCGAAGGTTCGCGGACAATGTTGGATGCATTACTGCCTGCTGAACGGGCGTTGGGCAATCCACAGAACCAGACGGTCGATTCGTTGGCCTCAGCAGCTGCACGTGTGGCACAAGAAGGGGCTGAAGCTACCAAGTTAATCCCAACGAAGCAAGCGTTTGGCCGCACGGGATATGTGAGCGAAGAATCCGCCTCAGACACTCCCGACCCAGGCGCCAAGGCCGCGGCGTTCTGGATCTCAGCTATCGCAGATGTTGTGAATTCCAGTTGAAGATGATGTTACATTTGAGTAATTGATGAGATTGAAGCACGTGAGGAAGGATGTAAAAGTGACTAATGTTTGTATGTGTGGACTGCAATTGTTTGCACGGATGTTGTAGTTCAATATGCAAAAGAATGAACAAAAAGTGAGCAATCACTGGGAGTCAAATGACTAGTGTTAATGCATCCATAAGCGCTGTTAATATGTCGATTAATAGCCATGAAAGTGTACATCTGGTATATGAAGTGAAGAGGTCCATTTGTCATCCTTCAACATCGCCACTGTGTGGTTCTGACGCACCCATTTTCTGAGACGCACAAAATTTAGTAGCCACTTTTTTTTGAAAACACGATGCAAAAGTGGTCTGGTTCATATTTTTTATTTGCTGTTGTATTTCTCAATCAATTGGTGAGTACCCAATATCACTGAGACAAAACGTCGTATTTGGGAAATTTTGGAATCGTCCCTGAATTTTTTTTATTGCGGTGATGTGGGTTCGAAAATGCGTTCGATGTCTGCCGTTATGAAAAAGAAAAGAAAAAAAAAAAAAACTCCCCATTTCTGAATGTTCCTGCGGGTGTGGGTTTCCTCTTGAGCGTTTTGATCCGCATTATCACCATCCGGTTCGACCGCGCGGACGACACACGCAACCACAAACACCCGTGCGACTAAATCGACCACAATACACGAACCGAATACATAACCACACACATATATATACACAGGTGATAAGCCAACAATGCGGGCATCACCACAAGAACCACAGAAGCCAAGACCCACCACCATCAACACCAATATGCAGATCATCATGACCATCATGCTTCTTCTCTCCATCACCACATCAGTAAATGCTCAAACTGACGAAGAGACATTATCGCCATCTCCAACACCACAACTCACACCCACGGACGGATGCTGCGCATCCTGCATTGGCAAAACCTCCAACATCCCATACACATACGACCCAGTGGTGCACACACAATGTTCGGCGGTGCACGGTATCTGTTGCTATAACTGCGGACAAGACAGCGCGACACAGCCGGACGTACTGGATGCCACATTCGGTGATGATGGTGTCACACCTGAGGTGGAAGCAGGTGGGTGGTTCCAGGTCGCGTGGACAAATGTGGTGAGGGTCACATATGAATACTACCGCGTAAATCAAAACAAAACAACGACTGTGCGCAATGGCAGTACGGAAGCACGCACGTTGGATGGAAATTTTCTAATCTGCGCCAAGGCGCAAGGAGCGATTTACATTCGTGGATGGGGGGAAGATTCGTGTCTGTCCGCCACACCAGAATTCAAGATTGCTATTGTTGGGGGTACTGACGTCGAAAATTGTGGCGCCAAAATCCCCAGTGTAAGTACCGAGGGTAGCTCGTCTACTTCTTCTACGTCTTCGTCTTCGCCATCGACTTCGTCTTCATCGTTACCATCAGCATCATCAACTTCTTCATTATCGACTGGAGCAGCTACAGCCTCTCAACTGGCGGGAGCATCGATACAGGAAAGTTTAGACTCGTGTAACCTACAACGAGCGAGTATCGTCATAGCTACTGATGGTAATATGTACTCTAACGATTTTCAGTATGAACAATGGACTATAAAAGTGTTTGTATGCTTGCTTAGGTACTAAGCAATGTGTATGTGCTGCTGAGTGGAGTGGCCCGCCGGATTGCAGTGGATACCCATGGTGGAAGATCGCGGCTGCTGCTGGAGGTGCTGTTGCTGCTGCGGTACGTGATTCAAATCAGTTCATATCACTCTGATTATGCTTTAGAACCAAAGGAATTAACCATAACCATCTGAACATGTTTGTAGCTGTCCATTATCGTGTCTGTACGTGCGTTCATAAACTCTCGGAAGCAGAACAAAGAAAAAGAGAAGGGAAGTCGTCGCAGCCACGGCGACGATCCGATGCTGGGTGAGGATTCCATCTTTATCGCAGACTTTACACGACGAAATATTTCGGCAAAGAGCGGTAGCTCCAACCATTCCAACCCACCGAATCAAACTGTAGAGAGGAGGGAATATACGCTTTAATTTAATGAGAAAAGAATATACAAAAATTAATAAGTACAAGAACAAAGCGGTACGCACTTTGGGACTCATGCAACATTATCTCTGATGGGCAAAGGCAACCGATCTTAACAACATCCCAAAGCTGCGTGAAACATTTCTATGAACTTGCGACTATCAATAAATTCTGTATAGATGATGTTGACGCAAATGCTTATTCAGTCATGCCAATAAAGAAAACTGAGACAACTAGGATCTTGGATTGCTGATACAATGGTAGCCATCAGTAGCGTAATCAGATATTTGTGCTGTTGAAGTATAGTTTTTTACTTCCCATTCATCATTTTTGTATGGATTTTTCTTGAGAACACTTGAAAAATCAGGCTTCTATCGATGTAATTGAGCGCAAAAACGTATCCAACTCGTAATTCTTCCTGCGAATAGATCCCTTTCTTTTTTGAGATGGGTTCAAAAACAGCATCATGAACAAAGCCTATTAATGGAATACTTTGACATGCTACAACTAGAACTGTCCAAACTGGTGCCATTGTTGCATTCTTGGCTAAATTCCAAATAAGATTTTCGTGTGCAATGGCGCGATGGATGTTCAATGCAGTAGCGACTACCATTATGATGCTGGCGCCGATTGTAGCAGGTGGCTGCTGTGACGTGTGTCTGAGCCAAACGGATCCAAAGACTACAGTCATCACGTACGACCCACTCGTGCATTCGCAATGCAGCGCTGCCATTGGAATTTGCTGCTACGGTTGTTCTTTCAGTCATGGCAATCCAGAGTTCCAAAGCGGTGTGACATTTGACAGCAATGGTACGTCCATCGCTACAGCGGGCAAGTGGATCTCGTTTACATTTACCGGCATCACGCGCGTGACCTACGACTTCTTACAGACCAATCAGCTCAAGACGGGATTCGTGAGTAATGAAAGCACTGAAGCAAAGGAGGAAGACGGCGTATTTAGCATTTGCGTAGAGGCAGCTGGGATAATTGCCTTTCGCGGATGGGGCGATGACTCGTGCACAGAGGTGACCGTCGAAGAAACCATCAAGGTACGCATTCATCCCAGCAAGTAAATCACAATCCATACACACTTAACGCACATGTGGATCCACAGGTTATCGACAGTGACGATGGATCCTCAGTATGTGCGGCTGGGCCGGTCCATATCGGATTCACAAGTAGCAGTGGATCCGGATTGAGATCCACATCTACGACACCCACGTCCACGGCGGTACCCGAACCTGCGGGCTCACTAGACGAAAGCGATATAAGCAAGTGCAACCCGACACGTGGATCAGTGCTCACACGGAAAGATGGCACGCAGTACTGCGAATGCACAGGCGATTGGCGGAATCCGCCGTACTGTGACAAGTTCTCCTATACACGACTGTTGCTGACGATTGGTGGGGGTGTCGCCACTGTGGTAAGGAATTTCTAGAATGATTTCATATGTGTGGATGTAGTCGTGACTGAGATGTGTTGGGTGGACGCGTGTGGATCAGTTATCAATTGTGTTTTCGATCCGCGCGTACTTAAAGAGCCGCAAGGCCGCTACGGCCGAACGTATCAACGGTACCAACGACGATATCGATCAATTGTCTGATAGTGAGGAAACGATTCGCATTGAACGGCAATCATCTACGACTTCAATATCACAGTCTCCGTTTGAAAGCATCGAGTGCACACCCAAAACAACACAATCTGCGAATATCAAGTCTTCACGAGAGACGACTTTATAGGAATAGTCAAAAAGTAGTAAGTAAACAATACACAGTCATGATTTATACAGGAGAAAATACCAAGACTAAGGAGAATTTACATACCCACTGCCAACTCAACGCCTACTCCAAATTGCCCATAAACACGGCAAACGACAAATACAATAACTCATTTGGTATATGCTTTTGCTAGCATCCTTCTCCACCAGTGACGGTCAAGCACGATGTCCGTTCAAACGAGGCCAAAATCGTCACGAAAATAGACCACAAAATCAAAAAAGATGCGACTACTAGCACGGCGATCGCTGATTTCTTATTAGACCCACTGCCCAATTGCTTGAGATCTCTTGCGTGCTTCCGCTGGATAGGAAGTAGTGGCAACGCGGCGATGTTAAGTAGGCGCACGACACACATGATCAGGAAGCAGTAGATCACCTTGGCACGAACAGAGGTGGTGTCTTCTTCGTATTCGAAATTGTAAACATCGAAATGCGCGCCAATACTCTGGGAGAGTGAGATTGCAAACGCAATTGCCACGTTTCCCATCGTGATCACTGCTGCAAATGAAGAGCATTCATAGCCTGGTTCAGCAGCTTCGACTGCTGCGAATAACGTCACATAGTGCACTAGTGCTTCACAAACTGCCGCGAATTGCTCAAACAGAAGTGTCAGAAACGAACTGCGCACGGCATTAAACGCTGTAAAGAGCGCCGAGATGAGCGTCACCAACACGGACGCCAACGTAGCAAACAATACAATTCTGCGCCAACTAATGTGCAGCACCTGCCACCGCTGCAACAGCATTGCCACGCCAGCGTAGACGCCATAGTTGATGGCATTGAAGAGATTGTTGCTTAACATACTGCCGACAGCCCAGTACTCGTAGATGGCTTTGGCCGAGGTCGCATAGTACGTGAAGCAAACACGGGAGATAAATACGTAGATCATCGTCTGCCACACCATGCGTTGCTGTACAGTTTGCCACAGCGTCTTGCCATAGACAAGTAATGATGGAGGTGATTGAATTTGGTCTTCTACTAGGAAGAATTTTGTCGCAACGATAGCACCCATACCAGCAACTAGCACTAAAATCATCATGGAATTGATAGAAGCACCCCATGCAAATGAGCCGCCGTAGTCGTCGCTGTTGCACAAGAACGCAACCAGGAATGCCGAAGCAAACTGTGCGAGGTACCGGACAGTATAGACCATCATGATGACCGGACTCGCCTGGTTGCCTTCGTTTTCAAGACTTTGGAGCTCTTCGAGTTGCGCCCATTCGACCATCAACCCATCCGCCGCTGCATCTGCCAACACATACCCGATGGTTATGCACATCAGTAGCGCTGCGTATTTACTACCGGCGTCTGCCGCTGTGCTGTTTTGTACGACGCCTTTGTGCATATATGCCTCTTCACGAGGCAAACAGAGCACGACAAACGCGAACAGCATGGAGATTCCCCAGCCAATGTACATGTACGGTTTGCGACGATAGTTGCGGATTGGCAGGCAATCTGAACAGACCGCCATGAAAAACTTGAGCATCCATGGCAGTGCCATCCATTTCTCGGCGGCATATGCGCGGTAGTCTTCCATGTTGAGAAACACATTGAAGAATGTGTACGCGATGGTCTGCACCAAACCATGCACAATACCCACAGCCGCATAATTGACCAGTAAACCCACATTTTGTGTGGTGAAAAGGTTGAGATTGGTGACCCCTGTGCGTGAACTCGGGTGTAGTTTATTGGACAGCCGCATGGCATCGGTGAAGTTGATGGAGCTTATGTCCGATGGTGAGCGATGGTCCATGTGCACGAACGACATCATTGCGTCATCGTCGCTACGTGACACAATGGACCCTGTGCGTTCCAGCACGGAGATTCTTTCGTGGCGGCTGTGGGGCATTAGCTCCTTCATGGACGCTGCGATTTTTTTGACGCAATGCAATATCTGCTTTCGCTTGACAGATTGGGTGTGTAATAGCTGTGTAGCTCTTCAGTTTATCGTTCATGGCTGGCTCTTCCATGGAGCGTGTACAGTCAATCCTCCATTTATGGAAAGCTCAAATATGACGGTAATTCTATATAAGAGAAATGAAAGACATCTGTTAAATACGGATATAGATAGTTATTTATGATGATCATTTCTAAAAGGGACAATAAAAATAATGTTCCTTTTTCAAACTTAAATAAAAAAAAGGTAGTAGCCAATAAAAGGTATACCTTCTTGGTTGTAGCCAAAAAAAGGTACAATAGACTGTATCACTCTTTGATTAGCCATTCACTAAATTGGAACATCCTTCTCTTGACCAAGGTATACAAAATGTTCCTTATTTTGGCTATAAACTTGTCAGATGTACTTTTCAAATCATGTTATTTGATTCGTCAAAACTCTCATTCACAAAAATGATTAGATAAAATTTACACGATATCTGTGTCGTCTTGTGCGCAATTGATGTTTTGGCGCG